>JBBGZY010001241.1:1275000-1667500 GCA_037952925.1 Lithobates clamitans
AGGAATGGTCTCTTCACCCGAAGTGTTCGGGCTGTTTGCCAAGGATGGGGGACTCCGGACATAGATCTTCTAGCCTCCAGATTCAACATGAAGTTAAACAACTTCGTATCCAGGACAAGGGATCCACTCGCATACAAAACATATGCGTCGGTATCCCTGTGGGATCAGTTTTCACTGATCTATGCATTCCCCCGATTCAGGTGCTACCTCGACTTCCTTGCAGGTTCAAACTGGAAAGAAAAGACGGTAATTCTGGTAGCTTCAGTAGGGCCCAGAAGGTCATGGTATGCAGGAGTCATTAAAGATGGCAGTGGAGGGTCCTTGGCCTCTCCCAGGAGGGGTTACAAGGGCCAGACCTGCTCTCACGGATGGCGATATTCCATCCTACTTTATGAACGCTTAATTTAATGGCTTGGCTAGTGAAACCCACATTCTGATTTTCCAGGTCAGTTATCTCGACTTTATTCAGCGCAAGGAAGCCAGCTTCCAGAGCTATATTATAGAGTTTGGAAAACTTATGTTTCCTGGTGTAAAACCAAGAGTTGGCAACCTCGGAGATATATTATAGGCAGAATTCTTGCCTTTCTAATATTGGACGTAGGGATGAAGTTGGCCTTAAGTATTATTAAGGGCCAGGTCTCAGCCTTATCAGTTTTATATCAAAGACCGCTTGCTACGCATGCTCTAGTCCGGGGTTTTTTCTTGCAGGAAGTAATGCGGATTAATCCGCCAGTTTAATCACCCTTGGGACTTGAATTTAGTTGGTCAGTGTTACAAACAGCCATTTTGAACCTTACAGCATATTCCGCTGGTCCTCCTGACTAGGAAGCTGATATCTTTTATTGCTATCCTCAGCTAGGAGGGTGTCAGATTTGGCTGCTCTTTCTTGTAAGGAGCCATATTTGAATATTTACGAGGACAGAGTGGTGTTACGCCCTCGTCCAGGCTTTTTGCCAAAAGTGATTTCAGACCTTCATCGGAATGAAGACATTGTCCTGCCATCATTTTTCCCAAGACCATGTTTCAGGGAAGATAAGTTACTACATTGTCTTGATATAGTAAGAGCAGTGAAAATGTATTTAAAGAAGACTGCTCAGATTCATAAGACTGATGTCTTATTTATTCTGCCAGAGGGTCCTAAGAAAGGACAGGCAGCGTCAAAATCCACTGTTGCTAAGTGGATTTGGCAAGTTATAATTTAAACTTATGATTTAAGGGGTACGATTCCCCTATTCAGGTTACTCTACCAAAGCGGTTAGTGTTTCTTGGGCAGTGCGTGACCAGGCCTGCTTTATTCAGATCTGCAAGGCCGCAACTTGGTCATCGGTCCATACATTCACAAATTTTTATCAAGTGGATGTAAGAAAGAATGAGGATGTCGCCTTTGGGTGCTGTATGCTGCAGGCAGCAGTATAAATCCTCAGGTCTGCGGGTGCCTTATGGGCTGTGTCTCCCACTCCTCAAGTGATATTGCTTTGGGGCATCCCAATAAGTAATTACTTGAGGCTCTGTGTCCTATGATGTACGATAAAGAAAATAGGATTTTTTTATAACAGCTTACCTTTAAAAATTTTTTCTTGGAGCACATCATAGGACACAGAGGTCCCTCCCTTCTGTCTTATGGAGTATAACTATATTGCTTGGCTACGAAAACTGAGGACTCCTGGAAGGAGGAGGGGTTATATAGGGGAGTCAACTTCCTTTATTGATTGCCAGTGTCAACACCTGAAGGTAGGCTATAACCCAATAAGTAATTACTTGAGGCTCTGTGTCCTATGATATACTCCAAGAAAAGGATTTTACAGGTAAGCTGTTATATAAAATACTATTTTTTTTAAAATGTACCTTGTGCAAGATTGGGCGTTCTTTGCAAAGTGAAATTTTACTACAATTATTAAGCTAAGTGAAAATTCACTTTCAAAATGAAATTAATCCAAATTAATCCTCTGTAATACTCACCTCTCCTGGGATCCAGCACTGGACCGACTCCCCAGAGACACTCCAGGTTTTAGCCAAAACTAAAACCTCCATCCTAAATGATGGAGTGACACATAAACATGAGTTCAGTGTGCTCCAATGTGTCTTTGTGCACCTACCTGTCTCTTTGTGCATCCCAGTGTCTTCAAGTGTACCCCTGTGCCACAAGCACACCTCTATGCTCCTCGTAGTCTCCAAGAGCTACCCTGTGCTGCCAGCATGCTTCACTGCACCTCAATGTCTCCTTGTGCACCCAGTGTCTCCAAGTGCATCCCTGTGACTCCAGCATCCCTCTGTCTTCAAGTGTATCCCTATGCCTTCTTGTCTCCAAGTCTACCCTTATGCCAACAGCATGCCCTATTTGCTTCTGTCTCCAAGAGCTATTCTTTGCCTCCAGTGTGCTTCTGTATGCCTCTGTATCGCCATGTGCAACCTTGTGCCTCCAGTGCAATTTGTATGCCTCTATGACTTTAAATGCGACCCTGGTGACCCTCTGTGACCTCTGTGTCTGCAGCACACATTACAGTTGCCTGGTCTGCTACACTCCTCCCAAAGTACCTTCTGCTACCTCTCCCTTCAGAAATTCTCCTGCAACCAGCAGGACTGTCCTGCTTGCAGATGATACCTACCTTGATTCCACCTTCTGCTCAGCAGTCTATCACATCTGTGACCTCCACACTGCAGTTGACACCTCCTCCACTGTTCTGTAAGGATCTGAAATCTTGCTGTGGGTTTGTAAATCAGTGTGATATACAGTTCAAGTGTCACGGTTAGGGGTCAGGCTCGGTGACCAGTAGCTATAGCAGTAGAGGGGCTCCCACCAAACAGGAGGATAGGTATACAAGCAAGTCACCCTGACAGATGACGCAAGCTCACCCGAGGTGTGAGGTCTAAGCACTAACTGGTATTCAATAGAGATCCTGATGGTGGATTTGGGTTTTGCTGCATGTTAGTACCAGGTCTCGGTCCTCAGGATCGCCTCACCACGAGGTGAGCAACCCAGGGTCCAGTAGCAGATATAGAATTTACCAATCAAGCAGAAGCGTATTCAGTAAACAAGCCAAAGGTCGGAAACAAATGATTACAGGCTGGGAACAAGTGGAAGCATATTCGAGGAACAAGCTAAAGTTTGGTAACGAGTGGTAGCGAACATATGGACTGCAGCAGTAAGTGAGATATTGGCTGGAGAGAGCACAATCATCTGGCAAACAGGAAGTGCAAAGGTATGCCTTAAATAGGAAGTTCATGGGAGGAGGAAAGGGCTCAAGGTTCAAATGAAACAAGACACAAGGCAAGGTTGTCTAAAGAATCAGGCAGGGAACTGCTGAGCCTCTCAGGTGGCTCAGCAAGAAGAGCTAATGCCAGATACAGCAGAGGTTGCAGGTCCTGCAGGTCTGGGTCCTGACATTGAGCTTTAACCAAAGAACTTTCCCACTGCTAAAGTTGCCTAAGTAACTTCACTATTCCCAGGAGAAACTTTGGCCTGGACAACCACGTTCTGGGAAAAAAGGCAACCCTGTGACTAACAACATTGCGCCTTTTCTCTTCCAAAGAGTGTTTGATAAACTTCCCCTTTGGCAAGTACTCTCCTAAAACCCTGCCAAGGTCCTGAGGATAGTATGTGTTTCAGTTCTGAACTTATGCAGCAGCATGTAAGTGGGGGAATTAGCGTAGCTGTATTATAGAGGGAAACACATTGCGTGGTATTGTAAATGAAGTAACTTTAATTGCCAGATAAGCAGCAGTGGAAAATGATATTTACAAAAGTGGAGTAAACAGTTCTCTTGTTAGCATATAAGGCACAGAATCAGTCTATTCACCAAAGATACAGAATGCATCTCATTAAACTGGCACTGTAGTTATTATTCCACTCTTCAGGCACATCAGTGGTATACAAAGCACATTTTGATTACTTGCCATAGGCTTTTGTCCATAAGCAGGTTCCACAGATGCAGCAGAGATAAGTTTAACAGGAAAATATGCTGTTTTATATGATCTTCTATCACAAGCACAGCAGCAGTGCTGATAGGCAGGACTCCTGAGGACCCCTGTTCTGTCCCTACAGGCTGGAACACTCTCCCTGAGTAAAGTCTAGTTTTCCCTCACAGGCAGTATACCTTTCCCCCCATTCATTGAACACACATGTTTCTCAAAATGGTGGCTGGGCTCTCTTTTATATGGAAGCTAACAGAAAATGGTGGACAAAATCTCAAAAGAACTTGGTACTGACATGGACATTCACTGTACTGTTCATTTAAGCACAAGAGACTCCATTTTGTTCTCACTGTTGAAATTTGTTCTTCTTGGGCTTTCCGCATTGTGTCCTGGAGAATTTGATAATTGGTTTGAATGAAATTTATTCTGTCTTGAACTGCCGGAACTGAAGATTCGGGATGATATTGGGTAGAAATGAGGGATGGTAGCCATAATTCGACCAGAAGGGCGACTGGTTGGTAGCAGCATGCACAGAGTTATTGTATGCGAATTCCACATAGGGCAATAATGAAATCCAATCATCCTAAAAAAAGGAACAAAAACATCTTAGATACTGTTCTAGCATTTGGTTAGTCCTTTCCGTTTGACCGTTGCTCTGGGGATGGTAGGCTGTGGAAAAACATGTTTCAATTGACAGCAATTTGCAAAGGTTCCTCTAGAACCTAGAGGTGAATTGAACACCTCTATCTGACACAATGTTGTCTGGTACACCATGCAAACTAACTATTCCTTTGATAAAAGTTTTTGCTGTGTCCATGGTGGAAGGTATGCCCATCATTGGCAAGAAGTGTGCCATCTTGGATAGCCGGTCTACTACTACCAAGATGGTTGTGAATTCTTCTAAAGGGGGCAAATCCACGATAAAGTCTAATGAAATGTTTTTCCAAGGCTGTTCCGGGACTGGCAGAGGTCTTAACAGGCCCCAGGATTTAGCGTTGGACCCCTTATTCTGCTGACATGTTGTGCAAGAATTGACATACTCCTTACAATCAGATCTCAGAGTGGGCCACCATAAAGACCGTTGGACCAGTTCGGTCGTTTTTCGGACCCCAAAGTGGCCAGCCAATTGGTGGTCGTGAAAAGTTTTTAATTAAACTGGGTGTGACCTCTTCCGGGGTGTCAGGGAACATTCGGGACAAGGCATCGGCTTTTTCATTCTTAGACCCTGGGCGGAAGGTGATATGGAAGTTAAACCTAGAAAAGAATAGAGCCCATCGAGCCTGCCGGGGTCTCAATCGCTTGGCCGTGCAGAGATATTCTAGGTTCTTATGGTCTGTAAAGATTAAAATAGGATGGATGGCACCCTCCAGGAGATATCTCCATTCCTCCAGAGCAGTCTTAATCGCCAAGAGCTCCCGATCCCCCACGTCGTAGTTCTTCTCTGGCTGACTCATCATCTGTGAAGAGAAGGCCACGGGATGAAGTAGGGCTTTGGGCCCCTGACGTTGGGAAAGAACTGCCCCCCGTGGCTACTTCAGAGGCATCAACTTCCAGGACATAGGGTAAGGTAGGATCAGGATGCTGTAAGATAGGTGCGGAGGTAAAGAGGAGCTCCAGTTGATCGAAGGCAGTTTGTGCTGCTACTGACCACTGGAATCTGGTATGTTGGCAGGTTTTCTGGGTGATAGACACTACAATGCTAGAGAAGTTCTTTATAAATCTCCTGTAGAAATTTGCAAAGCTGATGAACCTCTGAACACCCTTCTTATCAGATGGAGCCGGCCACTCAAGGATAGCCTTCACCCTTTGAGGATCCATAGCTACCCCATTAGTGGTGATGATGGGTCAGAGGAATTGGATTGTTGTCTTCTCAAAGTCGCATTTGTCGTCTTTTACATACAATCCATGTGTTCTGAGGATGCCCAGTACCTTTTTTACATGCTTTCTGTGAAGCTCAAGAGTAGCTGAGAATATGAGAGTATCGTCGAGGTAGACGATAACGAAGTGGTCTAAGTACTGCCGAAAAATATAATTTATGAAATGTTGGAATGTTGCATAGTCCAAATGGCATTACTAAGTATTCAAAGTGCCCGAATCTTCTTCTGAATGCTGTTTTCCACTCCTCCCCCTCTCGGATACGGACAAGATTGTAAGCTCCACGTAGTTCTAATTTGGTGAAAATGTGGGCTGTACTAAACCTCTGGAAGAGTTCGGGGATGAGGGGGAGCGGATAGCGATTTTTTTTAGAGTAATTTTGTTTAAGTCCCTGTAGTCCACACATGGCCTTAAGGTTTTATCTTTTTTCTCAACAAAGAAAATGCCGGCACCGGCGGGAGAGGAGGAAGGGCAGATAAATCCCTTTTCAAGGTTTTCATCAACAAGTTCAGTCTAGGAAAGGGGAAAAATACGGCCAAAAGGAATCTCAGCCCCCGGTAGCAAGTCAATGGGACAATCATAGGGACGGTGTGGGGGTAGAGTATCTGCCTTCTTCCTGTCAAAAACATCTTGGAATTCATGGTAGGCCGCTGGTATATTGGAATCCACACTGGGTGTGGGTAGGACAGACAGACAACTAGAAAAGTCCTTGGATTCAGGAGCAAGACAATGCTGCCGGCAGTAGGAAGAAGTGAAGAGAACTTCCCTCTTGGAACAGTCAATGTGAGGATTGTGCACCTGTAGCCATGGAATTCCCAGGATCACAGGGAATATAGGGGAGCTCAGGACATCAAAACGTAGAAATTCCTGGTGACTAGAATTAATGGAGGTAAAGATAGGTGCCATTTCTTGGGTGACATGCCCAGAACTAGGCATTGAGCCATCGGCCAGATGGACGGTCAGTCTTTACCTTTTGTGGTGAAGAGTAGGGATGAGCTTCGTGTTCGAGTCGAACCCATGTTCGACTCGAACATCAGCTGTTCGGTCGTTCGCCGAATTGCGAACGATATGGGCCGTTCGCGCCAAATTCGTGTGGCGCGTCACGGCCCATAATTCACTGCGGCATCGCAGTGCATTGCTGGCTGATGATTGGCCAAGCATGCACTATGACCCGCATGCTTGGCCAATCACAGCGCCGTCAGTAGAGAGAGCTGTAATTGGCCAAAGCCAGGGTGGCTTTGGCCAATTATGGCTCAGGGGATTTAGTACACACCCCACACTATATAAGGCCGCCTGCACGGCGGCCCTGTGTAGTGTGTGTTCCGGTGTGCTGAGAGATAGAGAGAGAGAGAGACAGTGTCATTTGATTTGAGTTAGATAGATTAGGCAGAACAGTCAGTCAGTTAGCTGCACTTACAGTGTATTGTGTATATATATGCATCCCAGGTGTTGCATATATATATATACACTGTATTCAGTTTAGCTAGATCCGTTCCTGTTATCTTCTATCTAGACTATTTACATTTAGTGCAGTGTGTCCTGCTCACAGTGTTCAGCTAGATCCGTTCCTGCTATTTACATTCAGTGCAGTGCGTCCTGCTCACAGTTTTCAGCTAGATCCGTTCCTGGTATTTACATTTAGTGCAGTGCGTCCTGCTCACAGTGTTCAGCTAGATCCGTTCCTGCTATTTACATTCAGTGCAGTGCGTCCTGCTCACAGTGTTCAGCTAGATCCGTTCCTGGTATTTACATTTAGTGCAGTGCGTCCTGCTCACAGTGTTCAGCTAGATCCGTTCCTGCTATTTACATTCAGTGCAGTGCGTCCTGCTCACAGTGTTCAGCTAGATCCGTTCCTGCTATTTACATTCAGTGCAGTGCGTCCTGCTCACAGTGTTCAGCTAGATCCGTTCCTGCTATTTACATTCAGTGCAGTGCGTCCTGCTCACAGTGTTCAGCTAGATCCGTTCCTGGTATTTACATTTAGTGCAGTGCGTCCTGCTCACAGTGTTCAGCTAGATCCGTTCCTGGTATTTACATTTAGTGCAGTGCGTCCTGCTCACAGTGTTCAGCTAGATCCGTTCCTGCTATTTACATTCAGTGCAGTGCGTCCTGCTCACAGTGTTCAGCTAGATCCGTTCCTGCTATATACATTTAGTGCAGTACGTCCTGCTCACAGTGTTCAGCTAGATCCGTTCCTGTTATCTTCCTACTGACAGGCAGGCTTGTCTGGTTACAGTATATAAAGCTACCTGAAGAAAATTACAGGTGTTCTTTTTGATCCTATTAGTACCACGGTCAGGCAGCTAGACTATTTACATTTAGTACAGTGTGTCCTGCTCACAGTGTTCAGCTAGATCCGTTCCTGTTATCTTCCTACTGACAGGCAGGCTTGTCTGGTTACAGTATATAAAGCTACCTTAAGAAAATTACAGGTGTTCTTTTTGATCCTATTAGTACCACGGTCAGGCAGCTAGACTATTTACATTTAGTACAGTGCGTCCTGCTCACAGTGTTCAGCTAGATCCGTTCCTGTTATCTTCCTACTGACAGGCAGGCTTGTCTGGTTACAGTATATAAAGCTACCTTAAGAAAATTACAGGTGTTCTTTTTGATCCTATTAGTACCACGGTCAGGCAGCTAGACTATTTACATTTAGTACAGTGCGTCCTGCTCACAGTGTTCAGCTAGATCCGTTCCTGTTATCTTCCTACTGACAGGCAGGCTTGTCTGGTTACAGTATATAAAGCTACCTTAAGAAAATTACAGGTGTTCTTTTTGATCCTATTAGTACCACGGTCAGGCAGCTAGACTATTTACATTTAGTACAGTGCGTCCTGCTCACAGTGTTCAGCTAGATCCGTTCCTGTTATCTTCCTACTGACAGGCAGGCTTGTCTGGTTACAGTATATAAAGCTACCTTAAGAAAATTACAGGTGTTCTATCCCAGCTTAGTGCAGCTACAGGCCATTAGTATGTCTGGAAGGCCAAGAAGGAGAGGCAGACAGTCACAAGCCAATAAGAGAGGGCAAGCAGGCTCTGTGTCTAGTGCTGGTCGTGGAGACGGTGCATCCTCATCAGCACGTGGCCATGGGACACGCTTGGCCTTTTTTTCGGCAGCTGGCCGTGTTGAGCCGCAACATGCGGAAGACTTGGTCGAGTGGATGACCAAGCCGTCCTCATCCTCCTCATCCTCTCTCACCCATGCCCAGGGTGCTTTGTCTGGCAAAGCAGCGGCCTCTTCCCTCAGCTCAATGTCATCAGTGACTCCTTCCCTAGCTCCACCATGTCCTCATGAGGATTCCCTCGAACTGTTTGACCACAGTGTTGGGTACATGCTCCAGGAGGATGCCCAGCGTTTGGAAGGCTCTGATGATGATACTGAGCTCAATGAAGGCAGTAACATGAGCACGGACAGAGGGGGTGCCCAAGAAGGACAGCAATCTGGCAGTCATGCTCCCCCTGCTGCAGCATACTGCCAGGTTTGCTCCAGTGATGAGGAGGGAGGGGATGATGAGGTCACTGACTCAACGTGGGTGCCTGATAGGAGAGAGGAGGAGGAGGAGGAGGAGGAGGAGGAGGTGGCACATCACCAACTAGGCAGGATGCCCTCCAGGGGCCAGCCTAAGGGCAGCACATTGACTGCATCACACCCCAAAGCTCCACATGTGCAGGGCGCTGCAGTCTCTGCGCGTTATTCAAAAAGTTCTTTGGTGTGGGCCTTTTTTGAGACGAGTGCATCAGATCGCACCGCTGCTATTTGCAACATATGTCTCAAGCGTATCTCGCGTGGCCAAAACATCTCCCGCTTGGGTACCACATGCTTGACCAGACATATGTTGACCTGCCATGCAGTTCGTTGGCAAGCGTATCTAAAAGACCCACACCAAAGAACAAAGACGATCTCTCCTTGCTCCTCATCAGCTGAGATTTCCAACCCCACTAGACCTTCAGTCCTCTCTGAGACCTGCAGTGAGAGGAATGAAGGTGTAGAATTAGGTGTGTCACAGCCAAGTACTTGTGGGCAATCTGCTTTTGGTACACCGACGTCAGATTGTACCAGGCAAATTTCCCTGCCCCAGCTGCTGCACCGCCGAAAGAAGTTTGCTCCCAGCCATCCACATGCCCAGCGGTTGAATGCTAGCTTGGCAAAATTGCTAGCACTTCAACTGCTGCCTTTTCAGTTGGTAGACTCTGCCCCCTTCCGTGAGTTTGTGGAATGTGCGGTTCCTCAGTGGCAGGTACCCAAACGCCACTTTTTCTCACGGAAGGCGATTCCGGCTCTCTACCGGCATGTGGAAGGCAATGTCCATGCCTCGCTGGACAGGGCGGTCAGCGGTAAGGTGCATATTACCGCTGACTCATGGTCCAGCAGGCATGGACAGGGACGTTACTTAAGTTTCACGGCGCATTGGGTGACTCTGCTGGCAGCTGGGAAGGATGCAGGACAAGGTGCAGTAGTGTTGGAGGTTGTTCCGCCACCACGCCTCCAAAATGCTGATTGTGACACACCTCTCTCCTCCACCCCCTCCTCTTCTTCTTCCTCCATGGCCTCTTCCTCGGAACCAGCGGTGCTCCGTAGGCGTTCAAGGGGCTACGCAAGTACGCAGGCCAAAAGATGCCATGCGGTGCTTGAGCTGGTGTGCTTGGGGGACAGGAGCCACACTGGGGCAGAGGTTCTGTCAGCTCTGCAGGGGCAGGTTCAGAGGTGGTTGACGCCACGCCAACTTAAGGCAGGAATGGTGGTTTGCGACAATGGCACCAACCTCCTCTCTGCCCTCCGACAGGGACAACTGACCCATGTGCCCTGTTTGGCTCACGTCCTTAACTTGGTGGTGCAGCGGTTCTTGGGCAGGTACCCGGGCTTACAGGATGTCCTGAGGCAGGCCAGGAAAGTCTCTGTGCATTTCCGCCGGTCATATAATGCCAGTGCTCGGCTGACGGACCTCCAAAAGGAGTTTAACCTGCCCAAGAACCGCCTAATCTGTGACATGCCCACCAGGTGGAACTCGACGTTGGCCATGCTGCAGCGGCTGCACACGCAGCAGAGGGCCATCAATGAGTACCTGTGCGACTATGGCACCAGGACAGGGTCAGGGGACCTTGGTTTTTTTTCCCCACGCCAGTGGGCCATGATCAGGGATGCATGCACTGTCCTGTCACCATTCGAGGAGGCCACGAGGATGGTGAGCACTGACAGTGCATGCATCAGTGACACTGTCCCCCTTGTCCACCTGTTGGAGCACACGCTGCGTGGAATAATGGACAGGGCACTTGAGGCAGAACAGAGGCAGGAAGAGGAGGACTTCCTTAGCTCTCAAGGCCCCCTTTATCCAGACAGTGTTCCTGCGTGCCCGCCGATCACACAGGAAGAGGACGAGGAGGAGGAGGAGGAGGAGGAGGAGGAAGATTGTGTCAGTATGGAGGTGGAGCCTGGCACTCAGCATCAGCAGTCTTTAAGGGATCAGTCCCAAGGAACACATGGACTTGTACGTGGCTGGGAGGAGGTGGCTGCGGACGTTGTTGTCCTTAGTGACCCAGAGGACTCCGGACCGAATGCCTCAGCAAACCTACGCTACATGGCCTCCCTGATCCTGCAAAGCCTGCGTAAGGATCCTCGTATTCGTGGTATCAAGGAGAAGGACCAATACTGGCTGGCAACCCTCCTTGATCCACGTTACAAGGGTAAGGTTGCGGACCTTATCTTGCCATCGCAGAGGGAGCAGAGGATGAAACATCTTCGGGAGGCCTTGCAGAAAGGTCTGTGCAACGCGTTCCCAGAGACTGGGAGGTTACAAACTCCTGTTTCTGGACAACGTGTTGCTGAGGCTTCGGTCAGTCAAAGAAGGAGCGGTGGAGAAGGTGGCCGTCTGACCGATGCGTTCAGACAATTTTTTGGTCCGCAGCCCCAAGGTATGATCGGTTCCAGCAACCATCGCCAGCGTCTGTTTTACATGGTGCAGGAATACCTAGGGGCAAGATCAGACTTGGACACCTTTCCCACCGAAAATCCTCTGGGTTACTGGGTCTTGAGGATGGATCACTGGCCAGAGCTTGCACAGTATGCAATTGAGCTACTGGCCTGTCCTGCATCCAGCGTTCTTTCGGAACGCACATTCAGTGCTGCTGGAGGCGTGGTAACCGATCACAGGGTGCGTCTGTCCACCGACTCGGTCGATCGGCTGACCTTCATAAAAATGAATCAGTCTTGGATCACCACCAGCTACCAAGCACCTGATGCACATGTAACCGAATAATTTTTTTTGAAATCTCAGATCCCTTCAAAGACTGCCTATGCTGATGCTGAGTGACTATCCCTGAGTAATTATCCTCTTCCTCCTCAATCATCACGCTGATAGCTTGTAAGAACATTTTTGGTTCTGGGCGCCACCACCAGTGCCTAAGGCACAATTTTTCAGCCCCTGTTTAACAGGGGCGTGTAATTACAATTTTTGATGTAATACTTTGCAGCAGGGCTCGTTCCTGCATTCCAACTAGAGTGTCTGTGAGGGGTTGCAGTGTTGTGGCACCAGCACCAGTGCCTAAGACCCAATTTTTCTGCCCCTGTCTAACAGGGGCGTGTAATTACAATTTTTGATGCAATACTTTGCAGCAGGGCTTGTTCCTGCGTTTCAACTAGAGTGTCTGTGAGGGGTTGCAGTGTTGTGGCACCAGCACCAGTGCCTAAGACCCAATTTTTCTGCCCCTGTCTAACAGGGGCGTGTAATTACAATTTTTGATGCAATACTTTGCAGCAGGGCTCGTTCCTGCGTTCCAACTAGAGTGTCTGTGAGGGGTTGCAGTGTTGTGGCACCAGCACCAGTGCCTAAGGCCCAATTTTTCTGCCCCTGTCTAACAGGGGCGTGTAATTACAATTTTTGATGCAATACTTTGCAGCAGGGCTCGTTCCTGCGTTCCAACTAGAGTGTCTGTGAGGGGTTGCAGTGTTGTGGCACCAGCACCAGTGCCTAAGGCCTAATTTTTCAGCTCCTGTTCAACAGGGGCATGTAATTACAATTCTTGATCTAATATTTCACAGCAGGGCCCTGTGAGGGCTTACAGTGTTTTGGCCACAGCAACACCTAAGGCCCAAATTTCTGCTGAGTATATAGGGCAGGACCCTACTTTCAAACATCTAACTTACAAACGACTCCTACTTGCAAACGGAAGGAGACAACAGGAAGTGAGATGAAATCTACCCCTAAGGAAGGGAAATTCTCTCCTGTATTCTCTCCTCTCCTTGTTCCACAAAAAAACCCAAATTTTCAAAAAACATTTTTCATTGGGACAAAAAAGTGAGGTGAAATCTTCTGAAGAGGAGGAAAGACGCAAAACAAATGTCACAGGGGTGATAACCCTTCCCTATGTTTTCCAAAAAGCTTAGAAAAGATTTTTTGGCTGGAGCTAAACACATTAAAAATGTTCAAAATTACAAACAGATTCTACTTAACAACAAACCTACAGTCCCTGTCTTGTTTGCACCGCCTGAATACTGCTGTTCAGAGTATATAGGGACCTTTCCTTATTTTAATTTGGGTGCGGGGTTCCCCTTAATATCCATACAAGACCCAAAGGGCCTGGTAATGGACTGGGGGGTACCCATGCCGTTTGTCTCACTGATTTTCATCCATATTGCCATGACCCGACATGACATTAAACCCGCAAGCAGTTTTAAATGAGATTTTTTCCTTTAAAAATGACATTTGGTGCAGGGACTGTTCTAAACATGGGAAACATGCGTCACTTTACAGGCATACTATAGACACCCCCCAGGTACGATATTTAAAGGAATATTTCACTTTTTTTTTTTTACTTTAAGCATCATTAAAATCACTGCTCCCGAAAAAACGGCCGTTTTTAAAAGTTTTTTTTGCATTGATACATGTCCCCTGGGGTAGGACCCGGGTCCCCAAACCCTTTTTAGGACAATACCATGCAAATTAGCCTTTAAAATGAGCACTTTTGATTTCGAACGTTCGAGTCCCATAGACGTCAATGGGGTTCTAACGTTCGTGCGAACTTGCGGTCCGTTCGCGGGTTCTGGTGCGAACCGAACCGGGGGGTGTTCGGCTCATCCCTAGTGAAGAGGGATAGCAAGTCTCTTTGCCAAGGTCAGATCCAAGAAACAGCTGCATGCCCCGGAATCCACTATTGCTTGGAGATGAACTTCCTCTCCTGCCACCAGTAACATAACAGGAAGACTGATATGGGTTGGAGAAGACCTGGATACCTGGAAAATGACCGGAGTGCGGGAAACTGATTTCCTGGGTCTTACAGGGCAAAAGGTTATGTAATGTCCTGTTCCCCCACAGTAGAAGCAAAGGTTCGCCTGTCGGCGATGAAGTCTCTCCTCTGAAGTTAATGTTGGATGGGCCAGGCCAAGCTGCATGGGGTTGGATATAGGCGGGACTTCCCCTAAAGTACTTCTCCTGCTAGAGATGTTGGGTCCTAAAGTCCTTCTCCTGCTGTTGATTCCCTGACACATACCCACTGTAGGGGTTGCCCAGGTAGCGGGGACAGATTCCCCTCATCAAGAGCAGTGGGATGTAGAAACTCTAATTCAGTTGCAGAACCAGGCCCCTGATGAAGAGAAGGATATGTGGATCAAACGTAATGCTACCCAAAATCAGCAGGGCCTGTGGAGTGCTGACAACAGGTGGTGTCTACCCAGGAGTTTGTACCCAGTTTTAGCACAACTGGCACATGTCAGTCATCTTGCTAAGGGCGCAATGGTGGCACTTCCTGACTGCTATTGGATAGCACCTGGATTTAGTGCATATGCAGCCAGGTTTTGTGCTTCATGTCTCACTTGTGCTCTGTACAACAGCAAGGAAAATTTTGAATGAAATAGTTTGTAGATATGGAGTTCCTGAAACTATTGAGAGTGACAAAGGAACCCATTTTACTGGGGAAGTAATGAAAGAGGTAATAGAAGCCCTTCACATACAGCAAGCTTTCCATACACCTTATCATCCACAAAGTAATGGTAAAGTTGAGAGACTTAATGGAATTTTGAAAAACAGATATGCAAAAATTAAAGCAGATACAGGAAAAGGATGGGTGGAAGCTTTGCCATTAGCCCTATATTCTGTACGAACTACCCCTGGCCACCCAAAACAGGGCTATATTTTCCCCAACATTTGCACAGAATCCAACCAAGTGACTGGGTGGTGGTCAAGCGACACGTCAGAAAGCCACTAGAACCAAAATTTGACAGACCACATTTGGTGCTTTTGACAACCGGTTCCGCTGTCAAGTTGGAAGGAAAGCCCACCTGGATTCACGCCAGTCACTGCAAGAAAATCCTGAAGTGATGATATCCTTTGAAAAAATGATGATGTTTCTTTTCTTTTTGTTGTTTGTGAGAACTGAGACATGGAAAAATAACCCTTTCATCCAAATGTTAAAATTGTATGCAACCCATAGCAACGCTAGTAATTGCTGGGTGTGTTCTCACTTACATCCCCAAACAGGAACAATACCCATGATAGCAATGCCTCTCAAATTCACTGATCTAAACAGGACCAGAATAAATGGCTCATACATTGTTTCCACAGCTAATGAGCACAGATCAGTATCTTTGATGGTTTCAAAACAGATAAACACTCCACAGATTTGTTTAAACATCACATGCCCATTTAACACTAAATGTACACAGTTGGGCAATTCAGATTGCGCCGGAGCAAAAAATTACTTATGGAGGAAACTATGGTCAATATTATTATATCCCAGATCTAGAACTAAATAGAACCCTTTATAGTACAAGTTGCTCACAGTTCCCAATATGTGAAAATATCGGTTACCTGAGATTCCATGTTATTGCTTCCAGTTTTTTAGGAGCAGGCATACCATCCATACGTAGAGGGTTATATTATATATGTGGAAATAAAGCTTATGCCTGGCTTCCCACTAATGTTACAGGTACATGTTATATTGGGAAGTTAGCATCTGCTTTGGCTGTTTGCAAAGTCCAGTACCCTTTAGTGTTCAAAAGAGAGCTGTTCACTGAAGGTGACATGGCATGGTCATAGTTCTCTTCCTGGACAGGATGGGGAATTGAAGCAATGAAAAGAATAAATAATTACACTAGAATTGTAGATGAGATTATTAACCTTACTACCACTGATACAGGTTTATTAAATGAAGAAATGGCTCAGCTTAAAAAAGTAGTATTAGAGCACAGATTAACACTAAATTATCGCACTGCAGCTTAAGGTGGGATGTGTAAGGTATTTCACACTGACTGTTGTATATACATTTCTGATAATGAGGAAATTATTAAAGGGCATCTTGCTAAGATAAGAGAACTAGCAGAATAAGGCCAGGGATATTGCTAAAGATGGATTGAACCCCTTTCAGGGTTTAGGAGGTTTTGGTGACTTTTTATATGGCATAGCAACATGGTTACAGAAACTAGGCGCTTACATTGTGATGTTCCTATTTCTCATATTTGTTATTTACTTCCTCATTAGGCTATGCCTCTGTGTGACTACACGCTTTACCAACAAATGGTCCACCAGCCCTGATGAACCCATTATGGTGAGAAAGCTAGGAGAGAGCTGAACAGGACACCGTCTCTCTGCGCCAATGTAACAGGAGTTACCAGCAATCGGCTGAATGTAACGCGGAGAAGAATGGTGTCAAATAAACAAAAGGAGGGAAATGACATGGGCATTCACTGTACTGTTCATTTAAGCACTAGAGACTCCATTTTGTTCTCACTGTTGAAGTGTGTTCTGTAACCTTCACCTAACACATAGACACATCTCCTATTAAACGCTCTCTACTCCCTCTTCCCTTTTCAATGTTTCTATTCACTATCTTTTAATAATATATTTCTATTTGTTAGCTTTTAATAACATATTTCTATTTGTTAGTTTTTAATAACATCTCACACCACCTCTTTCCTATCTATGTATAAAATAACATGTAATAATAAATTTTGCCACTGAACAGACATTTTAAACACAGTGATTGAGTCCTGTGAATCTGTTCCTGCATCTGCAGTATTAACTTTGTTTTAGAGTCCCAATCAGAAATTTGTCATAACAGTACCAATCAGAACACGAGGCTTCTAAAAGATGGCTGCTGGAGACAATTTAGAGAACAGTTACAGCCTCAACAGGATTTCACATAACAGCAGGAAAACACAAACACCTTTTGAATATAATATGACATTTCGGCATGAGAAAGTAAGTATGATACAATTGTAGTCCCACTTTTCCCCTCAGCCAAAAAGACTGTCCTGTCACAGTTCACTGTATGTGAGGAGGCTACCTACAAGCACTCTAACATAATAAAGCCCTCACTGCCACCTGACCTGGTAAAATAAAGAAGAAGGTTTTTAATCTTCAATATCATGTAGCGGGCCTTTTGTACAGATGAATGAGACAGCTTAAATGGCTGTGGTACAGGCACGGGTACAGCTCTCTCACATTTGCTTGATCGAAGGGTTGTTGCACCACACTTTTGTATACTATATAATAAGCCTCCAATTCATCTTTTTCTTCATGTACAAACCGGCACTTCCAACACTCCTGTGCTCATCTGTGACTTCTGTGTCTGCATGCTGTTTGTGGTACACTCTACAGTGCCCTAGCCTGCTACACTCATTCAATAGTACCTTCTGCTATACCTACCCCAGGTGCATTTCTGAAATCACTAGGATCGTCCTTCTCACAGTGGATACAGTCCCTGGTCTGTGACATATCAAATATCAGGCAATACTTAATTTCGGTATCATGCACTCTGCCTGTGTCTTTAATCAGAGGATTTACCATGTATCTGTCAGCTACATCTCCATATTCCTTGCTACATGTATTATGTTACATTTTATGCTGTTAGCACCTGCATTCCAATAAATATGTGATGCTGCAAGTGTTACTTTTGGCCAAACAATTATTACATTCTGGGTCTGGCATTATTAGTTGCTTGTTCACAAATGAAACTCAGTATTGAAGCCTCTTGAAAGCTAAAATGCAAGGCTGCTTTCTCAATTCCATAAGCAGTCGATGCTGCTAGCTAAGGCTCTGCTTTAAATGCAAAAACGCTGGATATCTGAGCAGATCTTACAGTACATTTATGTTATTGATATCCTTAATAGTGAAGCCACATTCAAGTTTATATGTTTTTATACTTTCCTTCTTAAAGATTTACAAAAATGGGATCTTACGAAAAATATGTAACTGGGCTATAATATAGAAGGGGGACACCAAACTGGAGGTCTCAATGAGTGCCAGTAGGTTGGTAAATTGGTGAGCAAAAAACTATGACCCTCTGATTATAGCCATAGTGAAAATATTAGAATTACAGAACCATTGATGACTTACTGAGAATACACCCCCCCCCCTTTTCTTTAAGCATTACCAATATTTAACTCCAATATAACTCTCTCCCTCCAGATCACGTACCAGCACTCATTAGGCTTTTATATCTGCATGTGGCACCATCACCAGGTTTGTTAATCTGTTGTAAAGGTAGCTGCTTGTAACTTAGTTCCCATTGAGTTAGGCAAAAAAACACCAGAACTACAACTCCCAAGAGCCCTTTCCCTATCAATAGTGTATGGGCAGGCTCTTGGAAATCAAAACAGGAGTTTTGATTTGCTAATCAAAGGAGTTGTTTGCTAAAAAATTAATGTATACATGCACAGTGTACAATAGATGGGTGGGGGATAGGTAAAGTTATGTAGTTAAAGAAGAAGAGCTGACAATGCTGGTTGGAATTTTAATGGTGCAAATGCACTGTGTTGTTAGCTAAAACAGGAAGTTAGAAGCACGCTGGATTTCTGAAAAATGGACAGGTATATTTCTGTACTTGCAGTGAGATAAGGAAAAAAACATGTAGCGCAGATATATAGTTAAAGTGATTGTAAAGATCACCTTGTAAAACAAACCATTCAGTTTACAATAAAAATGAAAGTCAAAACATTTTTGTATAGATATAAAAAAAAAAATCATTGGAGGAGAGTACACAGAGTTCCCAGCATTGCTAGAGAACTGGCCATGATGTGTTCTCCTGCTTAGTGTGGTCAGTTTTTAATTGTAAAGACTACACGGGATGCTTTCTCATACAAGTACAGTGCCTTGCAAAAGTATTCACTCCCCTTGGCTTGTTACCTATTTTGTTACATTGCAGCCTTTAGTTATTTTTTTTTTCATCTGAATTATATGTGATGGATCAAAACACAATAGTATAAGTTGGTGTAGTAAAATTAGAAAAATATATACATAAAACTATTTTTCAGAAATAAAAAAACTGATAATTGGCATGTGCGTATGTATTCACCCCCTTTGTTTTGAAGCCCATAAAAAGCTCTGGTGAAACCAATTACCTTCAGAAGTCACATAATTAGTGAAATGATGTCCACCTGTGTGCAATCTAAGTGTCACATGATCTGTCATTACATATACATACCTTTTTGAAAGGCCCCACTAACCAAACACTGCCATGAAGAACAAGGAACTCTCCAAACAAGTAAGCGACAATGTTGTTGAAAAGTACAAGTCAGGGTTAGGTTATAAAAAAATATCTAAATCTTTGATGATCCCTAGGAGCACCATCAAATCCATCATAACCAAATGGAAAGAACATGGCACAACAGCAATCCTGCCAAGAGACGGCCACACACCAAAACTCACGGACCGGGCAAGGAGGGCATTAATCAGAGAGGCAGCTCAGAGACCTAAGCTAACCCTAGAGGAGCTGCAGAGTTCCACAGCAGAGACTGGAGTATCTGTCCATAGGACGACAATAAGCCATACGCTCCATAGAGTTGGGCTTTATGGCAGAGTGGCCAGAAGAAAGCCATTACTTTCAGCAAAAAACAAAAGGGACAAGTTTTGAGTTTGCGAAAAGGCATGTGGGAGACTCCCAAAATGTATGGAGAAAGGTTCTCTGGTCTGATGAGACTTTAACTTTAGAATTTAACTTTTTGGCCATCAAAGAAAACGCTATGTCTGGTGCAAACCCAACACATCACATCACCCAAAGAACACCATCCCCACAGCGAAACAAGGTGAGAGAACAAAAGGAAGCGCCACCTAAGTGCAGTATTAAGGTTAGTTTTTAATGGCACAGTAAACATGAAGACTCACAGGCTCATCTGTGTGTTTTAATCCTGGAGTCTTCCCAGGTCCTCAAATGTTTCCTGGCGCGTTGGTCTGGCAATAGCAGGTCCTCAGCACGTCCTGTGGCCACAGGAGAAGTGTCAGGACCAGCGTGAGGCGCACGGACATCACAGGTCACAGGAATACATCCGGGGAGCTTGATCACAGGAACGAAGGGACGTTAACAGGCTACACATTTGGAGCTTCAGCTCCTTCTATTGGCCATAGTGGTGGCAGCATCATGCTGTGGGGATGTTTTTCAGCAGTCAGGACTGGGAAACTGGTCAGAGTTGAGGTAAAGTTGAGGCAAAACCTGTACCACTCTGTGTGTGATTTGAGGCTAGGACAAGGGTTTACCTTCCAGCAGGACAATGACCCCAAACACACTGCTAAAACAACACTTGAGTGGTGTAAGGGCAAATGTGTAAATTGTTCTAGTCAAAGCCCAGACCTTAATCCAATAGAAAATCTGTGTTCAGACTTAAAGATTGCTGTTCACAAACACAAACCATCCAACTTGAAGGAGCTGGAGAAGTTTTGCAAGGAGGAATGGGCAAAAATCCCAGTGGTAATATGTGGCAAGCTGATAGAGACTTATCCAAAGCGACTTGGAGTTGTGATAGCCGCAAAAGGTGGCTCTACAAAGTATTGACTTTAGGGGGTGAATAGTTATGCACATTGACTTTTTCTGTTATTTTGTCCTATTTGTTGTTTGTGGGCATGTTCTGTAAATTAAATTATACAAATCCTCAAACAATCCATGTTAATTCCAGGTTGTGAGGCAACAAAACACGAAAAATGCCAAGGGGGGAATACTTTTGCAGGGCACTGTACATGGTACAACAGGCACATATCAGAAATATGAAGTTTTGGGTTAACAAACATTTGAATTTTTTTTTTTTTAAATATATATTTTGCCCAGATCTGCACTTTAATGATGTGTCCTTTTACAAAGTAAAAGCACCAGCGTGTTATATTGATGTACTAGGCTTCTGTGACACCCCTCTTTACACTTAGTTAAAAGGGTAAAGTACAATGTACATAACTATGATATGGTTTTTGCTTTGTTTAATGAACTACAAGAAAGTAGGGTGTCGCTTTGAATTTTTGGATACACTTTTATACTTCCCATCCAGACCTTTTCTTCTTCTTACCCCTACTAGTCTTCCAGTCAGCAGATTTTTACTCGTAGAATCAGACACAACTATGTCTGAGCCTTCACTTTTAAGTTTTATGTATGTCTCAGCAGCTTCACTTTATACTTTTTTCTAAAATCCCAATGGGCCTAGTTAACTGCAGGTAATAGGAATTGGTTAATCTAATTATCACTTGCAACGGAATAAGTTATGAGGCAATATTTCACAAAATAACTTGTACTTTGCCCATTATCACCTGTAACATGCCTCTGTCTATAACCTTTGCCTTCCCTATATGATGAGTTTAGTCACAATGCCTCTTTATATTACCAACTCATGACATGAGTGAAGGTTTCAATTAGCATAATTAATTCTCTAATGCCTAGTTCCTGACAGGGTGAGTGATGACCAACATTACTATCATATCTTTTGAATTATACATTTTGTGATAATATGTTTGTAATCAGTGGAGGTAAAATATTAATGTACAACAATAATTGATGCAGGTAACCCCAGATTTTTTGCAAGAGAACATTGAAGATATTAGATGATACAGATAACCATTCAGTTATAATATGATGGTCAATTTCTGTCTTGCTTATTAAAGTAGTATTAACCCCTCAATGTCTTTTAGTTCAACACATTGAGCATATTAAAAAAAAACATTCCCCAGTAAACAATTTGTTGAAATTCTTACCCCAGCAAAGTATACAACTTTCAACACTGCTGGCTCCTGCTTTTCATGTACACTGCTGCTGGTTTAGGAGCAGTTGGGCGTTTTTTTCAGCTGCCCCTGAGCTCTCCTCTATGTTATCTTATCAGTACATGTACACAGGGTCGTTTATAGTCATTTCTAGGCAGTTAAGGTTAGAAGCATTTTTTGGAAGCAAAAAAATGCATGCAGGACAGATTTTCAGAGGCATTTGAAATACCAAATGCCTGCAACAGCTTGTAAACGCGTGTAAATGTGGGAAACTCGCCTTTAGTGATCGTTGGATGAGTTCGGACATTTTCCATACCCCAAAGTGCCCGGCAAATTTATGGTCATGGATGGTTTTCAGGACCTGAAATCTGGCTTGCTGTGGTATGGTAGGTATGTACTGACTCCTATTTAATATGAGTTTGAATGTGATTGCTTAATTCTGAACACAGCTACATCCCAAGTTATAAGAGGGTGTGCACACTTATGCAACCACATTATTTTTTTATTTTTTTTTTGTCTCATTGTTTTACATCACCGAAACCTGACATTTTTAGAGGGGTGTGTAGACTTTTTATATCCATTGTATGTTATGGAAGCTTTAATAGCAATTAGAACCAAATACATTGCCAAAAATACAAGAATGTGCCTCATAGCATAGCACTTATGAGAAAACAGCAAGGGTAAAGTTTACAAACCTCATTATTTTAGTTTTTTATTTTTACTTCCCCCCTAAAAGATTTCAGTTTGTTTTTCAATTGAGTTGTACAGTTTATAGGTCACATTGAAGATGGAAAAAGTTCTGAAATGATTTATCTTTGTCTCGTTTTTTACATCACAGAAACCTGACATTTTAACAGGGGTGTGTAGACTTTCTATATCCACTGTAAATAACATAGTTTCACACAGACAGAACTTTCTTTTGGTGGTATTTGATCGCCTTTTTATTTTTTGCGCTATAAACAAAAAAAGAGCGACAATTTTTGTAAAAAACGCATTATTTTGTACTTTTTGCTATAATAAATGTATTATTATTTATTAATATATTATTATTTTTTTAAAAAAGGAATTTTTGCTCAGTTTAGGCCAATATGTATTCTTCTTTTTTTTTTTTCCTTCCACTTCAGAAACCAATAAGCAGAGGGCTAAATCAGCTCGATGTTCATTGACTGTCGCCTTCTCCGGTTTACATCATAGTGGATCATGCATTACCTCAATTCCTTTTGTGCCCTCCCTCTATATACTTTAATGTATCGCTTTAGCATCAAGTCCTCCCTTATTCCAAACATCTAGGCTCGATCCGTAGCAACGCTAAAGCCCAGTGACAAGTGGGACTTTATCATTTTCTGGGCCAGGTTGGAGGGGGAAGGAACTCATAAGAGGAAGTAAAAATATAGGAAAGATATAGAAAAAACAGGAGAAGGGTATCTAATAGAAGACTTATGGGCTCCCCATGCCCGTCCTTTACTGAGCTGCCCAATGTTTCACGAAAAAATTTACTTGTTTCCAAATCAACCCCCCCCACCCCCCCTCAAAATTTAACCTGTATCCATCTAGATTATTTATTTAATCAAAGTAGGAACACAAACAAGAAGAAAAAAAGAAAAAAAAAAAAACAAGGCACAACAAAAAAAAAAACAAACAAAGAAAAAAAGAAAATATGCACACCAAAATCACTTCGCTATAGCGCTCCTTGTCCTCAAGGGCCTCGGTTACCTATATAATTGTGTTAAGCCCCTCTCTTGGTCTGATCCTATGCCCTGCCTATTAGGGACCTCCTACTTTCTCTAGCCATGGCTTCCATATGCTTTCAAATTCCTGAAGGTTGCCTCTCTTTATGTACTCCACTCTTTCCCTGCTCAGGGTATCATTAATAGTAGAGATCCAGTCTTTCACCGAGGGGGGGTCTTTTGATTGCCATCTTAGTGTTATCATCTTCCTGGCCTGGAACAAGGCCCGCGTGATGGCCAACGTGGTGCTCAGTCTCTCACCCCGAGCTCTTCTATGCCCCAGGATGCAGGTTATGGCTTCCTTTACTACTATAGTGCCAAAGATACTTCCCAAGTTTCTGGTCACTTCTTCCCAGTATCTAAATAACTTGGGACACCTCCACAGCATGTGGATGAGGTCTCCCGACCTCTGACATCTGGGACAGTTGTCATTAGGCCTTTTCCCAAATTTAAAAAGTCTTTTAGGTGTATAATAGGCTCTATTCAGCAAAAGTAAATGAGAAAGCCGCTGTGAAGGGGACACAGAGACCTGGACGCTCAATTCCAGGATTTTCGCCCATTGTTCCTGGGTCATTCCCCCTATATCCTCTTCCCATTTGGCTTTTAGTTCGTAGAGTATCCCCCCGCTGTTGTCTGATTTATTTAATTGATCATAAATCCTTGAGATTAGCCCTCTAGTAGGGTTTACCTGCATTATGCTCTGAAATAGAGGTATTTCTTCCCAGCTCAGAGTCTGAGTTTTAAATTGTGCTTTAAGGGCATGTTCTAGCTGGAGATATAGGAAGAAGGAACTCCGCGGTAGCTTGAATTCCCCTACTAATTCAGGGAAACTCTTTAGCTTGGTGTCATTATAAAGCTGGCTTAGCCTTCTGATGCCGAGATTCACCCATTCCCCAAAAGTGCCTATTTTAAGAACTTCCTGTAAATTACGGTTATTCCAGATAGGGGAGTAAACTGTTGGATCTTCATATCTCATCATTTTCTTGACAGTTTTCCAGAGTTTAATTAGCAGCTTGATAGTTGGATAATCATCGTGGAACATATCCGCCTCTAGAGATTCAACTAGAGTGTTATGTGGAGTACTTAGCAATAGCAATTTGCCATTGGGGGTGCCGCCTTTCGGTATCCCACATCCCAGCAGCTGCTGTAGCTGAGTTGCTAAGAAGTAGCGCTCGGGGTGTGGGAGGGCAAAGCCCCCCTCCCGAGTGGGGAGTTGAAGCACCCGGAGTCGAATCCTGGCTTGCTTCCCCTTCCAAATCAGCTCCCTAAAGAGGCCATCAATTCTTTTAAACCACTTCTTGCCTATCCAGACTGGCGAATTGTGCAGAATATATAGCAATTGTGGCATCCAAACCATTTTTATTAAGCTACATCTTCCTGCGGTAGACAGGGGCAGACGCCTCCAGATTCCTATTTTTTGTTTCAGTTTTGTTAAAAGAGGGACGAGGTTTGTACTGATATACCGGGTTGGGTCCTTCGTCAGAACTATTCCCAGGTATTTCAGGGCATCCACCGTTACCATCTGGGGTATATCGCATGCTGTTAGCTCGCTAATGGGGTCTATCGGCATGAACTCGGACTTCTCCCAGTTTATCTCTAAACCAGAGAAGCTGCCGAAATCCTTCAGTATCCTCATCGCACCCAGTAGTGAATTTCTCGAGTCCCCCAGGAATATCAAAATGTCATCCGCATATAGCGCGATCTTTTCTTCGCCCGATTTTCTCAGAAAACCAGTTATCGCACTGCTTTCCCTTATGGAGATGGCCAGGGGTTCCATCGCCAATGCGAACAGCAAAGGAGAAAGAGGACACCCCTGCCTAGTCCCCCTTTCCAACTCAAACCAATCTGAAAGTTCGTTGTTAATTTTTAGTCTTGCCTTAGGGCGGGTATATAACATTCTGATCCATCTTATAAAGGACGGGCCAAATCCGAATTTCTCCAACACGCGCCATATATAGCCCCACTCCACGCTATCAAAACCCTTAGACACATCAAGGGTCATTAACGCTCTCGAGCCTACATTCTCCGATGGTGACTGTAAATTCAAAAATGCTCTTCTAATGTTCAGGCTCGTAGATCTATTGGCTATAAAGCCCGCCTGGTCTTCGTGGATCAGTTTATGAATAACTCCATTCAATCTAACTGCTAGTACCTTGGCGAGAATTTTTACGTCAGTACAGAGTAGGGAGATTGGTCTATAGGCGGCCACGTCCAGTGGGTCTTTCCCTTCCTTCTGTAATACAGTAATTGTTGCTTCTAGCATTGAAGCAGGCAACTGGCCCCCCTCAAGTGATCCCTCCAGAGCTTTTAGTAATTCAGGGATCAACACTTCACCATACTGCTTATATGTCTCGCTTGGAAGGCCATCGGGCCCGGGTGACTTAAGGCTTGCCATGCCCGCTACTGCTTGCTGCAGTTCTGCTACTGTTATTGGGGATTCTAATATGGCACTTTCTTCCTGTGATATAGTAGAAATCGGTATCCCCTCCAGAAAGTCCTCCATCATAGCCTCCTTGTCCTTTTTCTGCGAGGAGTAGAGTTTTTTATAATAAACCCTGAAGGCTCGTACAATTTCTGGGGTGCTCGATGTTATATCTCCGCTCTGTGCTTTAATAGCGAGGACCGTGGATGGAGCTGCATTTGATTTTACAAGCATAGCCAATGTTCTTCCCACTCTTTCGCCCTCCACCATAAATTCCTGTCTCTGAAAAAGGCGCCTAGTCTCTGCTTTCTGCATGACCACTAATTTATACTTTTGTTGCTTCCCTTGCCAAGTGTTTTCCAGCTCCGGGGTTGGATTTCTAATAAAGTTATTTTCGGCCTCGAGAGCATCCCTCAGAGTACCTTCTTCCTCACTCCGAGCCTCTTTATTAAATTTAGCCATCTGCTGTATTAAAACCCCTCTAAGAAACGCCTTGAGGGTGTCCCATAGGACAGGGGGAGCCACCGAACCCTGATTAAACTCCACAAACTCCCTTAAGGTGGGAAGGATCCCATCCGATTTTTTAATTACTTCGAACCAGTGTGGGCTCACGCTCCAGCTCTTCCTAGGCTTAGACTCTCCTACATTTAGTGTAACCACCATAGGGGAGTGATCTGAAATGCCTCTTGGCCAGTATGTTATTTTTTCTAGCAACTGGAGTGCCCTAGCATTTCCCAGGACTAGATCTATCCTTGAGAGTGTGGAGTGTGACACGGAGCAGCAGGTATATTGCAGCGCGCCTGGATTTCGCACCCTCCATAAATCTACTAGCCCCACTTCCTCCAGAAATAAGCTTAATTGGCTCTTCCCTGATGCCTCTGGGAGTTGTCGTATAGGGAATCTATCCAACTTTCTATCTAGGACCTCGTTAAAGTCCCCGACGACTACAATCGGGCACTCCTTTTTATCCAACAGAAATTTATGCAGTTTAAGCAGTATATCCAAATTAAATGGGGGAGGGATATATATGTTTGCCACCACATACATGACACCATTAATAGAGCAGAATAAAAAAATATATCTACCCAGCTCATCTATACTGGTCTGTCTGCAGGAGAATTTTACCCAGGCTTTCACGAAGATGCTCACCCCCCTGCTAAAAGAGGAGTGGAATGCATGAAATTGGTATTGAAATTTTTTCATCTGTAGCTGCTGGCTGGTATCCTTGGTTAGGTGGGTTTCCTGCAGACAGATCAGATCTACCCCACAACTCCCCAGTGTAGAAAACACTGCCAGCCTTTTAAGAGGGGAACCCAGGCCCCTAACATTCCAGGATCCTATTTTCAGGAGCTTAGCTAACATCTGGATTCTGAGGAGCCTGTCTTATCGCAACGAGTATTACCGTATATATACCATTGTTTTTATAAAGTGAAATTTTTTGCGCCTCTTTACTCAAACAAAGAAAAAAAAAACAAGGAGAAAAAGGAGAAAAAAAGAAAAGGGAAGAAAAAAAAAAAAAGGAGGAAAAAGGAAGATTTCTCTTCCCCCCCCTCTTCCCCCTCCTCCCCTCCCATCAAGTGTTGTATTAATTCTAAATGTGTGCATATTGTGGATTCTAAATACACGCTTAATTTAATCACGTCTACCCTGCTTTTTTCCTTTTTTTTTTTTTTAAATTTACTCCAAAAAGTGCCTGCATGTGTAAAAGTAATCTGTAAGTGGAGGCCTGGATACCCCCAATGTGGTTTCTAGTGATGTAGGTGTTCGTAAAAAATGATTTACCCACCCTATTTCCCCTCCCTCCCAGCTTCCCACCCCTTCCCTTCCCTCCCCACCTAACCTCCCCTACCCTCCCCCCCCATCCCCCCCCTACCCATACCCACCTATCTAGGTGTATCCCCTGGGGCTTTACCATGACCGTTACCTCTTACACTAACACCGCCCTTTTACACCAATTCTTCCACTCACGACCCCACACCGCCCTACCCACAAACAGCTATGTGCACCCGTCCCCTCCCGTCCTTTATAACAAAAACCATTAACAGGTGGCAGGAAGGGTTATAAACTTAAGAGACACCCCCCTCCGGGGCAAAAAAAAGAAAAACAAGCAAAACGAAACAAAAATAGCCCCTATACCTCCCAGTGCCCTATCGTGTACTCCTATTAGTACATCGGCCTATTATATCTTCCCCCATTCTCTACGTGGAGTTCGTAATTTTTTCTCTATTATCTTCCAGCCACTTCTCAACTTCAGCAGGGGAGTTAAAAAACAGAGTCTCCCCCAGGGCCGCAATCCGCAATCTTGCCGGGTATAAAAGAGCATAGGGTAACTTAAATTTTTGTAGATTGCGTTTTGCCTGGGTAAACTCTGCTCTACGCCTCTGCAGGTCCGGAGAGAAGTCGGAATAAAATGATATTTTTGAACCTTTAAAAAAGACCTCCCCTGTTTCCCTAATCTTCCGCAGTAAAGTCACTTTATCCTGGTAGTTAAGAAATCTCAGGAGGAGGGGTCTCGGACGGCTCCCCTCCGGTGGTGCCCTGAAAGGGATCCTGTGGGCTCTTATAATGGAGAACGAAGCCGAGAATGATTCTTTCCCGATTAGCTCCCCTAACCATTTTTCTAGGAATGCAATTGGGTTGGCGCCCTCACTCCTTTCAGGTAGACCTATCAGTCTCACATTATCTCTTCTATTCCTATTCTCCATCTCATCCATTTTAGAAGCTTGTTTAGATAACTGTTCCTTCAGCCACTTTATTTCTTTGATTATTGGGAGCACATTATCTTCTAGCCCACTGACTCTTTCTTCCAGGGCCGCTGTTCACTCTGCCGTCTTCTGTAGGTCTTGTGTAACCAGTAAGAGATCTGCTTTAACACCTTTCATCTGTTCACAGAGATCTTTAAGCGAGCCATTACACACCCCTATAGCCATGAATACATCCGTTAAGGTTGGTTCTCTATTCAAGGGTAGATTCGGATCATTTATTGGCTCCAAGTTCACGTTTATGTTTTGATCACTTAGCTCTGGGCCTTTATTACATGTTGATTTGGAGGACTGGGTAGCCAACGCACCTCCTGAGGGCTGTGAATGTGGCTGGCCCTGGCTTTTCCTATCCGATGTCCCCCCCTGTTGACCCTTTTGCTGCGTCCCTTTTTTTGGAGGGGTCAGAGCAGAGGCATGAGCATATTGCTCCAGTTTTGCTGCTGCTGCTGCAGCATGCTGCGAGGTTTTCTCTTTAGAGGAGCGTAGATTCTGCATCATTCACTCCTATGTGAATACGTATACTTTAACAGCAAGAGGTTAGCAGCACCTCTCTACACTCATCTACCCGTTGAATATAATGTCTACCATATTACTCTAAAAAGTGGAGTGTATGATGAGTGTATGAAGCGGGATAGCTCTCTCCACTCCTCTACGCCCCGATACGAAAAAGGAGAATTTCAGACAAGGGGAGACCACAGTACCTTAAGTGGTCTTGAGCTCCCTACCCCCATAAGCACCTCAGTTACGGCGATACTTAGTGCAGCCCCCCTCCTTCACCGTAGTTTTGCACAGCTGGTTAAATGCTGCGAAGGCAGTCACCAGCAGTCTACGGTTAGTGAGGTATGTATGCAGCCACTGGGGAGCCCAGGGCTTTAGCTAGCTTATAATGGCTCCACCTATAAGTGGGGGGGTGGGGGGGTTGGTGTATCCTTAATGTTCTTAATAACACCCCAAGGGGAGCCCCCACTGCCCCTATTCCCACACCTGTATAGGCAACACAACCAGACAAACAAAAGAAAAAAGGGAGAAAAAGGGGTATATTTTGCTTCCTATATTAGCTCTGCTCTGCTCCCACACTTAAAACTACCAAAGCTGTATGTAAGACAAAAATGCTGACACAAAAAAATATTTACATAAATAATTACGTTACTGCACAAAATACCACATTGCCAAGAATTACCAGGAAATATCTCTGAACAAAGGGATGTCAAAACATTTTTACAACAGCATCAGGTTACCGTATTTGTGACACCATACTATACCAGCTCCAGCCGTCTTCTATTCCGTGTCCAGCATGGGGACATGGGAGTGAAAGTGAAAGCTGCAGCAGCATACAGGGGATGACATCTCTCCCAGAGGATTCCTGAGCGTTCGCCGCCTGTTAGGAGGTCAAAGGACTCTTAGCAGAGAGACAGGGGAGGCAACATGACGCCGGGCTTGCAAATACAGGCATCCGTTTAAGGAGCTAAAGCCGTCCGAAATGCCATTCATATAGCCGGGGGGGGGGGGAGAGATGAGAATGGGGGTAGAACGGAGCACACAGCGTCCCTGCTTACACTCGCTCTATGCGGCCGCTCATCAAACACCCGCCCATCCGGTCACGCCCCCACACAGCCAAGATATATAAGCCGATATGTATTCTTCTACATATTGTTGGTTAAAAAAATCGCAATAAGCGTATATGGATTGGTTTGCGCAAAAGCGTCTACAAAATAGGGGATAGATTTATAGCATTTTTATTATTTTATTTTTTACTAGTAATGGCGGTGATCTGCGATTTTTATTGTGACTGTGACATTATGGCGGACACATTGGACAATTTTGACACATTTTTGGGTACCATTAGCATTAATACAGCGATCAATGCTATAAAAATGCATTGATTACTGTAAAAATGTCACTGGCAGTAAAGGGGTTAACACTAGGGGGCGATCTAGGGGTTAACTGTCTTCCCTGGGAGGTGATTCTAACTGAAGGGGGAGGGGACTGACTAGAGGAAGTTACGGATCGTGGTTCTTAGCTAATAGGAACACACGATCTGTCACTCCTGTCAGAACAAAACAGGGAAGTGTGTGTCCCTGTTCTGTGTCTCCTGGTCACGATCGCTCATGGCTGGCGGTCATCGTCGGCCACGAGCATCGGTACCCCTGCTGTGCAGCGGGCGTGCGGGCGCGCCTGCTATCCCCACCCCGCGAGCAGACGTATAGCTACGACGGCTCGCGCAGGGGAGCCAACCTGCTGCAGTGCAGCAGTTGGTCGGGAAGCAGTTAAGAGCTGCAATGAATGTTTGGCATTTTAATAAGGATTTCATATATCATTATTTTTGTCAGCTACTTCTTTATTAGCATGAATTGTATTTGATATTTACTTTGTTAGGGTTTACATACACTTTAAACACAACTTTTGTAGCTTTTTATTTTCTACTCCTTCCCAGTCACATACGGAAAGCAAGAAGAAAAAACAAACAATACGATTAGATAAAGAAGGAAGTCATTATCAGATACATTAGAGAACATTATATAACTAGGCAGATCTGGTCCAACTCTGGGGTGTGATTGTGTTGATATCCTTAAGTGTTGCAGGACGTTTTGCAGATTGTGCAGGTGTGCCCTACAATTGCAATTAAGTGAAAGTTTAATAGTTGTGTTGACTCTGCTCCCCCATAATCCACATTCTATCTGGAATATGTTACCATGTATTGTATTCTCAAGAAAGTATAAAAACAAGAGAAATGGATTTGTGTTTTTAGCACTTTGGACGTGAACACTTAGCTCCTAGTACTTGGTCTCAAGTTAAGAAAGTTCATCCAAACAAACACATTTTCGATAGTCTTTGGTTTCCATTACAGACCTCGGTTTAAATTACCATCTGGTGTTAAGATTAACATTTGACTTTCACACTGGTAAAAAAGCAAACTCTGTTATCTCATACAGCCTCTTACAATTTCATGTGTTTTTGCTAAACATGATTAATGCGGATGTGAATAATAACATGATTTTTTTTTTCGTTAAAAGCCTCAGGAAAATACTTTCTTCTTTACTTTAAAAGTACTTTGAGGTTATATATCTTGCCCTTCGCTTGTATGAGTAGAAACTGAATTTGTGGCTGCTTCTGCGTTTAGACTGCACTAAGGTTCTACTCTGCAGGGAAATAAATATTCTTGAGTGAATTTTTGGCTTAGGGATTTCTTATTAAAATAAAATTTGGAAGCCAAAATGTGTTGGTTGGAGGCCTGAATACTCTTAAGGTTAAATCAGGGGTTTGCAGTATACAGCTGTCCAGCTGCTATGAAAATTAATATTTTAATATGATTTTTAGCATGATTTGTGACAGAATACTGTTACTAAACCATTAGGAATGTTTTCACTAAAATGACCATCAGTCCATACAAATGTGTGCCCTTTATAAAAACCCCTATTTTCATATATCATTCCTTGCGTGAGATCAAACTTAATGGGATCCTCCTTGAAATGCCAACTTTCACACCGATCTTCCATAATGTCAACGTAAAGTAGAACTCCAGCAAAAACAAGATAAAAAGAGAATAGACCATATATATATATATATATATATATATATATATATATATATATATATATATATATGTATATGTATATATATATATATATTTATACAGTATATTAACATGGAGAGGCCCTGCCATGGTGAAAACCTAGGAGAAAACAACACACGATTCCTAAAGCTACAGTTGGAGAAGCTCCAGGATGTTTGTGAAGGAGAAAGCTGTGTTTTAAATTTTCTTGGGGTTTTGTGATCCCAGATTGAGGCCTGGAGCTTGAAGGTTCCAACATGTCACTGTAAGCTAAACCTGAGGATAGCTCAGGGCTTCCGTTTTGAGGACAGGACTCCAGCCAAAGGTCAGGACCTGAAAAATGGGTATTTCCCCAAAACATGTAGTCAAAACAATACCAGCTTTTGTCTTCTTTTTTATCCTTTCATCTGTGCTGACTGCTTAGCTGGCTTTCTCACAGTGAAGTTTTCTACACCATACTTCCACTAGTAGTTTACATAATTTCCTGTTGAAGGAACTGTGTTACTTCTAGTTCCTGTCCCCTCGCACTGTGGGATTTCGGCAGCCACTGGAATGCCCTTGGAGACACATCCTGTGGTGGGGACACCACTTGCAAGCATTCTTCCTTCAAGGGGACAGGGCTGGATGAGTTTAGCAGCAGGAGTATTTGCCATCTACCTTCCTCAGTCAGTCCTCTATTATGGTCTTTACATAATGCACCTTGGCAGTTAATGAATGTGCAACCTTTTCAGCCATATTGTTTTGCTTCTCAGGACTTTTATTGTTGTTGTGCTTTAGTTGGTACTATGCTTCAGGGACAATAAACTTATGATATGTAATGATTTTACCCTGCCTGACTATCTCCTGGTTTATGGATTTATCCCAAAAGTTTAATGGAACTTTGTACTTTAGATATGGGGGTGGAGCAGGTTGTGGTACATTCTTTGGTGTCACGAGGACCTAGACTGCTCACTTCTAGGGCATTCTGTATGATGTCATAACATGTTTTTGCTTGGCAATATTTGAATACTGTTGGGCAGCAAGAGCCTCCTTCGCACCTGCCTGCAGGACATACAGTACTGAAAGTCTTTCTTCTTATCTCTTAATACTGTCTGGACTGGAAGTGAAGAGGGCGTTTGTTGCATATTAAAAAACCATAATATATATATATATATATATATATATATATATTTATATATTATCTTATTGTTTCATTGTGAAAATGTATTTGTACTTGGCCCAAAAACTGTTCTCACATTAGGCCCTTTATTGCTATGTCCACCCCTAAAAAGACCCACAAAATATTTGTAAGGATCCTAATCTCTTTGGATTCCCATCCCACAACATAGGTGCAGCATGTGATTACACAATGTGAAAGGGTAGAATCGGTGTTCAGACAGAGCCACTGATTTCTGGGATCTCTTTACAGGTAAAACCACAAATCTAGGGGATCATCATACTAGCAGACCCACCAATTTCCTGGGTGTGACAGACCCAAACAGGACATGACTTTTTAGGGGACTGCAGGCTAGCCCCTTGCCTACTAACTATGGGCCCTGGTGTTTGAGGGGGCTCTATTCTTTGGGAGGTGTGTGCCTGGGACCTTTGGATTAGTTTCACTTCAGATTCAAGTCCATGTCTCCCTGAAACATACAGGCTCTGAGAATTGGAGGACCCGTATACAGATTTGGGGCCTCTGTGTATTTTTGAGTTATAGAATCAGCAGCCCAAACCAGTATTGACTGCTTCAACCCCCTCGTAAACTCAGCGACTCAAAGCAGAAGATTATAATTGGCTCAAAAATACCTGATGCTGGTGTCTCCTGCTGTTATGTGTAATCTGTTTAATAAAGTGTGAAGTGTCTTCCTCGCATTGTGTAATTTCCCCATTGTGTGCATCCTAGGTGTGCATTCTTGATGTTAATTGAGTAACCTATTGTTTCTGTCTGTTTGCTAATGCTCCTGATGTGATTAGTCTTGTGTCAACTTTACCTTGTTACCTAACCATTGTTTACCCTAATTTGTAATATTTATTTTTATTGTTCATGCGGTGACTGCCCCTATTTTTGAAGCATATAAAAACCTTTATTTCTGTTCCATAAAGTTATTCCTTTGGTTTTTACCTCAATATCTGTTTGTGTATGATGCTTGGGTTAAAGGGCTGGTATTAGCTATCAGTCTGCTGTAAGGTTTTGGAGAGCAGGAGGCACTGTTTGGCGAAGGCACCCAGGTGGGGTGTCATGCAGGGGCTGTCTAGAAGGCCTCTGCTGACAGGTAAGTGTTTTACAGCATTTTGTAATTTTAATAAGGTTGATGATGGTTAGACGGGGATAGGGTGGTGGTGGTAGTAAATAGGTTTTTGAATTAAATTAATTTTTAGGTGACATTCTTACTTACCTTGTCAAGTAGAAATGAATAAGCTGCACACCGATGCCTTCACTGATGTAAAACCAGCTTCCCCGCTGAAAGCTGAATGTAAAAAAAAAGAAAAGATTGCCGGCAAAAAAATTGTGAAAAAACAGCGTGGGGTTCCCCCCAGGTCCATACCAGGCCCTTTGGGTCTAGTATGGATTCGGCGTGGGGTCCCCCCAAAACCATACCAGACCCTTATCCGAGCATGCCCTCCTGAACCATACCAGGCCACATGCCTTCAACATGGGGGGGTGGATGCTCTGCGCCCCCACCCCAAAGAACCTTGCCCCCATGTTGATCAGGACAAGGGCCTCTTCGCGACAACCCTGGCCGGTGGTTGTCGGAGTCTGTGGGTAGGGGGCTTATTGGAATCTAGAAGCCCCATTAACTCACCCCTACGTGAATAGGTATCGGGTACATCGTACCCCTACCCGTTCACCAAAACTGTGAAATGTTAACAAAATACAAGAACCGGTTTTTGAAAAGTCCCTTATTAAATAAGATGCCCGGAGCCATCTTCTCCCAAAACTGTCATCTGCCGGTGTTGTTTTCTTCTTGTGTTGTCTTCTCCCGCGGAGCTGTCTTCTTTCTCACCGCCACTTTCTTCTTCTTTGCCGCCGCTGTCGTCTTCCTCGCCGTCAGTTACCCGCTAAAAAACAAAAAAAAGACAGTCTTATCCTGAAGCTGTCTTCTTCTTCTTGTGATGTTCCCGCTATCCGGCACCTCTTAGGCCTGATTCACACCTATGCATTTTTAGTGCTTTTTGCATTTTGCAGATTACAGTCCATCTAACATGGTTTCCTATGGAACAAGTTCTGTAGTGCAAATCTGAAAAATGCAAAAGCACTATAAATGCATAGGTGTGAATCAGGCTTAAGAGGTGCCGGATAGCGGGAACATCACAAGAAGAAGAAGAAGACAGCTTCAGACCGTCTTTTTTTGTTTTTTAGCGGGTAACTGGCGCCGAGGAAGAAGACAGCGGCGGTGAGGAAGAACATAGGTGTGAATCTTATGTATATGTATGTATGTGTCTATGTATCTTATGTAGCCACGGGGTGTGGCCATCCAATGATGTCGCCTGGAGAGTCCACCCCTTGTGACATCACGTGAATCAATACTAGACACGAAAGGCCTGGTATAGACCTGGGGGGGAACCCCACGCCGTTTTTTTCGCAAATTTTTTTGCTGGCAAATTCATTTATTAAGTATAAAAAAACATAAAATGCAAAATGCATGAAACCTACATGCAAAAATGCATAAAAAGCGTGGGTTTAAAAATACAAAATGCACTGCAAAACGTGCCTGAAAAAACGCATCAAGAGCAGCCACATAGTTGTGAACATAGAATAAGGCCTGGTTCACATCTATGCAGGTTGCAGTTTGCATATTCCAGGTGCATTTTGCGTTTTTTAATACACGTTTTTGATCCATTGAAGTCTATGGAACCAAAAACCAGAAAAAAGTCCCCGGCCCCTTCCATAAAATGCATAGATGTTAATGTGACCCATCAGAAACCATGTTAAATGGTCTGTAGTATGTTGACTGAAAACGCACTAAAAAATGCATAAATGTAAACTAAGACCCCAAAATCTCTCCTCTACCTGACAAAGCAAAAGATAAAAAAAAATAGTTTACTTCCGCCCTCCGTATACAAATTTATTCAAAGCCCCCAAATAGACAAGTTGCACTTACAAAATAAAAACTTTAAAATCACATAAAAACCTCCAGAGTAGCACCACCGTGTCCACATACACAGTGCTTGGCTGGACGTGACTATCAGCTCCTCCCTTCTAGATGCGTATCAGCCAATCAGTAGTCAGTGAACACTATGGTCTCTATACTTATTATTTACATGTCCTGAACTCATGGAATCTTGAGCCAAGCTGGGAGATGATCCGCTGCTTTGGATATTGATGAGCTGAGTTACCATTAAGAAAAGAGCCATCTGGATTACCGACCATTGATTGGGAAGAGGAAGTGAGAGCAAAGAGCTCGTGGGGAGATCCGCATATGAGTTTTGACTCATCTGGGAGGTGAGCGCGCATTTTTACTGGTGGTGGTGTGCACTCCTTTTGAGGCTGAACAATCACTGTGGGGGAATTGTGTGGATACACTGATCACAAGAAGAGTTTTTCATGTTTTATTTCTTCATTTTTTCATTTTATGGACTATTCATTTATATGTAGGATTTATTTATTTTATAGATTTGCACTTTATATTTATAATTTTACACATAGCGCTACATTTATTATTTACTATCCATTTTGAAATTAATGTGGTGTACCACTTGGAATGTTTAGCAGCTGTGCACGTTTATTATTAGGTTATCTTATTTAAACATCTCAATATTTTTTACTTGTGGCGCTGATTGTTTCATCCTACAATTTGCATAACCCTGGTATACCACTTCATAGCCACAATGTATATTTATGTATTGCAGTGGGCAAGTGGCTAAACTTAGCTTGGTCCAAGCTGGATCAATGTAACAATGTAAAAAATGCCATACCTTGAATTCTTCTTTAGCTATCAGTTGAAATCCACTTCCCCATTTGTGGCTTGTCGATTGAATAGGCTGTCAACTATAAACTTGTTATTCAAATCGAAAGAGATCAGTCATTTATCGAAGTGTGTATGGCCACCATAACACTGGGTGTGATGGAAGAGGGAGCACAATGGTAATCTCTTGGGTGGTACTGATCCTTCACTGATCAGTGAGCAGGCTACAGAGCTACAGAGGTCAGTGATCAAGCTGTATTGCTTAGTGCTGGGGAAAAAAATGAGGTTAGGGACCTGACTGCACAGTCTGGCTAGGGTATCTAGATCAAAAAACTGGCTACTCTAAATTACAAATTATTTGGCAAATAAAGCAGTCTACCTGTCTACAGTTTCATCTGTGTATTTAACAGCTTGTCTGGAATTTAGCTGTAAAAAGATGAAAAAATGTGACATCATTAATAGCGTTACTAAACCCAGCAATATGAAAATAGTTCATTTGTCCCCCACAGTTTATAAATCTTCTTTTTATAATAAAATACTGCCACTATCTATCTTTTTGGATGATCTGTATACCACGGTTACATGATAAACTGCACAGTTTGTCCAGTGCTGAGAGTTCAGGTAGGAGGAGAGTTCCACAGCCTGTATACATGCCCACATGTGTGATGTCAATATCATGTGACTTGGCTATCTCTGAGAACAAGTAAATGTTCTCTCCAGCATAAAGACACAACTGAGCATGTGCAGGTTGGCTACCCTGCCTGCGTTAGCTGGCCTTGCCTAGATACACAGTGTAGGAGGGGGATGATCTGTGCATGCAGGATAAAACAGCCTTTTTACACAATGCAGAGGATTAACCCCTTAAGTTCCACAGTGAGTATAACAAGCATGCTATGCTGCATGTACAGGCTGATTTTACTGTTGTGGGTTTTCAAATGAATTCAGTTCAAATGTTCAAAATGACCTGTTGCTGAAGAACTGCCCCACTTGAGTATTCTCTTTATTTTTCAGCCAGATTGATTTTAAACTCTCCAATACATTTAGACTTTTGCATTATACGGTCTATAAATTAACCTAAACACAAATTAATAATGTAAACATTCATGGCTGTTAAAATGTCTCAACTGAAACAATGTAAAATACTTTCAATATGATGCAATTGCATGTTACTAGGAAACCCAGCAAATTGTATACTCTGATTATATCAACAGATAGCAGTGAGAGCTGTGTATAAATAAATGCTCACTACCAATCCCGCTGATTGGATTAGCAATATAATCATGTCTCAGGTAGTAAGCTTGTGCTGACAAATGAACACTTTTCATTTGGCTCAAGGTCCTCATCAGCTATGAAACCAATTTTACATTCTCTCACATTAAGTGAATAAGATGTGGATGCTTTTTGATGTGTAAATTCTGAGGCTGAGTGGAGAGCCAAGAAAAGCTATTTTGTAACAAGCCTAAGAAATCATCTAGAAAGACGAACAGCATAGCTTATGCAATACATAAGGGCAGCCTGAAAATTAAAGTCTATGTTTGATGTCTAAAAGCCAGTGAAGAACCAACAAAATGAACACAACTAATGTGCGGGAAAAGTGGCTTCATGTAATAGGCCAGAAAATCTTACTGCACAAATTCCATTATCTTGAAGAGTTATGGCTGATTGCATAATCTTTACAAATATGTTTACAAAAATTCCTACTTATTATCTAAACTGAAAGAAAATGTAATTGAAAGATTAGGTTATCTGACGTAGGCGGAAACCATCAAACACCTGTTTCTAGCTCCATCCCCATTCCATGGAGCTAGTTTTGGGAAGTAGCCTGGAGCTATCATGTGACTTTGGTGAAAAAGTTATTTGGCGGCCATTTGACTGTATTTGATTATAAGCTCTCATGAGTAGGGCCCTCCTAACCCTCTAATATTGAATTGTATTGCAACTGTACTTTCATTCTGTAGTTTGTAAAGCACTGTGCAAACTGTTGGCACCATATAAATCTAGCATTTTAGTAATAATGCTGAATTATTCGAATGCTCAGTAGCGAAGGAATTTTGGTAGATTATTATATTTTCTTGTCAATTTTTTTATTTTATTATATTTTACTTACATAAGTACATTTGGTGGCAGCAAAAGAAAAGATCACATATATGGTAATAATATTGAGTTGTAGTTCCAACATAAATTAAAAGCAGTTTAACTAAAACTATTTTAGCATGAATCTAACTACTCAAAAGATTGCGTCATACATTGTATAAGAGGGGATAAAACCAACTTAGACCAGGTTAATATAAGATGACCTCAGATAAAAAAAAAGCTCTTAATTATTATCAAGAGTATAGTTTTTAAATAATAAAAAAAATAATAATTTATTATAGAATCTAAAATCTTATACTACATATTGGAACTATGTACAATTGGTATAATGATAACCAAGGAAATAAAAGTTCTGAAACCAGAACTATGTAAAGAGTAAATTGAAAGGGGAGAGAGAGAATATGGGGGAAAAGTAGAAGAGAAAAAGAAGATAAAAGAAAAAGTAATCTTAGGTAGGAGAAAAAAATAGATAGGGAAGAAAGAAATGAGAGGTAGTGGGGGCCCCCCGGGGTAGTACATTGTAATAAACACATACTATAAATGCAGAGAATGGAAGTATAAATCGAGATTACTAAGGTCTTAGTTAGGGAAGCATCAAAATTGGAAGGCAAAAAGTGAGTCACCCAGGGATTCCGTATAGTCTCATATATTTTAGTTTCAGCAATTATTAAGGACGGTGATTTCCAAGCTTTGGCAATTGTTCGTTTTGCGGCTGTAGTGATCTGTAATAGGAGTTTGAATTGGCAGTAGGAGAGAGTGGCCGGTTTTAAGTTTAAAAGTGCTATTGTAGGATTAGGATTGATAGAGATTTCAAACAGTGTTGAAATCATAAGAAATATATCTTTCCAGAATTTTTTTTCTATCGGGCAATCCCACCAAGAAGGAAGATGTGATCCAAGATCACCCAGCCACAAAAACAAGATGGGTAGTAATTTGGAGCATATTTTGCAATTCTGACAGGAACAAAAAACCACTGTGTGAGTACTTTGTAATTTATCTCTAAGGCAGCTATGTTTTGTGAGGATGACTTAGTTGTGATCCAAATCTTATCCCAATGCTTCCAACGAAAACCCAAGATCCATCTCCCACTTAGCCACATATGATGGTGGGTCTGAGTTGGGTTTAGTAATAAGATGGGTGTAAAGAGTTTAAATAAGTCCCTTAGTGTTTCAGTCACAATTACATATATTTTAAAAGCACGTTAATTTATCTAAATGAATTCTTCCTTGTATATAGGGCATACATTTTTTTTTAAATTGAAGATATCGAAAGAGCTTTGAATTAGGAAGTTTGTGACTTTCACATAATTCAGGGAACGTTTTGAATGAAGTAGAGGATGCTAGTTCACAGAGTTGAGCTAAATTAGTGGAGGTCCATGCTTTAAAAGATTTAGGGGAAGACCCAGCAGGATAGAAAAGTGGATTGTAGTCCATTTACTAATTTCAATTTATCCCAAATGGCTAGTGTATGTTTAGTTATAGAATTATTGGGTTTTTTATGGTCGGAGGAATTAGACCATATGAGGTTGGTTATTGCAAGTGCGTCTCAATTTATCGATTCCAGCGCAACCCAAAGCATAATTTCACGTTTTATAGTCCCCCTTTGGGCTTTGGAAGGTAAAGAGTGTGTTTGGGCAGACGGGGTTTCAAGGAGCCCCAAACGAAAGTTAATGCCTTACGTTGTAGTATTCTGAGAAAGTATGCTGGAACAGGGATAGGTAAAACTCAAAAAAGATAAAGAATTTTGGGCCAAATAGCCATCTTCATTACATTATTTTACCTATCCGAGATAATGATAGAGAGGACCATTGTGTCAGAAGATTAGATATTTGACACAAAATTGGAGGATATTTGGCAGTGAGAAAGGGAGAAAGGGAGGGATGTTTGCGCTTGTTGTAAAATATGAGGAGGTAAAGATATATTTAAGGCTATAGATTTTTGAGAGTTAATAATTAGACCAGATACGTGGGCAAAGTGATCAAGTTTACTTATAAGATTAGGAGCAGAAATATGGGGGGATGACATAAAGATTAAGATATCATCAGCAAATAGGCAAAGTTTATGTGGGTGACCAGCTAAATCTAGACCATTAATAGAGTGGTCAGTATGGAATAATTGAGCAAGGGGTTCAATAAGTAAGAAATAAGAGTGGGGAAAGTGGACATCCCTGATGCGTACCCCTACAGATGTCAAATAGGTTTGATTTATATCCAGCATATTTAACATATGCTTTGGGATTTTTGTATAATTGTCATAAACCATGAACCAAACCGAGACAGAAGTACAGTTAAATCACACTTGTTTATTAATAAAAATAAATAGAGTAAATAGGTAAATAGAGTACGCGTAGTCAAGCATAGCCAGAGTCCAGTAACCGGATCGGTTAGTCAGCCAAGCCAGAGTTCAGTAACCAGATCGGGTAATCAGCCAGGCCAGAAGTCAGGGATCCAAGTAGAGGAACAGCAAGCAGGATAAGGAGCCAGAAGGAATTTCAGCAAGCCAGTCTTTAAACAGGAACGCAAGAGATGTTTTCTTGTGATGTGACCAAGGCGAAGGCAGGAAAGAACTGAGCTGGACGTCTTTAAGTAGGCGGGACTGACGAGCAGATCCACAACAGCTGGTTAACTGTGGAGATAGAAGAGAGCTGGCAATTAGACGACAGCTGAGCGGCCAGCTCAGAGAAGGAAGGGCTGAGCCAGCCCTGACAGTACCCCCTCCTCAATGACCCCTCCCCCTCGAGGGACCACCGGGTTTGAGGGGAAAACGTCTTTGGTACTCACGGAGGAGGGCAGGGGCATATACGTCCGAGGATAAGACCAAGGAGTGTTCCTCTGGACCGTACCCCTTCCAATGCTCCAGGTACTGTATGCGTCCACGGAACCTACAGGAGTCAACGATGGATTGTACCTCATAATCCTCATGGTTCTTAGCCTGTATAGGGTGAGGACGTGGCACTGAGGTGGTAAAGTGGTTGCAGACCAACAGTTTCAATAAGGAGACATGAAACACTTTAGAGATGCGCATACTAGGAGGAAGGTTCAACGCGTAAACCACTGGGTTTATCCTGCGAAGGATACGGAAAGGCACAATAAACTGAGATGCGAACTTCAGTGAGGGAACACGAAGTCGGAGGTTGCGAGATGACAGCCAGACCCTGTCCCCAATCCGGTTGGAAGGCACAGGCAGGGGTCTGCGGTCAGCATGGAGTCTGTACCTATCATTAGCATGACGCAATGCCTCCTGGACTTCTGCCCAAGTGGAACAAAGACCACGGAGATGCTCCTCTAGCACAGGAATACTCTGGGGAATAAATGAGTCAGGCAACATGGAAGGTTGGAAACCATAATTCGCCATAAACGGAGACAAACGGAAAGCAGAATTTAAGGCACTGTTGTGAGCAAACTCTGCCCATGGTAATAGGTCTGACCAGTTGTTGTGATGGTCAGAAATATAGCAACGTAGGAATTGTTCCAAAGACTGTTTGGCTCGTTCTGCGGCCCCATTAGACTGTGGGTGATACGCAGAGGAGAAAGCAAGCTGAATTCCCAGCTGTGCATAAAAGGCTCACCACACAAACTGACTACCCCTGTCCGAGACAATCACCCTGGGTAGCCCATGTAAGCGAAAGATCTCCGGAGCAAAAATGGAAGCCAGTTCCTTAGAAGTGGGCAACTTTTTAAGTGGAATACAATGACACACCTTTGAGAACTGGTCAACCACCATAAGGATAACCATGTTGCCTTGGGAGTTGGGCAACTCCACAATGAAATCCATAGACAAGTGGGTCCAGGGCCTCTCTCCATTGAGTATGGGTTGTAGGAGGCCCACTGGAAGGTGTCGTGAAGTCTTACCCTGAGCACACATGGAACAGGCAGCTACGAAGGCAGTTACATCAGCATGTAGATGAGGCCACTGGAATTGTTGGGAAATGGCCCAAATGAGTTGATTCTTCCCAGGGCCACCAGCTGCCTTGGGAGAATGGTAAGTCTGGAGCACGGCAGTAAGGAGACACTCTGGGACAAAGCAGCGGTCACAAGGTTTCTCAGGAGGAGCATCGACCTGAGCAGCAAGAATTTTGTCACCCAAAGGAGAAATAAGACTGGTGCGAACCATAGCCAGAATACGATCAGGAAGAATCATAGGAACCGACTCCAACTTGGAAGTGGAGGAAAATTGTTGTGACAAGATGCCAGCCCTTACATTCTTAGTACCAGGTAAGAATGAGACAATGTAATTGAAACTTGACAAGAAAAGAGCCCATTGTGCCCTTCTGGGAGAGAGGCGTTTAGCCTCAGACAAGAATGTGAGATTCTTATGGTCAATAAGAATCAGAACCGGCCCAGTGGTACCTTCAAGGAGATGTCTCTATTCTTTCAGGGCTGAAATGATCGCCAACAGCTCTCTGTCACCAATCTTGTAATTGCACTCCGCAGGTGACAATTTCTTGGAAAAGTAGCCACAAGGATGCATGGCACTCTCAGAGGTAGGATGTTGAGACAGAAGGGCGCCAACACCAGTCTCAGAAGCATCAACCTCAAGGATAAAGGGTAACATAGGATCAGGATGTGCCAACACAGGAGCAGAAACAAAGGCAGCCTTGAGACTTTCAAAGGCCTTAATGGACATCGGAGACCAACTCTGTGGGTTACCGTTCTTTCTGGTCATATCGGTCAGGGGCTTGACCAGAGACGAGAAGTTACGAATAAACTTCCGATAATAGTTGGCAAAACCCAGGAAACGCTGCAGAGAATGCTGCAGAGAACATAACCCCATGGGTCGAGGCCACTAAAGGACTGCCGAAAGTTTCTCTGGGTCCATTGAAAAACCAGCAGTGGAAATGCCCAGGAATTTAACCTGTTCCAATAGAACTCACACTTCTCCAGTTTACAATAGAGATTGTTCTCTCTTAATTTCTGAAGCACATGACAGACATCTGTGTGGTGGCTCTCCAGGGACTTGGAAAATATGAGGATGTTACCACCACACATAACTGCAACAAATCTTGGAGGACATTGTTAATAAATGCCTGGAAAACTGCCGGGGCGTTACAAAGCCTAAAAGGCATTACGAGGTACTCATAATGACCTGTTCTGGTATTAAAAGCAGTTTTCCACTCATCGCCCTCCTTAATCCTCACAAGATTGTAAGCCCCTCTCAGATCAAGCTTAGTGGAAACCGTTGCTCCCCTGAGGTGGTCAAATAACTCTGTAATCAACGGGATCGGGTAGGTATTCTTAATCGTGAAACAACTGAGACCCTATAATCAATGCAAGGTCTCAGTTCACCGCTCTTCTTCTTCACAAAGAAGAAACCAGCACCAGCAGGAGACGAGGATTTGCGGATGAAACCTCGAGAAAGTGCGTCTGCAACATACTCCTCCATGGTTTTATCCTCCAAGACCAACAAAGGGTAAACACGACCACGAGGGGGAGTGGCACCAAGTTGAAGGTCAATTGCGCGATCATGCGTCCGGTGTGGAGGCAAACTATCAGCTTGACCTTTGTCAAAGACATCGCTAAAATCACGGTACTCCTCTGGCAGGGAGGAGAGTGAAGAGGTATACAGGACCTTGGCTACCTTCTGGAAGCATGTTTCACTGCATTGTGGTGACCAGGAGAGAACCTCAGCATGGAGCCAATCAAAAGAGGGGTTGTGCCTCTGTAACCAAGGATAACCAATAACCAGTGGAAACTTAGGAGAGGAAATCACTTGGAATTGGATTATCTCATGGTGAATAGCCCCTACGGCTATGGACAACAGAACTGTCTCATGAGTCACATGGGCAGGCAGTAGAGGTCTCCCGTCAAGAGCCTCAATGGCAAGTGGAGTGTCACGTAGCTGCAGTGGAATCGAGTGCTTTGATACAAAGGCAGCATCAATGAACAGGCCTGCAGCCCCAGAGTCATTTAAAGCCTGTATCTCGATAGACGACTTAGCCCAAGAAAGGGTGACCGAAACCAGGGGCTTATCCTTCTGGATAACTGGGGACGACACAACACAACCTAAGGTCTGTCCATGACAGGATCTCAAGGTTCGGGTGTTCCCAGGATGGGTAGGACAAGACTTCAAAAGGTGACCTGCCTGGCCACAATAAAGGCACAATCTTTCCCTCCTCCTAAAGGCTCTCTCATCCGCAGAGAGACGCGTGAAGCCCAAGTGCATGGGTTCATCTTCACTGATCGACTCGGTACCAGGAGGCATGGGAGGTGAGGGAGGCACGGGTGGGACTGCAAAGCTCTGAGGCAATAAGCCGACAGCTGAGCGGCCAGCTCAGAGAAGGAAGGGCTGAGCCAGCCCTTTCTTCTCTGAGCCAGGCTGAGCTGAGCCTGACAATAATGAGCAGACCCATCTAAGAAAATGAGGACCAAATCCCCAATGCTGCAAGACAAAATGTAGGTAATGCCATGAAACTGTATCAAATGCTTTTTTGATATCTAAAGATAAGAGACAGATGGGTATTTGTCGTGATTTAGCTACTTGAATTTGTAAAGTAGTCCTGCATACATTATCTGCCGCTTGGCACTGTGGGATAAAGCTGACCTGGTCTTTATTTATTAAAGAACCTATTACACTATTTAAGCGGGTCGCTAAGACTTTCGCTAGTAACTTAATGTCAAGGTTGAGTAATGATATGGGTCTATAGTTAAAACAAGATGTGTAGTCTGACTGAGGTTTGGGGATCATTGAAATTATAGCCAGTTAATGTTTCGGGGCGAAAGGATTGCTCTTTAAGGAGAAAATTAAACTGTTAACGTCAGTTAACGTCTGTTAACATTGAAGCAAGGATATGAGAGAATTTCTTATAGTATAGGGCAGAGAAGCCATGTGGGCCTGGACGTTTATTTGGTTTAAGAGAGTTAATTGCTAATTTAATTTTGATAGACCATCTCGTTGGGCTAAAGGAATAGTAGGAAGTTTGATTTGTGAAAAAAATTATTCTGCTAAAGTTTGATCAAAAGATCCTTCCTTTTTATATAAGGAGGTAATATGTTTTTGAAAGTTGTGATCCAGATCTTTACTGGATTACTAGTAAATGTATCATGAGATAATTTCAGGCAAATCGGTTTAGAAGGGCGATTTAGTTTTTTAAGTGCTTGGGCTAAAAGAGTGTCTGGTTTATTCGCTTTAGGATAAAATTTATGTTTAGACTTACATAACATGTTATCTACAGATTCTGATAAAAAAAGGTCAAGGTTTAAAAATGCTTTATCAAGCTGTAATTTAGTCACAAGGGTAGGATTGGATTGAAAGATTGTGTGGCATGTATTAAATTCTGCTTCAAATTTTTGTTTTAGTTGTCATTTTTCTCTTTTAAAGTGGATCTTCGCACAATTTTTCAACTTTAGCTCAGTAGTTTTTAAATAGAGCATAGAGAGCTCAATAGACTGTTTTTTTTTTCTTTATTTGTTTGTACCTGTATATATGTGGCCCGGTCTGTTTTCGCTGCATAATGTCTCTGCGGCTGTGGGCGGGGATTTTGCAGGTATTATCGTCATTTCCTGTCCTCGCCGCACTGTCTCCTGGGATCTTGTGTCATTGCTCCCAGGAGTCAGTGGGAACTTCTTAAGACGCCACCCGTTGTGATGGCAACCAAGATGTTTACATCGCTCTGCGCCATTACGACTGAGCATGAGCGGGAACCAGCGAGGAATGCTGGTACATCTACAATACTGGAACCAGGAAGTGATTGCTTGTGGGCTTCAAATGCCCACAAGCAAGATGAAAACGGCAGTAAACATTTTATATATGTTACGATTTGAAAGAAAAACGGACACCTAGGGAGAAAAAGAACGTAAAAAGTGAGTGTGACATTAGAAAGATGGGAATTTTTAAGTGTAAAAAAAAAAAAAAAAACTGCGTGTGCACATCCGCTTTAAGAAAAGAGGCTTGGCGTATACAAACCCCACGGAGAACAGGTTTATGAGCTTCCGATAGGGTCAGTGGGGATATATCAGGGGTCTCATTATTGGCCAGGTAATTTTTTATGGCTATTTCTAGATCCGAGGAGTGTGATGGATGAGATAGGATTGAGTTATTAATATGCCATGTAGAATCTTATGTTTTGGGTATTAGAGAAGTGAAAGTTGAAAGTAAAGCACAGTGGTAAGTCCATGTAAAAGGGATAATAGAAAGGAGTTCAGGGGTCATGCCTATTGAGATCAAAATGTGATCCATACGGGAAAATGATTTATGGGGATGAGAATAAAAAGTAAATTGGCGCCTAGCAGGATTGATTTCATGCCAAGAATCTAATAAAGGGTGTTGTTGAAGAATTTGTTGGAACTTAAAAGATTGAGAACTAGATGCAATAGGAGTTGGGGATTTATCTAAAAAACGATAAAGGACTTGATTAGAATTTCCACAGATTAAAAGTGTGCCCATTTTATGAGTATAAATTACCTGAAATAAATGGGAGAGGGATGAGGATGGAGTTTTGTTAGGAGCATAGTAGGATACCACTGTGATTAGAGAATTGAATAGATATCCCATGTGTATAAGATAGCAACCTTCTGGGTCTTTGATCTCTGTCAGAAGGGAAAAGAGTGTAGTACGATGAAACGCTATTAGCACCCTCTTGGTTTTGTTTTGGCAGAGGCTGTGAAAACTTGAGGATAAGCTGAACCAAAATATTTAGGGGTCGCCTTATCTGCAAAATGGGTTTCTTGGAGGCATCCAACATGCACTTTTGAGGAATCTAAGGAGCGAAGAACTTTAGTTCACTTTTGTGGGATATTTAGACCTTGTTAGTTTAACGTAAGGACATTTAAGGGGGCCATCGGTAAATCTTAAAAGAAATATTGTAGTATGCTGCATTCATAGATTGTGAGTCTACAATTACCCTGGGGGGAGCAAGAACCAAGAGGGGAGCAGAGACAGAATAAAGAGGAAGAAAGAGAGACTAAGAGTCATATAGTCAAATAATAGTAAGTAAATTGTGCAAATAAGAAAAGTAAAAAGGTGGCGTACTGAGTGCATAAAAAAAAATGCTAACTCAGAGGCCTAGTATCTATCCGAGGAGGTCCTCCAATAATAGGTCAGAATGAAGGTTTATCCTAGGACAAAAGATAGGGGGAGCAGTGACAATCTCTTGAGACCCCAACGGCCTAGATCTATATACAGAAAAAGAGAAATACTTGGACACCCAAGTTCGGCTGTTGAGAAAAAAAACATGAAATGAGCAAAGGTAAAAGAAAATAAAAGGTTAATTAGCTATTAACAACTATACTGTAAGGTGATACCTGCAGGTACCCTAGGAAAAAAATACATTAAAATAAGAAACTCTATAGTTTGCATAGCAATATTACTTATCATAGGATTGCCAGTAATGAAGAAGGAAATAGTGATATTGATAAACAGGATCATTAAATAAGGGTGTAAATAGATAAAACATAAAAAAATACATACAAAAATATGTTTATCTGAGGTTGTGGGGGTTAAAAGGGGGAAGTTCAAAACTTAATAGAACAGCATTATTTTAAATAAGTTTAGTCAGATTATACTGAAAGTGGTAAATTACTTAGTGACCAAAGAAAGGCAAAGCCTTAAGATTGAATACGCTTCAAGATGAGAAGTGAAAGTCATTCAGTCCATTGTGTCTACAGGATCTATATCAGGAGAATTGAATCTACTTCTCTGAGAGGAATTTTGTCGGCCGCTATCTTTTTCAGATTTGGAGGATTCTTGAGGGGAGCTGGATGTTGTGCGTCGACAAGGGCTAGTTGAAGATCTTTCGATAAGATGTAGTTCTTGTAGAGTGTTTTCTAGTTCATCTGAGGATCTACAGGAATATTTGACACCTTGATAGGTAAAGCGGATAGAAAATGGGAATCCCCATTGATAAGGGATCTGGCGTTGCTGTAGATTATGAAGTAGGGGTTTCATTGCATGTCATTTAGCCACAGTAATTGGGGAAAGGTCATCAAAAATCTGATAAGGATGATCTTGAAAGACGAGAGAATCTTTTCCTCTAGCTGCAGCCATGAGTTGTTCTTTGATGCGACTGGGATTGACGGTAGTATCTCTTGGAAAAGTGCGGTCATAGTAGAATGAAGGTCAACAATAGTCTCAGGTATTCCCCATACATGAAGATTTGATCAACGTGCTCTATTTTCAAAGTCCTCTAAGCGTGTTTGCAGAATAAGGTTTTCTTCCTTAAGAGTCTCTAATTCATTACCATGGGACAGTACATTCGTTTCCACGTCATCCACTAGATTGATTTCTAGTTCAGAAGTGTGCTGGCCTAACTCACGGTTTTCTTTTGTGAGACTTTCAGTTATATAGTCTGAGTCTGCTTTAAGGCTTTCTGTAACATTTTTTCTATTTGTCTCAAAATATTTGGATGTAGGGAATCTGTTTGTTTTTCTTGTGAGGCGCTGCTGTATTCACAGTCAGAGTCATTATAGGCATCCTGAGGTAACTGCAGTTGCTTTTCAGCACAAGATGTGCCTGTGTGTGAGGAAGGAGGCTGTGCCATTTTACAGGGCCCTCTAGACTGTGTATCCTTGGCACTATTTCGTTTATTTTTACCTCCGGCTGCACCAAAGACCATTTTATTTATACCAGGGTCACTGAGGAGGCTTATGGTAAGATTATTTCCAGCTTACCATGCCTTGCGGGTGTCTTTATCAGCCGAGGAGTCCCGAGAGATGTGGAGCTTCAGCTGGACATGTCTGTCGCTGGCGACTCCACCTCCTCCCCCAGATTATTATATTTTAACAACTTGCAATGACTTTACAGTTAAAGGGTAACTCCACTTGAGTGGGGGAAAAAAATATCAAATAGATAAAAAATAATATAGCGTATACAATTGCAACACAAGACATACAGTATCTCACAAAAGTGAGTACACTCCTCACATTTTTGTAACTATTATATCTTTTCATCTGACAACACTGAAGAAATAACACTTTGCTACAATGTAAAGTAGTGAGTGTACATCTTGTATAACAGTGTAAATTTGCTGCCCTCTCAAAATACCGCAACACACAACCATTAATGTCTAAACCCCTGGTAACAAAAGTAAGTACACCCCTAAGTGAAAATGTCCAAATTGGGCCCAATTAGCCATTTTCCCTCCCCGTTGTCATGTGACTCGTTAGTGTTACAAGGTCTCAGGTGTAAATGGGGAGCAGGTGTGTTAAATTTGATGTTATTGCTCTCATACTGGTCACTGGAAATTCAACATGGCAGCTCAAGGCAAAGAACTCTCTGAGGATCTGAAAAAAAAGATTTGTTGCTCTACATAAAGATGGCCTAGGCTATAAGAAGATTGCCAATACCCTGAAACTGAGCTGCAGCTAGGTGGCTAAGACCATACAGTGGTTTATTAGGACAGGTTCTACTCAGAACAGGCCTCGCAAAGAAGTTGAGTGCACATGCTCAGCGTCATATCCAGAGGTTGTCTTTGGGAAATAGACGTATGAGTTCTGCCAGCATTGATGCAGAGTTTGAAGGGGTGGGGGGTCAGCCTGTCAGTGCTCAGACCATACGCCGCATACTGCATCAAATTTGTCTGCATGGCTGTCGTCCCAGAAGGAAGCCTCTTCCAAAGATGATGTACAAGAAAGCCTGCAAACAGTTTACTGAAGACAAGCAGACTAAGGACATGGATTACTGGAACCATGTCCTGTGATCTGATGAGATCAAGGTAAACATATTTGGTTCAGATGGTGTCAAGCGTGTGTGGCGTCAATCAGGTGAGGAGTACAAACACAAGTGTGTCTTGCCTACAGTCAAGCATGGTGGTGGGAGTGTCATGGTCTGGGGCTGCATAAGTGCTGCCGGCACTGGGGAGCTACAGTTCATTGAGGGAATCATGAATGTCAATATGTACTGTGACATACTGAAGCAGAGCATGATCCCCTCCCTTTGGAGACTGGGCCGCAGAGGAGTATTGCAACATGATAACGACCCCAAACACACCTCCAAGACGATCACTGAGGGTGAAGCTGAAGCTGAGGGTAAAGGTGGTGGACTGGCCAAGCATGTTTCCAGACCCAAACCCTATTGAGCATCTGTGGGGCATCCTCAAATGGAAGGTGGAAGAGCGCAAGGTCGCTAACATCCACCAGCTCTGTGATGTCATCATGGTGGAGTGGAAGAGGACTCCAGTGGCAAACTTTGAATCTCTGGTGAACTCCATGCTCAAGAGGGTTAAGGCAGTGCTGGAAAATAATGGTGGCTACACAAAATGTTGACACTTTGGGCCCAATTTGAACATTTTCACTTAGGGATGTACTCACTTTTGTTGCAAGCAGTTTAGACATTAATGACTGTGTGTTGAGTTATTTTGAGGGGACAGTAAATTTACACTGTTATACAAGCTGTACACTCACTACTTTACATTGTAGGAAAGTGTAATTTCTTCAATGTTGTCGCATGAAAAGATATAATAAAAAATTAACAAAAATGTGAGGGGTGTACTCACTTTTGTGAGATACCGTATTGTAATTGAATGTTATTAAAAAGGACATTTCCTTTTGAATCTGCAGCCCTGTCATTTTATGTAAAATGCAATGCAATATGGCCACCTGGAGGTGTTCTCTACACAAACGCGCCCCAGAAACATAGTTTCCTGCTTGTGTGATTGGCTCACTGATTTACCAAGAAGTCTACACTAGAATACAAGTCAGATTTCAGACATTCCCTGCAACAAAAATTTCAATTTTGGTGAGATACTCCCAATAGGGAATCAATTCCAAAGGGATGCAGGCCCAGCAGCTTAACAAAAAGATAAAAACCACTGGAATCCACTTGTGTTTAAGTGTCAAAAATTATAATAAGAATGATTGATCAGCCGATACGTTTATATGACAACGTATCTCCCTAGTAGCAGAGTAATAATCTAGAAAGAAAAAAGGGGGGGTTGGGACGAGAGCAGTCCCAGGACTGCAATTAATGGGAGAATCACAACTGTATTGATCAATGAAAAATACAACTTTATTGATTATTGCACAGTACTATAAAAATATATAAATCTCACTGAAGTGGCACCAAGGCCGTAAGAGTGAGATGGGTTCCCTCACAAAAAACACCAACACTAACATATATAGCACACTGTAGAAAAAAAAGGAGTGATAATAAACAACGTTGTTACATTAAAAACAAGCATGCTGGCACACCCTCCCCCATATATGCATATCGGCTCCGAGTGGTGGTCTCCCTGAAATGATATTATAAAAACCCTGAGCGTATGAGGATAAGAGTCTCCTGTTTGGCAAAGTGGTATCAGCATGCCCCCCAAAAACTGACTTCATATAACCTTGTACACTAATGCCCTGGCACGGGCTTGATGAATGAAAGGTGAAGGAGTCAGTAGGCGTACACAATAGGCAGTGGAACTGTGGATTATATCAGTCGTCTTTAATATTGATTGGACCCTGGGCAAAAAAAAAATTTGGGCCCCCCCCCCCTCCATGCAGTTTCACTCTCCACCTGCTTTGAAACATACAATAAAAAGCAGCTAGGCTCAAAATCAGTTTACTGAATCAGATCAGACAGCGTTTGCGATTGGTTGCCAGAGGTTATAGTGTATCATTACCACTCACTGACTGGTTGCTAGAGGTTACAGCACATAATTTCTGCTTGTTGATTGGTTGCTGTACATCAGCAGAGATTACTGTACATCAATACTGCCCACTGATTTTGGAAAAGGGTTTGGGAGTTTCTTCCGCATTTGTAGCGCCTAGAATGGGCTGCCCTACACATGACCTACATCTTTATCCACCCTGTCAGTACACCTTTGCATCCTTAAACCCATGCTAACCTCTGCACCCTAAACCTCCCCCATCCTCTCCACTCCCCCTCCTCTTTACCTGCCTCCTCTGCTCATCTTTGCACCCACCTTCCTTACCTCTACACATCCCCTCCTTGCTCACCTGTGCACCCCAAACTGTAATTCCTTCACTGCCTACCCCTGCACAACCCACACTACCCCCCCCCCACACTAATTTGCTTACCTTTGCAGAACAGGCTTAATGACCACAGCTGTAGGCAGGACTTTCAAGCATGCCCCTTTATCTCTCCAGTGGGCAGCAGTCAGTATAGGTGATGGTGGACATGACCTCGAGGGGGGCATGATATACATATGAATACTGCCTCTATTTACATATTAATCCTGCCGGTCTGCCGCTATTTACATATGAATGCTGTCACTATTTACATTTCAATGTTGCTATTTACATATAAACACAGGGTCTGCAGGTGAGTCATCTGTACACAACAATAAGGCAGAGCTGGGCAGCATTAGTAACAGAACTTCACACCAAGATATCAGGACACATCATGGGACTAAAACCTCAAGGGACTAGGGAATTTAAACTGGGATAGTTGCCAAGTATGAGGCATCTGCTTTGGGCCCCACAACAATGACAGGGCCCAGGGCAGCTGCCCCTTTTGCCCTGCCTTAAAAACGGCCCTGGATTGTATGTGATAATAACAAGCATTTGGCTAACACTGAAAGCCAGGCCAGTGCGCGATATGGTCCAATAACAATGTATCCATGTATAAATCGATCAGTTATGCCACGTACACACGAGCGGACTTTACGGCAGACTTTGCCCGGCGGACTTTTCAACGGACTTTAGGACGGACTTGCCTACACACAATCAACCAAAGTCCGTCGAATTCGTACGTGATGACATACGACCGGACTAAAATAAGGAAGTTCATAGCCAGTAGCCAATAGCTGCCCTAGCGTGGCTTTTTGTCCGTCGAACTAGCATACAGACGAGTGGACTTTTCGACTGGACTCGAGTCCGTCGGATAGATTTGAAACATGTTTCAAATCTAAGTCCGTCCAACTTTTGAGAAAACAAAGTCCGCTGGAGCCCACACGCGATCAAATTGTCAGACGAAATCCCGTCCGCCGGGCAAAGTCTGCCGTAAAGTCCGCTCGTGTGTACGCGGCATAAGTCTCCAGAATTCCAAAGAAAGATAGAGGCACACTTGAATATACACAGTTCATTCAGCAAATGCAACAGACTGTAAACACATGCCAGGGTGGTTCAAAACACAGTTCTGCTGCAGCCTAGCCTGTTAGCAGCAAGCTGTGACCACAGGTTTAAGTGTGTGTAAAGACACAAATCCCTGTGGGGATCTTACCCTTCCCTCGTCTGAAGTCACTGAGTCCTTACTGGGGGTGTCTCACACGCTGTGGTTCCGGCTGGTCAGGCAACTAAAAGCTGCTGACATGCAGACTTGGAGATTTCCATGTGTCCAACGGTGTAGCCACTCATTTGCATGGAAAGCAATGGATCAGTTTGTGTTCGGTTCACTGCACAGATGGTGTTGCTGTGTTTGGCCACTGGAGGGAACTCTTAGGTAATTCCATGATAACGCTTGTTTCTTCAGTATAAAAATAGCAGGGAACATCCCGCTGCTGTCAGAGATAGAGTGGGGTGTCGGGGGTGGGCTGCCAGCGTATATAGCATCGCTTTGTTGACGCGTTTCGTGCTTTGAACAAGCACTTCATCTGGACGTTTGTGCTTATGAAATGATCATTCTTATATAGGGCATACCTGCCAATCCAAAAATCACTCGCACCTTGGATTGCATAGCGCCATCATGTGGTAACAACTTATTACTACAGCTATCTTAAACATATAAGGAAAACAGGCAAAAAAGGAATCATGCAGGGCTGTGACGACAAATAGATCAAGAAAAACCAGAGACTGACAAATTAAGCCAAATCTCACAAACTCAAAAAAGATTACCCAAACACTGAATCACAGCAGTGTATTGGGATGTGACAAACAGTTTAAACAGGGTTGTTTATATGCAGAGGGATGCGATTCCCAACATGTTGAAAGCAGGAAGCAAAACGAATGGAGCTGTAAAAGAGCACAAAGTTAAAAAATGTTAAAGGCAGTATCCTATAGTGTAGGAGACTTATACCCATCATACAATGAAAGTGGAGAAGGGGGAGAGTCTGCAGGGTATGAACCAATAGTAGATACACAGCCACATTAAAGAGGGTCATTGTACATTCACTTAATGAAAGAGACACTCCCTAGATTTAAGGTTCCAGGAATACCTTCAGACTCAGTTCAACATTGAGTCCCCTCGGCTGGAGGGTCTGGAGCCTAAAAATCCATAATTTTTCTGTTCTCAGAAGTACAGTGTCAAAGTCACCCCTTCGGTCGGATAAATTGAGGGCAAAGAAACCTTTGACAGTGAGGCCTAAAGGAACTCCCTTTGTGAAATTCTAGGAAGTGTTGTGCTATTGGGGTCTCTTCCTTGAGTCTGATACTATTTAGGTGCTCAGCGAATCTGATTCGCAACTGGCGTTTTGTTTTGCCAACATACAACTTGTGACATGGGCATTCCAGGATGTAGAGGACCCTGGATGTCCCACAGTTGATGAATGATTTAATTTCATATTCACTGGTTGAGTCTGAGTTGCGGAATGTTCTAGAGAGGTCAACAAATTTGTATGTTGCACATTGACCACATGGGAACATGCCTTGCAACCTTGGCATGTCGGTGAGCCAGTTCCTATTGATTGGATGTCTAAATTCTGATTCGACCAAATCATCCTTCAGGTTACGGGCTCTTTTGGCCACCATGTGTGGCCTATCTCCAACTATTGCTTTCAGAGTGTCTGATCTAGTGAGGATATCCCAATGATCAGAGAGGATGAACCCCACCTGTTGGCATTGTATCCCGTACGGGGTGATGAACCTTACTGGGTCACTCAATGTATCTGTTCCTCCCGTCCGGGGTGCAAGCAGGTCGGCCTTTGTTCTCTGACCTGCAATCCTCTTGGCCCTTTTGAGTATGCGATGTGAGTATCCCCATTCATGGAATCGCTGATATAAGGATATAGATTTGCGGCAATAATCATCATCAGTGGAGCAGTTCCTCCGGATACGGAGGAACTGTCCCACCGGGATGCCCCTTATCAGGGGCCGTGGATGATGGCTATCAGTACGCAGCATAGTATTAGCGACAGTTTCTTTACGAAATTTTTTCGTGATCAACTTATCATCTTGAATCCTAATTGACAGGTCAAGAAAAGAGATTTCACAGGGGTCAGCTACATACGTCAAACGTATGTTGCATGTGTTGTGGCCCAATATGTCCATGAAGTCTACAAGTTCCTGACGGGTGCCAGTCCAAACCATCAGCATGTCATCGATATACCGTAGCAATAGATGGGCGTAGCTCTGGTACATCGATGAGGTGTACACAGTATCCTCCTCCCACCATCTAAGATGAAGGCAAGCATACGCTGGAGCCCATGGGGCCCCCATAGAGGTGCTGCGCAGCTGTCGATAGTAGTGGCTCGCAAATTGGAAGTAATTATTCTTTAGAGCCATTTCGAGTAGTTCCAAAATAAACTCATTCTGTGCGCCCATATGGGGGAATTTCTGATCAAGGAAGTGGTGGACCGCCAAAATGTCCCATTCATGTGGGATCGATGTATACAAAGATACGTCTATCCCTACAAGGAGGGCTCCAGAGGGAACTGTTAAATTGTTGATTTTATTCAACACGTCCCCAGTGTCCCGAACATATGAGGGTAGTAGTTCCACAAGATCCTTGATCAGGCAGTCAATGTATTTGCCCACCCTCTCCAAAGGGCCTCTGATGGTCTTCCCGGGGGCCTCTCCATATGTTTCTGGATTTTCAGTATTGTATAGAACACTGGAACATTAAAGTCCGTGACCTTCAAATAGTCATGTTCTTTTTAGTTATAAGGGCGACTTCCAGGGCCCGGAGCAAACTGTCATTGATGAGCGCCACAAGGGGGTTGAATGGTTTGGATTGCAGTTTTTGATATGTAGATTGATCAGAGAGCAATCGACGTACTCCTGTTTCATACAACTCCACAGAAAGGAGAACCATATTCCCCCTTGTCACTGGGTTTGATGACAATCTCATCAGATTTTCGGTGTTTCCCCAGGGCATTGCGCTCATCCAATGGCAGATTGCCGGTAACGTTGATATGCCAGTCTATCTTGGCAAGATCCTCCTGGACAAGAAAGATGCCAAGTCTTTTGTTCTTCCTGAATTGTGGCATCTTGGTAGATCTAATACGCAGTCCTGCATCTCTTCTCCAATTGCAGCTTGTGGGTGTCTCCTCATCACTTGAGGATACCTCACCCTTCTCAAATAGAGATTCTAATTGATTCAGGGATAGTGTGTCGTGAGTGTCTAATTTTAGGGACATGTCAGACTGTTTTGATCTATCGGAGTATAGGGATCTATAGTAGACTTTCCTAAGGAACAGGTTGAGGTCCTTAAAGATCCCAAACTGATCCATTCCCACCAAGGGTGAGAAAGACAGTCCTCTACTGAGTAGTGCCAGATGTCTTTTTTCCAATTTGAATTTTGAGAGGTTCACAATCTTTAAATCCTCGTTACTCTGATTATCTGGCACTGGATCAATTAGTGGTACTGTCTCTGACTCCTTGTGATGGTACGATCCACCTTCGGGTTCTCGTTGCTTGATTCTTGCTTTCCTTTTCCGTGCCTCTTTCCGCCGTCTATTACTCCTGCTCTGTCTTTTTTGAGTATGCCTTTGGTGGGGGGCCGATCGTCTGATTCCAGTGAATCTTTGTCTAAAAAAGACACTGCATTAGTTGTCTCCTCCTCACTACCGGATGAATGGGCACTCGGATATGTTCCTGCCTGAGAAGAGTGTCTACTCTGGCGGGATCTCCCACGGCGACCTCTAGTGGTTAGGTCAAAGATATCATCTCTGGCCCAATCATCGAGATCACGTTTAAATTTGATTTGTTTAGTTATTTTGAGGTTTCTTTGTGTTTTATCAACCTCTGTTTTAAGGGTGTCGTTGAGTTTCTCAAAGTCAGTACTGTCCTTATAGGTCTCCAATCTAGAGCCACTGTCAACTATCTGTTGCTGCAATGTGACCAATTGTTCCTTTTCCTTTTCTGTGTATATTCAAGTGTGCCTCTATCTTTCTTTGGAATTCTGGAGACTTACTGATCGATTTATACAGTCAGGTCCATAAATATTGGGACATCGACACAATTCTAATCTTTTTGGCTCTATACACCACCACAATATATTTGAAATGAAATGAACAAGATGTGCTTCAGGTCATTTAAAATGACCTGAAGGGCCTGGTATGGAATTTAGGGGAACCCCTAGCCATTTTTTTTATTTTGGTTCGGGGTTCCCCAGTGGGGAAAGCCCATGCCGTTTTTATCAATGAACTTTTATGTGTATTGTCGGACCGACAATTCATATAGCCGCGAGTACTATTAAATGACTTTTTTTCCTTTGAAATGTAATTTTGCTGTCAGACTGTTCTAAACACGGGAAACATGCGCCCCTTTACAGGCATACTATAGACACCCCCCAGGTACAAAATTTAAAGGAATATTACACTTTTATTGTTTCACTTTAAGCATTATTAAAATCACTGCTCCCGAAAAAATGGCCGTTTTTGACACTTTTTTTTGCATTGATCCATGTCCCCTGGGGCAGGACCCAGGTCCCCAAACACTTTTTATGACAATACCATGCATATAAGCCTTTAAAATTAGCACTTTTGATTTTTCCCATAGACTTTTAAAGGGTGTTCCACGGCTCTCGAATTTGCCGCGAACACCCCAAATTGTTCGCTGTTTGGCGAACTTGCGAACAGCCGATGTTCGAGTCGAACATGAGTTCGACTCGAACTCGAAGCTCATCCCTACATACGACACATGTCCACCCAGACAGCTGTCCAGGTGACACAGAACGTAGATCATGATGACTCCACCCAAATATATAGGTGCTCCCCAGCAGACCAAGCGATTCAAGAAAACCCCTGCCCATTGGCTGACATACCCTATATACCCATAACCTGACCTTGGGTTGACCTTCTCATATCTAGTACCACCAAGTACCCGGCCACCTAGTGGTAGAAGAGAAAAGTGCAACAAGGCCAAACTTGGGGAGAAATCAATGGATCTCTATCAATCAACCAGGATAACTACTCAAGTAAATCTGTGAGGAGCTCCCTGCCTAAGCTGCAGGGTGCTACATTATTATTTTATATATACTATGATTCTGTACTTGCTAAATATGCTGCAGAAATCTCCCTCTAATAAGTCTGGCTGCAACCATTTTAACTGTGGGCAGCTGAAGCTGCTGCCTATTTGCTTCCTGGATTTACACAGACACGCAGAGGCACACCTGTAGCCCTGCAGCTTTGATTGGTCCTCTTATGACTCATCCCCCCTCCATTCATGGCAAACTCTCACGAGAGTGAGAGAGCTGTGCATGATGTCATAAGCATAGGTTTTTTAATAGACAAGAAACAGGAAGTGGGCTGTATAAGGTATGGCAGAAAAAAAAGTTTTACTATCAAAAGTTAAAACAACAAGGGAAGAAGATTTAATAGATGGAAAGTTGAAAAACTTACTGAAGTAGAAATATGATGAAAAGGAGTAAAGAATGTGCTCAGGGCAGCTTTATAAATAAGCAAACCTATCAGAACTTTCAAACTATTAGATTTTTCCTTTTATGACTTGTGCCTTTAGTTTATGGTTAAATTCTATTTAAAATTATTCTGTTTTCGGATAGACAGAAGGTCATTTTCCAACCAGTGAACACAAAACATTGACTATAACAACATTCATCATTTGGAATGATGCCAGATTAAACCCTGAGGCTGTTGTGTGGGCTCCTCAGGAGTACAACTCAATCTGCATCACACCAGATGCCTTCCACTTGTTTACAAAGATTGGGAAGAAGCTACTGGAAATCGTGTCTAAGCAGCAAACTACAATTTATTTAACTACAGTCTTTTCAAACTATACTTCGATATTCCAAAATAGAAAGAAGACTAAGCATCCCCTTAAAGTGGCTCTGAAGTAAAAAATGGAAGCGCTTATTTTAAATAGCCATGCAAACGCAAATTTCATACGGTATTATAAGTGCTGACTGCAATCACTTTTTTTTTCATCTGACCTCGGTATCCAAAAAAGATTGCTGGCCATACAAAGAAATACACAATTTGTAAGTATTCATTATTTCTTTCTTCAGATTTAATGTTTTATTTATTGTAGAAGAAAAGTTTTAGAAAAGTCCCCATGTCTTATCTTAATGCCACATTATTAAATATTTTATATGCAAATCTTAAAATTTAAGAGTTATTTTTTTACCTCACTTATGTTTAAATAACTAAAAAATATATTATATTACCTAAATCTTATATTTTTTGTTTTTTTCAAAGCTGTTGGATCTTTAGTTTCATTTGTATATTTCAAAGATTGCAAAAAAGGCAACTACTAAATCAGCTGGTGGCATCTAATGTACTTTATATGCAGCCTCCCTGGGTTTGTGAAAGCCAACAAAGACATCAAAGGAATAGAAAAATGGATCTCATGGTCATTCAGATTGTCCTGTGATATTTATTTGGAACCATGATCCACCTATCACTCGGCATCACCCAATGACACATTTTATCCTAACCAAGTGGATCTACTGTGTGTTCCCAGTAAAAAGGTGGATTCTGTTTTTCCATAAACAGGTGGATTTGTGTTTTCTAAAAATAGGTGGATCGTAGTAACTTATAAACAGGTAGATCCTTGTTCCCTATAAAAAGGTGAATCCTAGTTCCATATAAACAGGTAGGTCCTGGTTCCTTATTATTATTATTTTCCTTCCAATCCTGATTCCCTATAAAGAGATGGATCCTTGTTCCAGTAATTTTTATCTTTACTGCTTTTAAACCCAATTGATGAACTGAAATGGTATGTTTTTGTAATGGAAATTTGTAAGTTCTGTATATAATTGTATTGTATTTTGTATGTATTGCACACTGCCCTCACTGTGCAACAGCACTAATAATGTTTTCAGTAAATGTTTACATTCTTTCGAGTCCTGATTAGAATAAGCCTGCCTATGTAACGCCCCTTGTTATGATAAACCTACAATTGTAATATTAATGTGATACCTACGTAATCATGTGCATAAAAACCTTCAATTGCGTCATAATAAAGCAGAACAGTGATTTGGAAAGATGCTGAGCGTATCTTTTGTGTCTGTTCCCTACTGCAGTAGTTATTATTAATTTGGAACCACTAATCAATATGAGGATAGGAGTTGCCTATCATCAATTCAACCGAGTCAGCATGGCGAGCCAGCCAGGAGGGGATTCCAGGTGACCCTGAGTATCCGAAACAAGGAGCTTGAGACGATCCGGGAATTTCTGATAATCAGCCGGCTGAGGTAAGCCTTTTGCTTACATTTGAGTTATCAGACTTCCTTGATCGGTAAGGCATTTTCGGGACAAAGGGTACCTATTTTACTCCCCTTAATCGAACTGTATTGATTGGTGGTTATATGTTATGTTGTCCCTGTCTATTGTCCATTGGAGTGTTATAGATAAGAAAGGGAAGAATAGTGCTGTTCACAGGTATATGTAGTAAATCTGCTAGATAAAGTAGTTTAGAGGCAAGAGGGTATAGGCACAAGTAGAGAAGAGAGAAGACTGGCCAGTCATTATGGGCATTGAATTAAGTAAGGGAATGAAGGGTAAGAGACCCTCAAAAATGCCCAGCGCAAGAGGAGCGCTATATATGAACCAAAGGTGCGGTTCCGCCTATACTGAGCCCCTAGATTAATTGTTAGAGTGGACATGGATCCACAATGGGTAACTGGGTTACCAAAGTCCACAGGGACTAAGAATCATGCAGAGTAAACAGCTAGAGAAACAGCTATCTATGTGAGCAGGATGGATCAAGGGTGACATTAACACTAGACAGAAAAGGGACATTTTCATGTTAAGTTGTGGGATGAATTTGGAGTCAGGCACTATAACTATTAGAGTCAGAAACAGAGAAATGAGAGGTAAAACAGAATACTTTATATGTTGTCAGAGAGAGAAGATGGGATGAGTACTCTGGCTGCCCGTCTGATCATAGAAGCTAGATATAAAAGATATCTGAACAAAATAAGGAATGCAGAATTTAGACAGGGAAATAGTAAAGTGTTAAAAGAAAGTGAGAGAATGATATGCATGTGTTGTGTACAAATGGGAAAAATGTAAGCGATTTTAGAGAGATATTGGTGTATGTGTGTGCGAATGCTGGGACCTTTAGTTCTATTGCCTGTGTGTGTCATGTACGCAGATGTGACCCCCTCCTTTGTGCTCTCCTGAAAGAAATGTGGCTGGGATGAGAGGTTAGTGATAAGCTGGAAGGACATCATGCCAATTCCAGTTTTTTTAGACAAAACATTTATAACAAAATGTGCCGGGTTAACGAATCTAATGGAAAATAATGTGATCACAATTATTTTGAATCTGTTTTCCAAACATGGTAAAATGAAGGTTACATTTAACCATGTATTACACAAATTGAATATCCTTTGATAGTGGAAACAGTGCATTTAAAAAAGGGAAATTAAGTAAAATTAAGTAGTAATGAGTATTAATTTCTAATATGAGTTTAACAATTTTATTAATAATATAGATATATTGAAACTGGTTTAGACAACCTTTGGTTGGAAATGAAATCCAGGTTAATGGGGAAATTTGTAATGAATGAGATTAGTTTAGATTAAGATAACAATTTTGTAATTTTACATTTATACAATAAGCTCTTATTGAGAGAAAAAAAAGATTAAGATGAGGTTGTTATTTTGAATAAAGCTGCCATAATATTTAACAAAGCCAAGATGGATGGAATACATAAGAAGTTCTTCTATAAAAATGAAATTTTAAGGTTTTTGATAATAACTTGATGTGCGGTCCATGATGTAAGAGTAATATTAAATAAAATTTAAATATAACAGACCCATCACATCAAGTCCACACACCCTGTTAGGATAGATGCCACCTGCAGCCAGTTGTTTTATAGTTTTTGATGCTTTCTGGTCCATCATACAGATTCTTGGTCCTTTTGTTTTTATTTATTTTTATTTTTGAAATCCAAAGCAGAATGTGTGGATTGTGAAATGATGTGCCCCTTTTTCTTGTAAGTGCAGTGGTATAAGCAGAAGAATATTTTGGATTTATGGGCATCTCTCCATGACCGCAGGGTATTGTTATCATTTATTATAATATTGCCAGGAAAAAGTTGTCTTTTGAAACATGAAACTGGAGTTCTTACACAAATAGTGTGATAGAAAACAAGACATTGTAATATATTTATGCAAGCTGGACCCAGTAATGAAGGGTTCACCCCGATATATCAGGGCTGTAGCTTTTATGCAAAGGTGCTATTAGACAAAGTTAGATATTGTTTTGGTCAGTGGTCCGACATTCTGTGCAGCAAATTTACAGCTAACTAAATTTTTGTCTAATGAAAGGTTTAAAATATGAGTTTGTTTATGTACAAATCTAACAATGAAAAACGCGTACATTTATTCAAAAGAAAGGAAAAGACGCATGTGTTAAATTGATGACATAGGAATCAGCTGCTGTGAGCCCAGTGCAGGACACACTCCCTGAAGACCCAGATATTACATTTTTTGTAGATTTGAGTATGCAGTTTATCACCCAGAAGGATACTCTGTATTCAAAGTCATTGGATCCTTTTTCCCCAGCTCAAGAAACAGAGCTCCATGTTTTAGCAAAGCCTGTGAGCTATAAAAAGAGTGTATATTTATATAGATAGTCGAGATATAGAGAGCTTTTGGTTCCATTTAAAGGGCCAGAAGTTTGTTTTTACTTCGGCAGGTAAACCAACCAAGCATGCCAAGTTAATTTGATCGGCTGTTTTCAGCCTTCCAGGTTCTTGCTGAGGTAGCCATATTAACTTTCACACATGGAAGCAGACCAGGTGACTAAGGATGCTGCATTTACAGCCCCGGACACTTGATGGGTCTGTGCAACTCACAGATTCCACCCTAGTTCTGGCCCAGTATAGCTGGGATTAATAATTCAACTTTAAGGACCCCAGAACGAGAAGAACAAGTGGTCCACAGGGGGCAACTTCTTATGAAACGGGACTTTGGAAAAGGTGATCATTTATGTCTGCCAGCCACTCTTTTCCCTTCAGCTTGACACATGGACCGTGTCATCAGTCACAAGCAGTTATGGCTGCCTTAGTAAATGAGCGTGGGATAGAGCCAGGGTTCACCACAGTTGTTTTTATAACATACCACTTCTTGTTTTACCTGTTACCAAAGGTGTTACCAAAAGCTGAACATCCCTCCCAGAGATTACATAAAAGATATATCCAGATGCCCAAGTCAGGATCTTACGAGTATGCATTTTGTCTGTATGGACATGTTTTTTGGATGTCCAGTGGCAAATGCTACTGCAAAGGCCACAGTAAAAAGTGTTATCAGAAGTAGTTTGTAAGTACAGAGTGCCAGGGAGTACAGAGAGTAACAGAGGAAATCATTTTTTATAGGAGAGTCCTTACTAGAAGTTTTGAGGTTTTATTTTTACACCCCCTACTGTCTACAATGTATCAGACAAAGTAGAGTAAGAAACTAGAAAACTTTTGCCTGAATGTTTTCTTCTATTTTATGAAGCCTCTAAGGGGGATGTTGGACTCTCTCCCTATGGGATTTGGTTTGGGAGTGTGTTACTCACTTGCTTATATTTTGTCTCAGCAGCTGAAGTCCTTCATTTGGATCTCACAGAGAATGTTGCTGATCTTTTAAGGTTTTTTGACAAACTCATTTATGTGTTTTCTCCCCAATTCCAGATCCTAAAAGTTTGGAAGGATCTAAAACTAAAGCCAGGTGACTTGTGGATTGTTAAGAGACATTTATATATAAGGAAAAGTTTGGAGACTCAATGCAGCATCTATTTCATGTACAGTTTTTGCAAAACGTGAAGAAAAAGTCACCTGGATCCACACCAGACACTGCAAAAATGACTTAATTAAAGAAATCTCTGTGTTTGATTTGTTTCCCTCTTGTGATCACAGTCTAGGGTACTTTTTTATTCAATTACTTTAATTGTAAGGGATATATATATATATTTGAAAAGTAGTTCAGCCAAGTTGAAGTCATATTTGTCTTTTGTGCGTCTTCCATTTCATGTAGAATTGTCTGTGTTTACATATGCTGATAAGTCAGCATGTCCACAATTCAGCTAGAAGGCCATTCTGGCCACAGGTGTGTACAGCCAGTACTCTGTAAATATGTCTTATCAATCATTTGTTTTTCACAATGAAAAGTCATTTTGGTAATGAAAAAGTTGCTCAGCTATTATTTTCTCCACAATGGAGTTTTTTGCCTCTTTGGCCAGGACTACCTCCACCTAAGCGTGTGAAGCTTCCAGTTTATAGGTGATAGCAGGTGTAGTTAGTGATCAAAATATTGATCAAAAGAGGGGAGACTGTAATGGAAATTTGTAAGTTCTGTATATAATTGTATTGTATTTTGTATGTATTGCACACTGCCCTCACTGTGCAACAGCACTAATAATGTTTTCAGTAAATGTTTACATTCTTTCGAGTCCTGATTAGAATAAGCCTGCCTATGTAACGCCCCTTGTTATGATAAACCTACAATTGTAATATTAATGTGATACCTACGTAATCATGTGCATAAAAACCTTCAATTGCGTCATAATAAAGCAGAACAGTGATTTGGAAAGATGCTGAGCGTATCTTTTGTGTCTGTTCCCTACTGCAGTAGTTATTATTAATTTGGAACCACTAATCAATATGAGGATAGGAGTTGCCTATCATCAATTCAACCGAGTCAGTTTTATATTCAGATTCCTACATCCTGATGTTCATTTTTGGCTATTGGGTATTTGGTTTTAACTATGACCCTGAGGTGGGTATATTGTATTTATATTATATATGTAGCAGGCATGTTGTAATGCAATTTCTCCCTTTGGCCACAAGATGGAGACAGAGAGATGCTAACTGGTCCTTCCAGAAAAACTCAGAGACACGTACTGGGAAAAAGAGGAGTTTCAGGAATTGCTGAGGGGATTGAAGAGAGGGAAGTACTGAGGTAAAAGAGAGAGTGCTGAAAGGAGACAGAGGAGGGGAGATTGCTTAAAAGAGAGGGAGATACCAAGGCTCAAAAAAAGTCATTTGCTGGGACACAGAGACACTTAACAGTGAGGAGAGGAGGAGTGTGTGAGGGGAAGGAACTGAGGTGCCAGACTGAGGAGAGAGACACACGCTGACACCAGGGACTGTGTGTCCCAACAGAGGAGGAGGGATATCCTGAAGCCCGGGAAAAGGAGAAATGTAAGGAGAGTGAGAGAAAAACACTGTGAGAGGGATTTTTGGAGCTGAGGGGAGAGAGGGACACACACTGACACCAGAGAGTGTGTGACCTATTAATAACCACTTCAGCCCCAGAAGATTTGGCTGCTCAATGACTAGGCCATACGGCACTGCGTTGCTTTAACTGACAATTGCGCGGCCGTGCGACACTGTACCCAAACAAAATTGACGTCCTTTTTTTTCCCACAAATAGAACTTTCTTTTGATGGTATTTGATCATCTCCGCGGTTTTTATTTTTTGCGCTATATACAAAAAAAGACCGACAATGTTGAAAAAAAAACCCCACAATATTTTGTACTTTTTGCTATAATAAGTATCCCCAATTTTTTTTTTAAATAAGTAAATTTTTTCATCATTTTAGGCCGATATGTATTTTTCTACATATTTTTGGTAATAAAAATCGAAATAAGCGTATATTGATTGTTTTGTGCAAAAGTTATAGCGTCTACAAAATAGGGGAAAGATTTATGGTATTTTTATTATTTTTTTTAGTGTCACCGGACGCTTGTTTGGAGCTGCCATCTCTAGTAGTTTGCCCTTTTAAACCCCCAGAAGGAGCTGAGAAGTTGACAAGTCTTCTCTCATCCCTCTCAGCTCCTGTGTTAAGGGCATATAGATTATTGCCCTTTCTATACCTGCAGTTGCTAAATATTGAAGGTTGTCTTTTCTAATGTATTAGTTATTTGTAGCAAGGTTTAACAGTGTTGCAAGTTTTCATATACTTTAAACCATGCTAATATATTCAACTTGTTTATCACTACCAGGTGTGTGTCTATTTTTGGTGATAATCCACAGCCAGGATAACGGTATTTACCACATGTGTCCTTAAATGTGTTTGCAGTAATTTTATTTAACCAGGTGTGTCAGAGGGGCTGAGGCTCTTGGAGTTGAGGCGAAGATCAGAGAATCCGAATTCACCTAGCGGCTCCTTCGGGGGTGACGCTACATATAGATATAGAGATGTCCTTTATGTTCATTCTAGCCCAGATGAAGGGGAGGTTTTTGGATCCCCAAATGCACTGGCTATTCTTTGGATTATTCCTTTTTTGGAATAAAGTCATATCTGGACCTCTTATCAATAGTGTGGCACTTCAGTTTCCATTTTTGTTACATTACACAGTGATTGTGACCAGCATGTGCAGGAAAGAGGTCCATCTTTATTTCTTACCCCAACAAGACTGAAGAGCAAGTGGAATTTAATACCAGAATTCAGCAACATCACCCAGTATTTCTGTTAATACATTTCATGGAATAGGGTACCCTATAACCCTAAACACAGTTCAGTGAGAGCTGCCTGGAAACAAAACATCTTGAAACCAAGTACAGGATAACTACCAACTCTAGCCTATAGAACACATTATATTTACTAGACATGTACAATTAATTTCGGTCCAAATACAAATTCTGACAAATTTTTGTTTTGTCAGAGACTTGGATGTATCTGAATCTCCAAATGATATAGTAACGAATAGTACCGAATTTAGTTGAAATCCATTAAAATTAGTTTAGGTTATTAGTTTTCTAACAAATTCCAACTTTTCAGAACAATTAGAATTCAGATCAGTCGAAAAACGACTTCTGTGTGAAGAAATAGCTGGTTGTTAAGCAGTGGGCCGGAAAGCCAGCCGCCCATGTCCTTAACAACCATGAGTCATCATCTGTTAACTGACTTCCCACTGACAGATGGATGTAAAGAAAACAATTCCGGCAATTGCTCGGCAATAGAAAAATTAAAAACAAAAATGGCATGGGGTCCCCCCAAAATCAATAACAGACCCTTATCCAGGCATGCAGCCTGGCAGGTCAGGAAAGGGGGGGGACGAGCGAGCATGTTTTACTTTTATTTATTTTTTTCGGGTCGTGAGCGGCGTGATTGGCAATGGATTTACATTGAGGGACAAGATTTTTTTCTTTTTACTATTTTTTAATAAAGGAATTGTCATTTACTGGCTCTTGTATTTAGTACCTTTTGCCACTTTTTTTGGTGAATGGGTACGGGTACTATGTACCCAATACTCTTTCACTTGTTAAAGGGGGCTTCCAGATTTCGATAAGCCCTCAACCGCAGACCCCGACAATCACAGCCCAGGGTTGTTGGGAAGAGACCCCTGTTCCCATCAACACAGGGAAAAGGTGCTTTGGGGTGGGGGGCGCAGTTCCCCCCTGCCCCAAAGCATCCACCCGCCCATGTTAAGGACATGTGGCCTGGTATGATTCAGGAGGGAGGGCACTCACTCATCCCCCCCTTTCCTGACCTGCCAGGCTGCATGCCTGGATAAGGGTCTGGTATGGACTTTGGGGGGGACCCACGCCATTTTTTTTTAAAAAATTGGCGTAGGGTTCCCCTTAAAATCCACACCAAACCTGAAGGGTCTGGTATGGACTGGGGGAACCCCACGCCATTTTTTTTTTTTTTTTTTAATAGCTAGGGGCGGCAATTGCAACCACGAGTCAATTTAAATGTGTTCTGACTCATTTTTTTTTGTTTAGAAATGTAATTTTTGCTGCAGCATGTTCTGTACATCCTACAGATGCCCCACTTTACAGACAGACTGAGGGGACCCCCAGGCACTATATTTAAAGGAATTTTTCATCTTTACTGTTTCACGTGGGAATCCCCATAAGGTTCTGGTATGGATTTTTGGGGTAACCCCATGCCGCCCAGCCCAGGGTTGTCGGGAAGAGACCCTTCTCCCCATCAACATGGGGACAAGGTGCTTTGGGGTGGGGGGCGCAGTGCCCCTCGCGCCAAAGCACCCACCCCCCCATGTTGAGGACATGTAGCCTGGTATGGTTCAGGAGGGGGGCGCTTGCTCATCCCCCCTTTCCTGACCTGCCAGGCTGCATGCCCGAAAAAGGGTCTGGTATGGACTTTGGGGGGCCCACTCCTTTTCTCTTTAAATTTTGGCATGGGGTTCCCCTTAAAATCCATAGCAGACCCGAAGCGCCTGGTATGGTCGGGGGGCACGCTGGTTTTTTTTTTACATCCTTCTATTGCCAGCATTGTTTTGTTCACATTCATCTGTCAGTGGGGTAGCCCGCTGCCAGATGATGACTCAAGGTTGTTAAAGATGTGGGCGGCCAGCTTTCTGGGCCGCTGCTTAACAACCAGCTATTTCTTCACACAGACTTTGCATCGTTCTGAAAAGTTGGAATTTGTTAGAAAATTAATAAAAGAAACAAATTTTAATGAAAACAAAATTAATTTTAACGAAAAGTAAACGAATTCGGAAACCAAACTAAATGAATTCCATAATGAAACAAACTTAGTAAAATAACGAATCTATCCGAAGCAAAACACATTTTTCCATTCTGCACATGTCTAATATTTACTAGGGGCTGAAGGCAGTTTAGAGGGCCGCTCTGTGCTCTAGAGTGAACCCAGCCTAAAAGATAAGTTCACCTTTCAGAGCATATTACATGTTACACCCATAATTCAGGTGTAACATGTAACATGCTCCAAACCTGCACCCCGATCCCCCCTCTCTGTGACAACCAGCAGGGGATCTTCTCCCCACACCTTCTGTCACATTTAAAAAATAGAACAGCCATAGAGGGCTCCACCCAGACAGCTGCGTCATTCACAATGATCTGTAAATGAGAAAACTTCAAGTACTGTCGAGGGCTTTTCATGTTAGAACTGTTAGGAGATTTGACAATGGTTAGTGGATAAGGAGCTTAAGTTTACAACTGGTTTCTTGTGTGCTAAAAATGATTAGTTGTTATAATTAGCTGTTTTTGTAAGTTGTATATAACACAATAATTGTAACATTAGTGTTGTGTAATGGGATGTTTGCCATTTTTACCCTAATGCATTCCCTGCTCTAAGATAACAAATGTCCCAGTATTTGTATCAATCTCCCACCTCCCTATATACTTACCTGAGTCTTAACTCGATCCAGCGCTGTGGCTATTTGCAGCAGTACTGGTCTCTGTTCCCCTTAGAACACAGAGGCAGAAGCAAAGACATTGGCTCTGGCTTCTGTCAAACAAATCTTGGGAGGAGAGAAGTGAGGGTGGCGTTGAGCTGTGCTGTGTGTCTGTGTATATGGATGCACACAACCCAGCTTAGGAGCAAGCCCTCAGGTGTGCCCCCATAGCACATGGCCTTCTATGGGCAAACACAGAAGAGGATTCGCCAGGAGCATCAGTGGGGAACCCCAGAGGAAGTTTGGTGCCACTTTATGCAATAACATTCTACAGGTTAGTAAAATATGTTTGTTATTTTGAGAAAAAATTGGCCTTAACAACCGCTTCAAGAGTTCATGTACATGAGCATCAGACTCTGAAGCAGATCAAATGCAATATGCTTTTGTGCTGCATTACCTTGCTTCTAAATTGCTTTGAATTGAGAGAAGCAGTTTAGAAGCAAACATAATACGCTTCTAAGTTAGAGCCAAAGTTAAAATGCAGTCCTTTTGGTTAACATGGCTCCTTGATAGCATCAGAAGTTATCCTATTATCCATCAAAAATTATGAACATGACTTTAAAATATAATACATTTCAAAAAGCAATGCCCCAAAAAACATTTTGGGTATTTTTTGCCTAATTGTGAATCAGACTTCCCAATGGACTCATATTTAAGCACTAAACTTAGTTCAAACATACAGCCAGGCTTATTTCAATGGAGGCGGGAAGCAGATTTCCCTATAAATGTCTATATCCAGTTAATAAAAAGGAGAAAACTATGTTCCAGCTCAGACTCCCATCCAACAAAACCACACACATCTATTTCCAAGTTCAGAGTTAATTTCAACCATCCATCATTCCCAAAACTAATATTAAATTAAACTGAACTTCTATAGAGTTCAACATCATGTATTGAGGTCTGCAACATGCCAGTTCATAAAATACAGCTCTAGGTGATTAGTAGAAACTTTTCTTTATTGATTTTTTTCCTTAATAGTGCACCTTAAGACTCAAATTTTAGCCTCACTCTATAGTGCTGTGTTGAAATATAAAATTGTATTATACACTGAGTGAATGCTAAGCCCTTGCTATTTCGAAATGATTTCTCTTTTACTAAATGCATTTCACGGAACTAAAATAACAGTAAAAAGGTCTTTCTTAAACCTACTTATTGCTATTTGTCTACAGAAGGTACGACAAGGTACATCCATACTGTTAAGGGGTAAATCTGGGTGGACTGTATATAATTCCTAACTTGGAGGGCAAGCTGAGCTTTTGGAAGTTGATAGTCAGTAGCCAATAGCTGCCCTAGCATCGTTTTTTGTCCGTCGGACTAGCATACAGACGAGCGGATTTCTGGGTCCAGCGGAGTTACGACGTAAAGATTTGAAGCATGTTCCAAATCTAAAGTCCATTAGATATTCGACTGGAAAAGTCTGCTGCAGGTCCGATGAAGCCCACACACGATCGGATTGTCCGCCAGACTCGGTCCGTCAGACCAGTCCGGTCGAAAAATCTGACCATGTGTACGCTGCATCAGTAAATTTATTGTAACTACTAACCAACAGGTCAACATGTTGTGGAGATTTAAAGGACTCTCTTCATCAGAACTTGGAAATCAGAAAAAAGTTAGAGGTCAGTGGTTTCAAATAAGTTAAATTGTTGTAAACCTAGATATAATGCTGGAAGACTTCAAAACAACAGGCTTCACAAGCTACACCCCAAAATACTAGTATTGCAAGAATAGGAAGTGCTGGATCCAAAAGTTGGTTTGACTTCATGAATGTTGAATGTAATTTGTGATGCAGAGCCTCATGGCTCTGGTTTGGCTGCTTTATTACATGAGGAGGTCTATAGAGGGCATTTTGGATAAGACCAAAAGGGTAGAGTAGAACGAGAGTACTACACTGATACTAAAGATGCTAAGTAAATTTATCATAACTATCCAACTGGCCAACATGTTGTGGAGATTTAAAAGACTCTTCTCGTCAGAGCTTGAAGATCAGAAAAAAGTTGGAGGTCACTGAATTCAAATTCAAAGGTAAATTGTTGGAAACCTAGATATAATTTTGGGGGATTTCAAAACAGGCTTCACAAGCTGCTGAATCCCACTGTTTCAACATCTCCCCACAGATCCTCTAAATTCTATGCTGTGATTAAAGGGGGTCTTTGAAACCCCCAAACCCACTAGCCTGTTGAATTGTTAAATAAGGCTAGCAATAGACACGGCCTATGCATATGGCCATATGATTTGTGGGATGTTTCAAGTATGTCTTGACATGAATTTATTGTCAGAATGTGTATACATTGTGTGTCAGTGTTTGAGGCCCCTGAGGTCTGCAAGAGGAGCTTTTAGAAAAAAAACAAAGGTAACGTGATGTATCTGCATCTTCCTTTGTAACAGTGACAGTGTTTCTTTTAATCTAGAATGTTACAATTGTCCTTACATTTGTAGCATTTATTAAAAAAAAAAATGTGTGGCCAGCCTTAGGATGACAGCTCATTTTAAAGGTCAGGACCACGTATTGAATTCTCCATTGGCTATGATATCTAAATTGCTGTTTTTAGAATTGGAGATAAAATGTAATAGTTGAAAAATGTGGGCAAGTGATTTTTTTGCTATAAAATAGCTGAAAAAATCAAGACCTAATGAGGCCTAGTGCCTCTGCTGATTATATCCACACAATGCGTATCTCCTCTAACATTTATCAAACAAGTTAAAACTAATAATCTGTTTATGTTTTCCAAGCTAGGCTTCCCGCCAAGATTTACAAAGTATCAAGAGAAATAGTTGTAATCATGTTTCAACTGCACAAATAAGAATTTGGACAAATATAGGTATTTATCAAACTTAATTAGAAACAAATATGAAGCAGTTAGAAATGCACTGAGCCACCAAACATATATCAAAGTAGTTTAAATTATTTTCAAGTTCAGTTAGCTTTACAACACACAGGACAGCTAGGAGACAAAGAGTTTGCAGATCATTAGTATGTACTGAATGATGTATAATTCAAGGTTTCCAATTTCTAGCAAATGAAGGGGGTTATAGATCATGATTCTCTCTTATTACTATTACTACTATCGCTTCTGATTCACATATTAGCCTGTAGTATCACATTTTTAAGTTTTTTTATATTGAATCTTAACCAATTTTATTTTCTTACGCCTCTACTCGTGCTGTCAACAATAGTAATAAGTGAACCTACTTTGCTCTGCAGACAACCTGGTAAGTCCTAGCCTGTTATCTGCTTTACGGATCAGATTATCTTAGCATTAAAGCCCAACTGAACCTTCTCTAAAGATAAATTCATTCTGGGTGCATTGAAACAAAATATTTAAAGTATTCAAGTTTGTTTTCTGGAAGAATCAGCCACAACCTTATTAGAAAGGCCTTTCTCCTGTCAATATTTTGCAGAGTGGGACACTTGTTCTCTGTTTGGAAGCAATGATCTCTTTGAGGTCTGATTTGTGCCCCTCCCTCCAGCTGAGCCACAGTCAGAGCCATAGCTAGAACCTAAGCCAAAGCTCTCCAATAAGTAGAGATTGTGAGATTTGCTGATTGCATGCAAGACCTCTGTGGAGAGCCCACTTTGCAGCTGTTGGCAGGTGACAGGCTTTTCAGCTGTTAGGCCTGGTTCACACTTATGAAATTGCGTGTGCAAAAACGCAAAACGCACAACAAAAGGCACTGCAGAAATGGATCAAAAGCAAACCGCATAGGTGTGAACCAAGCTTTTGTGCTTTAGAAAGTAAACAAACTATACGACTATAAGATGGCTTTTGTTTTGATGCACCTGAAATGTATTTAGCCAATTTAAGCAGAGAGCTTAAAGGGGTTCTAAACCCTTGTTGTTTTTTCTTTTTTTTCTTTTTTTTATAAAAATAACAAACATGCCTATACTTACCTGCTCTGTGCAATTGTTTTTGTTCAGAGACAGCAGGAAGTCCACCCCTTTCCCTGGATGCTGTGCTTCCAGTGCTGGTCTATCACACCATTGTGTCACTGATTTCTGCCTAATGTCAGCTAACGATTCTGGTTGCTTCTTAAACAAGGAGACACAGTTGCTAAGTGGTTAGCACTTCCGCCTAGTGGACTAGGGTCATTGTTTGAATCCCAACCACTGCCCTACCTGCCTGGAGTTTGCATGTTCCCCTTGTGTCCCTGTGTTTTTCCTCCGGGCACTCCGCTTTCCTCAAACACTCCAAACACATGATGGTAAGGTAATTGGCTCCTTTCTAAATTGGCCCTAGTATGTACTGTATATGTATGAATGTGAGTTAGGGACCTTAGATCAGTGGTCATCAACCCTGTCCTCAGGGCCCACTAACAGGCCAGGTTTTATGTATTACCTTGGGGAGATGCAGACTAGAATACTGCAATTAGTGAGCAACAATTGATATCACCTGTGATGTATTTCAGTTATCTTGCAAACCTGGCCTGTTAGTGGGCCCTGAGGACAGGGTTGATGACCACTGCCTTAGATTGTAAGCTCCTAAGGGCAGATGTGAATGTACAATATATATGTATAAGCACCATGTAAATTGATGGTGCTATATACCTGTAATTAAAAGAGTTGTAAAGGCAGAAAGTTTTTTTATCTTCATGCATTCTATGCATGAAGATAAAAAACCTTCTGTGTGTAACTGCCTCCCCAGCACTCCCTAATTACTTACCTGAGCCCCATCTCTCTCTAACGATGTCCAAAAATGTCTAAGCCGTCCAGGACACTCCTCCTGATTGGCTGAGACACAACAGCTGCTCCATTTGCTCCTGTGACTGTCAATCAAAGTCAGTCAGCCAAATCAGGGCAGAGAGGGGACAGGACCAGGTCATGGCTCCTTGTCTGAATGGATACACAGAGTTCTGACTTGGCTCGGGTGCTCCCATAGAGAGCTGATGGCTGCAGGGGCACTCGATAGGAGGCAGGGGCCAGGAGCAGCAAAGACGGACCTGAGAAGAAGTGGATCCAGGCTGATCTGTGCAAAACCAACTGCACAGGGCAGGTAAGTATAACATTTTTATTTTTTTTAAACAAGACTTTACAATCACTTTAAAAAAAATAAAAACAAGCTTCCTGAATGATGACCCACTGACATGTTGAAAGAAACAATACCAACTACCCTAGTGCCCACTATATATCTATGGGGTGCTTAGATGCCATAGATAAATGCTGCTAGAAAAAAAAACTGTGGAGCCTGGTGTTGTACAAAATAAAAAGCAAAGAAAAGCGCAAATAGACCAATATCAATGTCAATAAACAGAAAGGTCCCTATGTACAGTAAGTAATAGAAATAAAAGGATACAGATATAATACACAAGCTTGTGTATACAATAGCAGTCTCTGTAATCCTGAAGTCAGGTGAGGTCAGGCAATTGACAGAAGTTAATTCATACCAGAATACAATCTCTGTGACACGTACCTCGTATGTGAGCCTGACGTGCAGAGGGAGACCTCTCGTACAGCCCTGGTTCCCAGATTACTGGAGTTGAGGACAGTGACCGTAGGAGCACAGTGGGGTATGAGTGCTTGGTGGATTCTCTGAAACCGAAGATGACGTCCGCTGGGGGGCACTGGAACTGGCTGGAGTGCTGGGTACAGGTAAGCTGGATGCAGGTCAGCAGGGTGCAGGTAAGCCGGATGCAGGTCAGCTGGATGCAGGTGAGCTGGATGCAGGTGAGCTGGATGCAGGTCAGCAGGGTGCAGGTAAGCCGGATGCAGGTCAGCTGGATGCAGGTGAGCTGGATGCAGGTCAGCAGGCTGCAGGTAAGCTGGATGCAGGTCTGCAGGGTGCAGGTAAACCGGATGCAGGTCAGCTGAATGCAGGTGAGCTGGATGCAGGTGTGCCAAGAAGCAGCAAATGCACATGAGTGTGCACAGCAGGCAGAAGCAAGATCAGACAAGCCGGGTCATACACAGCGGATCAGATCAACAGAATCGGCAGGCAAGGAATGGTCAAGTTCAGGCTGGTTCTGGTAGCAGGAGATCAGGCAGGCAAGCAAACAGGATCAGGGTCAATGGAGAGCCAAGGTTCAGGATTGGAGACAGCAGCGTAGTCAGAGAGCCAGGTCAGAAGGTGATCATATACAGATTACAGGAACAGGAAACAGGTGAATCTGCAGATCAAACAGCAAGAGCTGAACGGTGGAAGCCCCTCTTAAAGGCCACTGGGCGCCAAAGCCGCGTTACTGTGCACGCGCGCACGATTTCCGCAATCGGCGCACGCGCATTGGCGTACGCCTGTTCTTTACTGGGGACCTGTTGGCGTGGATGCGCCTAAGCCCTGTTGCAGTTCTGGAAGCAGTGTGTCCATGACATTCTGTATGTCAGGCAAGGTAAAGTGCTCAATTTAGCAATAAACCAAACAGTTTATTGAAAATAACTAACATCCACTTACATGTAAGAACAGCTCTATGTGCCTGGGGAAGTCATTCAAGTGCTTATGGTATGATATCCAGCCTCTCCACTCATGGCCAATCAAGAGGGAGAAAAGAGAAGGACAAGCCCCCGCAAACTCAGCAGGAGGAGAGCCATGATTGTGCTGCAGATTTCAGCTCACAAGCTGCGCAGGCACACTGGAAACAAGACCACTATATAATGTCCAGCCCACAGACCAGTATCCTCACACGTCTGGGTCACAGGTCGTCCAGGCGTCTTCATGATGATGCGTTTCAAGGCTCCACCTCTTTGTTAAGCTCTCAATAAAGTGTTCAGTTTACTGCTATTTTGAGCTTCTTTTATGTCATAACTGACATACAGAGGTTGTATTTTGATCTGATCAATCAAGTGTGAATTGGCTTCTGTCAACTGCCTGACCTCACTTGACTTTATGATTACAGAGATTGCTATTGCATACTTGGACTTGGGCATTATGTCCATATCCATATATTTTTTACTATTACTGTACATAGGGCCCTGTTGGTCCTTCTAACTATTCACATTGACACTAGTGTATTTGCGCTTTTCTTTGCTCTTTATTTTGACATGTTGAAAAAAAAACTCAGATCCACAGAGCCTGTCCTTGTTTCTTACTCCAACAAATACTCTCTGATCCCCCATTGATGCAAGTGCAGCAGCTGCAGCATGGCCCAATTTACCCAGTGAGCTGCAATGTAAGATCTTTGTCTATGTTTGTTGGACCACATGTCTGTAGTCTCTTGGACCCTGTCGCTGACTGCGTGCTCCAGCTACATAGAGACATTCGTTTCTACATGCTGGAAGTGGAAAGGGTGGTCTTCTGTGTATAAACTACATAGACTGCTGGGTACCTACTAGTTTGGAATGGGAGCAGCTGTAAAGTTAGCAATTTTGCCAAGGTTACATTGAGATGCTAGGCATAAAGGTGACTGTGAACACCCTTCAGCACATTCCAGCAGCTGAGGAAGAGACACCAGGCTGGTCAAGGATGCAGCAGAAGATAGCAGGATGGGGTTAGGTACATTACAGCAAGGTTGACGTCTATGCTAGGCCCTACTCTGCATGTTCCCATACTGATCCTTTTCCATGCTTGATGTGCCATAAAGTAAGCTTCTCAAAACCCTTGTGAAACTTCCATCCCTATCACTTGAGGCTGCAGATGGTGCAGCGAATGCAGATGGACATCCTTGTGTTGTGAGGGGAGAAGTGTAGGTGAGAAGCATGAAGGAGGAGTGAGTTTTGCAGCTGACGCATAGAATTACAATACTTGATACACTGCAGGCAGAGGCTGAAAATCACTACAGTGCTGTCCACAGCAGATGTGTGAAAAAAGACTCAGACTGCTGAGTGGACCTGGATATAGGAGTGGCCTATACTGGTAGTGCAGTGACAGCCAGTAGACTAGGAGAGCTGCTTACAATCTCTGGCACCCAGGTACAGTTTGCCACCACATCATCACCACCCTCCTCATTTGTAGAGCCCACCTGGCAATAAGCTGCTGCTATACGAACGTCCCTGACAATTGATTTTCCCTGCCTGTTTTGTCCATTTCCTTTATAGTCCATGCTTTCTCCACACTAGATCAAATTAATTCCTGCACATTCTCCTGCAGCAAGTTACCTGTAGCGTGCTCAAATATTTTATCTGACTCCACAATGCCACTTTTTGAGGCAGCAGCTGGTTATCTGTAGAAAAGGAGGAAGAAGAGGGAACATTTTCAAGCTAGTCTGAGCCTGAGCCTGTCTGACATCCTCTCATCAAGGTGCTTTGATATTTGCATTACTCAACAATAGAGGAAAGAATATTGGGACTTACATACAAACTAACATGAACTTCTTTAAAAATTAATTATAACAGCATATACAGTCTTGACATATATCTTGTTGTCCTTAATTCCATAGCAGTATTGGAATGACAATTCCCAACATGTTTTGCCCTTTGGGCTTCTTCAGGAGCTGTGTTATCCTCTAGTGGTCATAACACCCATAGTTAATCATATATAGCTTAAATATTCAATGTTAACGCTTCAATAAAAATTTCCCAGTGATGTCAACTGAACCTGCTGTGTGTGACCACAGGAGGTATCAAGGACCCCTAAATGTCTGATACCAATGAAAACCACGCAGGGGTGCTTGTCTGCCCACGTGACTCCAGCAAAAAGCTTTTTGTGGATAACATGATTCCTGAAGAAGCCCAGAGGGCAAAACATGTTGGGAATTCTCATTCCAATACCACTATGGAATTAAGGACAATAAGATATATGTCAAGATTGTATATGGTTTTATATGGATATGTATTTTGACATTTTTTCAATAAATAATGAATTTTTAAATAAGTTCATGTTAATTTGTATGTAGCACCTTAAAAGTCACAATATTCTTTCCTCTATTGTTTTGTAGTAAGGGATGTGGTGGTGTATTTTGATGGCGATTCACCCACACTAATCATTTACATTTGCATTACTCCTCCCAACAGCCAGTCCTCTGCTTGCATCAGGGCAAAGGGCCCTTGAGGGCAGTACTGAGTCAGGGTGCTGTGATGTATTAGGAAGCTTTTTACAGAACCCTGTTGGCCCCTCCCACCAGTCATGAGCTGCCTGCTTTTCCTGGAGAAGCACAGAGACCTAGCGATCACATCACGGGGTGTAAAATAAGGTATGTAATGAATACAGAAAGCTTTTATTTAAAATTATCATTAGCATGTTGATGAATTGGGAAGATGAACAAGAGAAGGGAAGTATATACAGATTAAACATTAGCTTTACCTACTTTTGATTTTTATCAACACAGGTACTTGAAAAACAATGATAACAACAATAACATCAAATAATTTATTAACCTTTTATAGTAACTCAAGTATAACATCTCTTTTAGGTCTCTTGCTGCAACCCCCTTTGCAGTCGTTGACATCTTTTCTATTTAAGCCAAAGATTATTAGCAAGCCTGGTAACCATAATAGTACCTTGCTTTGTATATATTGTTGATCCCTTGCCTTGTGAATGCATTAGCAGTGTTTGTAATTCTAGGTAGATCAGAGCCAGGGTCGTTAATTAAATTTTCCAAAACAATGCTGCTGGATCTGTACAAAGAACAATTTGCAGAAGAATTCCTCCTAATTTGTGAGTTCAAACTTCAAAGAAGAAGTGTACCACAAATCCACACACAGAATATGTCAGTGCTGTGAAATATTTGCTGCAAATCAGCAATTTAGTTTGAAAAAGACGATTGAAAAAGTCATTGAGTCAGTTAATTACAGTTTCTTTTTGTCACGTCAGGAACTTCACAAAAGGAAATATTCATGAGCATTTTACACTTCTTTAGTTTAATGGGGCAAGTTGAATATTTAGAAAAGCTAATGCAAAGATTTAGTTAATGTATTGTGTTCTGGAAAGCTGCATTGCAGGAATCACCAGGAAAGAACAGGCAAGAGCTTTGGTTAAGGAAAAAATCAAGCTTCCTGAATCAAGCTGATTTTTAAAAATGGCTTACTTAACAATAAGGCCAAATGTTCTGTAAGTCATAGCCAATGAGTAGATAATCAGGCACATTGTTTAATTTGCTTGAACTGCGATTAATTTCTGATTGGTGGCTACAGATTGCAGCACAAATGCACCTGGAACTGTGATGCACAAATCTGGTGTAAAACATATTTGAAACAATAAGGCATCAATGAAGGGTAAAAAGAGACAAATGGAAATTAGGATTACATTTGAATATTTTTTTCAAATAAAGCATGGCATGTAAACATAGCAAAATAGTGCATTTTAAATTTGGAATAACAAGTATACAAATCGTATTATTAAGTTGCGGATTTCACCCTGAAAGTGCCAGCTCAAGAGAAAATGTTTGTTTTTAAACCAGGATATACACTATATTATCAAAAGTATTGGGACACCTACCTTTACACGCACATGAACTTTATTGGCATCCCAGTCTTAGTCCATAGGGTTCAATATTGTGTTGGCCCACCCTTTGGAGCTATAACCGCTTCAACTCTTCTGGGAAGGCTGTCCACAAGGTTTAGGAATGTGTCTATGGGAATGTTTTGACCATTCTACCAGAAGCACATTTGTGAGGACAGGCACTAATGTTGTACGAGAAGGCCTTGCTTGCAGTCGTTACTCTAATTCACCCCAAAGGTGTTCTATTGGGTTGAGGACTCTGTGCAGGCCGGTCAAGTTCCTCCATCCAAAACTCGCTCATCCATGTCTTTATGGACCTTGCTTTGTGCACTGGTCCAAATCATGTGGTGGATTATGGTGTGGGGTTGTTTTTCAGGGGTTGGGCTTGACACCTTAGTTCCAGGGAAGGGAACTCTTAGGGCATCAGCATTCCAAGACATTTTGGACAATTTCATGCTTCCAACTCTGTGGGAACAGTTTGGGGATGGTCCCTTCCTGTTCCAAAAAGTGCACAAACAAGGTTCATAAAGACATGGATGAGTGAGTTTGGGATGAATTAGAGCAAAGACTACAAGCCAGGCCATCTCTTCCAACATCAGTGCCTGACCTCACAAATGGGCTTCTAGAAGAATGGTCAAATATTCCCAAAGACACACTCCTAAACATTGTGGACAGCCTTTCCAGAAGAGTTGAAGCTGTTATAGCTGCAAAGGGTGGGCCAACTCAATATTGAACCCTACAGACTAAGACTGGGATGCCATTAAATTTCATGTATGTGTAAAGGCAGGCGTCCCAAAACTTGAAGTAATATAGTGTATTTTGATCATTTCTTAAACAGCAGACCAACAGACACCCATACAGTCCTCTCCAAGAAAAAAGGAGCTGAATTTTGTTACAAATCTAAATAGATAAAGAGCAAAATATCCAAACACCTTTTAATATACTAACCATGGTCAGGACATTATAGTTTATGCATTTGCTTCTACTGTCTTGCAGAGGGTAAATTATCACGTTTAGATTAATTGTAATCTACCGTCCAGACATGGAATGTGTAAAAGTATATATGTATATACTGTTTGTGTCTACTATTCACTGATTGAAGAAAGGCATTGAGGAAGTTAAAGAGCGCCAGTCAGAATAGTAATATGGGAGCTTCCATTTCTAACTTGAAGATGTATATTCCAGTGCTGTCATCCCTATATTTGTACCAATTCTTAGTCACTGAACTGACTGTTTTGGAATATGCCTGTGTGAGACATCTGGTAACTCACAAAAAGTTGTATCCGAGGCAGTAACTGATTAAGTAGTTACATAAGGATATGGATAACAGCCCCGGAGCCAGCATAAAAAATAAATTAAAAAGGAATGCCCATGCATACAGCAGGTCTTGTTTTTTTTAATCCAGCTAAATATTAATGACCTCTTGTAATCAAGAGACAGCAATCTTAAGTCCATGGCTGGGTGATTCTTTTAGATGTGTTTTTTATAAGGCATACATTGAGTGCCTAATTATTGCAAGTGTCAATCTAATTCAGCCATTCCCAACAAGGGTTTCATAAAGGAACCTTAGGGTTCCTCCAGAGATTGCTAGGGGTTCTTTGAGCTATGGCCAATTGACCTCCCATTTGATAGTGTCTGCATAGTTCCAGTGCCAATGCCATTTGGAATAGTCATACAATTTAAGTATGCACACATTTAAACTCTATTTTAATTGAGAAATATAACAAACATTTTAACAAAACCCCTTACTAATTTTAGCTGTCGGGTTCTGTTGATATCCAGGCAGGTCAGTGCAGTCATTTCCTGAGACTCAGTGATAAGTGAGAAGATGTACTTACCATTAGTCTCAGAGCTGCAATGATGGAAACATGGTATCCTTATCACCTCTGTAGAGGTATAGTTAAATTACCACCAAACATAAAAAGGCTCCTCTAGAAAACCTAGCATAGGATACTGTGGATTTCAAAATTTTACCACTGTGCTGAAATCAGGGAAAAACCGTAAGCCAATCACCAGTAAGTTAAATTTTTGTACGCTTTGTGTGCACATACAGTACTGCATAGAGAACACCACTAAAGTTATGTTTCCATGCTTGCAAAGAAGCAACTTTCATTTTTTAGCAGTTATAGGAAAACATAGCTGGCTGCAGAATGAAATGAAAAGGTAATTTTAAAAAATGTAATGACTTGTGCAGAAAATATTCATTCTTTCTCATTATTTGCAGGAGTGAAGATTTCCTTTAAAAGACAGCTCTACCGTTATATAAATCAGCTCCAAGTGCCACCTTCACCCTCCCCATCCCATAGATATGCCTTTCTACTCCTTAAATGCTGAGTAGCATGTGCATTCAGCATTCCATAAAATGTGTAGCCTTACATCAATAATGGCATGGAAACAAACTTAACTGAAAAAATGTAGAGCCACAGCTTTGTTAACGAATACCATTAAACACAAACCAAATCACCAAAACTAAAGCACTGCCTTAACCCTCTTGTACATGGAGTTCACCAGAGCTTCACAGGTTGCCACTGGAGTCCTCTTCCACTCCTCCATGACAACATCACGGAGCTGGTGGATGTTAGAGATCTTGCGCTCCTCCACCTTCTGTTTGAGGATGCCCCACAGATGTTCAATAGGGTTTAGGTCTGGAGACATGCTTGGCCAGTCCATCACCTTTACCTTCAGCTTCTTTAGCTGGGCAGTGGTCGTCTTGGAGGTGTGTTTGGGGTAGATATCATGTTGGAATACTGCCCTGCAGCCCAATCTCCGAAGGGAGGAGACCATGCTCTGCTTCAGTACATGTTGTTATTCATGGTTCCCTCAATGAACTGTAGCTCCCCAGTGCTGGCAGCACTTATGCAGCCCCAGGCCATGACACTCCCACCATCATGCTTGACTGTAGGCAAAACACACTTGTCTTTGTACTTCTCACCAGGTTGCCGCCACATACTTGACACCATCTGAACCAAATAAGTTTATCTTGGTCTCATCAGACCACAGGACATGGTTCCAGTAATCCATGTCCTTAGTCTGCTTGCCTTCAGCAAACTGTTTGCAGCCTTTCTTGTGCATCATCTTTAAAAGAGGCTTCCTTCTGGGACAACAGCCTTGCAGACCAATTTGATGCAGTGTGCGGCTTATGGTCTGAGCACTGGCAGGCTGACTCCCCACCCCTTCAACCTCTGCAGTAATGCTGGCAGTACTCAAACGTCTATTTCCCAAAGACATTCTCTGGATATGACGCTAAACATGTGCACTCAACTTCTTTTGTCAACCATGGCGAGGCCTGTTCTGAGTGGAACCTGTCCTGTTAAACCACTGTATCGTCTTGGCCACTGTGCTGCAGCTTAGTTTCAGGGTCTTGGCAATCTTCTTATAGCCTAGGCCATATTTATGTAGAGCAACAATTCTTTTATTCAGATCCTCAGAGAGTTCTTTTCCATGTTGAACTTCTAGTGACCAGTATGAGAGAGTGAGAGTGATAACACCAAATTTAAAACACCTGCTCCCCATTCACACCCGAGACCTTGTAACACTAACGAGTCACATGACACCGGGGAGGGAAAATGGCCAATTGGGCCCAATTTGGACATTTTCACTTAGGGGTGTTTGCACTTTTGTTGCCAGCGATTTAGACATTAATGGCTGTGTGTTGAGTTATTTTGAGGGGACAGCAAATTTACACTGTTATACAAGCTGTACACTCACTACTTTACGTTGTAGCAAAGTGTAATTTCTTCAGTGTTGTCATATGAAAAGATATATTAAAATATTTACAAAAATATGAGGGGTGTACTCACTTTTGTGAGATACTGTGTTGTATATATATATATATATATATATATATATATATATATATATATATATATATATATATATATATATATATATTGTAAAATTGGGGGTTGTGTAGCACCTATTTCAGGGCTTGTTGTTCCACTTTTATTAAAGAAAATCAAACAAAGTTCCAGAAATGAAAACAAAAGTGGTTTCCCTCGCAGGGGTTTTTCACCATCAGCATTAAATGACAGTATGTTCAGCCTCCTGGCTCACACATGCAAAATTCCAATCCAAACAAAAATACCGAGCCGCCTGGCATTTTTCAGCAGCAGCACCACTGCTCAGGCTCCCACACAGCGCACTCCTGACTCCTGTCAGCAACCTCAGGCTCGGTCTCTTTGGCTTTCACAGTGCAGCCTGCATTCCCTGGCTACTCCAGTGCACCTCTGCACTCTCTCTGGGTTCTCCAGTGCACACCTGCATTCTCTGGGTTCTCCAGTGCACACCTGCACTCTCTGGGTTTTCCCTCGCAAGACTGGACTCCTTGGGAGGGTGGAGCCCAGAACCATGGTCCTGACTCTACTATCAGGCCTACACACACCTGAACAATCAGTGTGCCGGTGAGTCTCAAAATCCGGACCCAGGACTGGGCATTTCATCCCACCGGATTGTTACGAAATCCCAGGAATCCAGGTCCCAAAGTGGACTTTACTAAATAATGAGGAAACTGAAAAGCCAGTTTCCTCCCAAACAAGCAAACACACTGGAGCCCCTCAACCTGCCTGGTTGAGAATCCTGGACCCATACACTGGTGGGGTACCACACTACCACAATATATATATATATATATATATATATATATATATATATATATATATATATATATATATATATATATAAATATATATATATATATATATATATAAATATATATATATATATATATATATATATATATATATATATATATATATATATGAACAATACAATCAATTCATTAAGGTACTATAAAAAGTACATAGATTGCCATGTATATAAATTCAGTCTATATTGTAAAGTGCGATTATTCAATAAATATCATTTATAATCTAAACTGTGATTAAGCCACAGTTTATCCACCATGTGACTGTTTTCCAAAAACACTCTTGAATGTGATCCAAGTGTCCTGCTTCGATCATCATGCAGCACCCAGTCAGTGCTTCATCCTTAAAGTATAACAAAAGGCAAAACTTTATTTTTGTTTTGGATAGAATAGAGTTGTATTAAAACATTTGTCCAGTTTTTACTGCTGTTCTGGCTATCCTGGGGAAAACCACAAATTCCCTCTCTTCTGAGCAATTTCCTCTCACTTCCTGTTCAGCTATGGGACAGGAAGTGAAAACGGAAAATTGTATACTCATCCTTCTGTAATATTCCTTTCCTGGTGCATCTTCATGGCAGCATACTATGTGTTGTGGCTCAGCCCCCACACCCTAATAGGACTTCTTTACTATAAACCAAAGAAAGACCCGGTTCGCATCATTCTCTGAAACTCTCACCATTTGGATGGGAATCTGTATGCTGCCATGAAGATGCACCAGGAAAGGTAAATTACAGAAAGGTGAGTATACAATTTTCCGTTTTCCTGGTGCATCAAGGCAGCATACAACAGGAAGTATCTCGACATATGGGAGGGTGCAAGAAAAATTTTGGAATGGTCAGTAGCGTAAGTATGCACAACAAATTATCCAAATTTACTGTAGTGAGTTGAGCCAGGTTCACCTAATAAAAAGCGTAATGAAGGTATCCTGGGAGGACCATATTGTTGACTTGCAGAGCCTTAGGAGACTGTCGGCACTGCTCTGTCCACAGAGTTGGCACTGCCCTGGTTGAATGTACTATTAACTCTTCTGGAACAGGAAGGTCTTGTGAAAAGTAGGCTCTAATTGTCTCAACAATCTAGGAGATGACTATGTGTGTTGATGCTGATGGACCATGGCGAAACCAAACAAAGATGTCAGCTTTCCTGAATGAAAAGGTAGCTGCCAAGCAGGCCATCAGAGTTAGATCAACATCCAGGGGATGTGGTTCTTCTGCTTCACCAAAGAAAAATGGTAAATTGACTATCTAGTTAAAGTGGAAGGAGAACGACACCTTAGAGATAAAAGCTGTCTAAGGGTTTTAGAACTATCCTGTCCAGGTAAAACATTAGGTGAGACTCCTTGAGTACAAAGCCTGCAGCTCTGACACCCTTTTCACAGAGGTTGTAGCAACCAGAAATACAGTCTTCATGGTTAGAATGCAGAGGGTAGCCAATTCTGTAGGACAGAAATGAGGCCTTGATAGAGCTGAGGACCATAAGCAAGTCCCAATCAGGGAACAATGGTTTCCTGGCAGGTCTATAACTTCATGCAAGCCTTTTAAAAATTGCCTTTTTTTTTCGGATGGACATGACCGGATGAGGTGAAGGTCTGAGTGGTGTGCGATGAGGAGCTCCTGCTATTCTGATCTGCTCTGCTCCTGAGATGCCCGTTGCCTGAGATAGCCATAGATACACAGAGATACACAGATGCTGCTGGCTGCTGCTTATCTGAGGATGGTCGGATGGTCGGAGGACGGTAGATTCTCCTGCTGCTTCGTCTGAGGATAGACAGAGGACAGTAGATTTCTGGTGTGGAGGAGAGAGGAAAGTGAGCGGAAAGATGTGGATTGTGGATTGAAGGGGAATAATGAGATTGCAGCATCAGTGTGGTCAGACGCTGTGGGACATTGCATCCTGACTGAACCTGACATCTCCCCCTCCTCTGCCACAGTCTGTGCTATTCATAGCTGTAACTTGAACCTGAATTAACTTGAATTAACGATCACTATGACTACCAACTGCTGCTCTCTAGACCCCTGGACCTTACTGCAGTATAGTCAGCTCTATGTTCCCTCCGTCTGCATGCTGTAAGCCAATTGTTAGTTGCGGGTGGGCCCCCTGCTGCTTCCACTGTCTACAGTCACTGTCTGTTGCTGCTTGCTACCTGGTGCTGTGGAGCGACTATATTCCTCTGTGTATCTGTATCCCTCTTGGTGGTCGATTGGTTGAAGTCCCAGACTCAGACCAGCTGAAGTTCCAGTCCCAGATCCAGACCCTGATCCAGACCCAGACCCAGACCCAGTACCCATTGGAATAAGCTGTGATGTGAGTAGTGGCCATCTTGCTACATCCTAAGGACTAAGACTTTGCTGCGGAAGATAAGAAAGCGGGGGGGGGGGACTAGGGGCAAAAAGCTGGCATTTGTATTTTCATTTGTTGCTGTGCTGTGCCCCTTGACCCAGGCTTAGAGCTTTCTTGCTATACCCTCCTGGCTATATATATCATATTGCTATATATTGCCACACACATATAAATATATCATATTATATATATATATCATATTATATATATCATATTACTATATACTGCTGCTATATACTGTTATACACAGTCTACTGAGGAAAGAATGGGGATTTCTTCTATATTTCTCCTATATCTTGACCTATAGCTAACCACAGTCAATTTCCACATTAATAGGGCTCTAAATATTATTTATACTAATTATATCTTACAAGAGAATAAAGAGGGTCCCCTTTGGCTGGAGATAGATGTCTCAGCCGCAGACTCGCTCAGAAACAACAAGCAAGTTAGTGACATCAAGTAAGCCAGATACAACTTCTGCAGCAGTAATTATCCCTACAAAGAAAGAAAAGACAGTAAAAGCAAGAATGACTGCTATTTCTCAACTACCTAGTGATGCATCAGCCACCTCCTTGGAGGACTCCTCCTCAGCCGCAGCTAATTTGGCAACTATTATGGAGTGTAAAGAGACTTTTAAAGGGCAAATGGATCTTATAGCTTTAGATGTTTCTCGGATCCGCCAGGGCTTAGATGGGTTTTAAACCAGAGTCTCTGAGGTGGAAAATAGGGTCTCCACGCTGGAAGACTCTAATCAGATTCTAAAGAAATACGGGTTTTACAGCTACAGGTCAGACAGTTGCAGGAAAAGGCTATCAATACTGAAAACCGCCTTAGACCGAATAATATTCGCATCCTGGGTCTACCAGAAAGGGCTGAGGGGACTAAATCAACTGAATTTGCTGAGCAATTATTATCTCTGTTTTGGGCCTAGACATTGTGCCGTCCACCTTTGTGGTGGAGCGGGCACATAGAGTTCCACCAATACCACCTAAATCTGGGGCCCCCTCAGGCCCTTTCTGCTACGATTATTGAATTCTTGAGACAGGGATAGGGTTCTGGCAGCTGCCAGAGTCAAACAAGATATACCATTTGAAAATACCAAATTATTATTTTTTCCGGATTATTCTCAAGAAGTTCAGCAACGCCATAAGTCCTATATGGAGATCCATAGGAGACTACCAGAAAAGAGTATACAGTTCAGCCTTCTTTTTCCTAGCCGATTGAGCATTATAGATGGCAGACAGGCATTTTTTTTTACACCCCGGCTGCTGCTTCTGCCTGGCTGGATGGAAGATAAGTGAATTAATAATCCTTCATCAGGAAATCCAATCAGCACTTCATGGACCTCTCCTAGATACACCCAGAATCAACTACAGTTCTCCCCTTCTTCCTCGGAGCAGAGATCTGGGGCGGTGGGAGTGAACTGTTTCGTGGGGGCACCTCTACTTGCCTTCTTCCCCCGCCCCTCTTCTGCCTCCCCACCCCCCTTCTTTTTTTTTCCTCTCTCCCTCTTTCCCCCATTTTATAGGACAAGTAGATTATAGTTGTCTATTTTTGATAGATTTTGTGATAAGCCCTTCTCCATGCCTCTTGGTTTTTTTATTTTTGGGGATGGCGCTGGAGAAGGGTAGGAAGGGCGTATTAACGCTCCTGGGGTGTGTTTTTGTTAAATGTTTATACACATTGTTCCATTTTTATTATTGTTTTTTTTTTTTTTCCTGAAATGTATTCATTCAGATGTTTGTTGTTTCTAAGCTCCATCACTTTGCAATGCATTTTGCAATGTAATTTATTAGTTAAGTATTATAGTTTTTTCAGTTTAGATGACATCACGTGACCAAGAGGTCTTTTCTATTCTGTCATGGAATGTTCGTGGCCTTAATTCAAAATTTAAGAGAGCATTGTTATTTAAGTATTTGAAAAGTTATCTTCCACATATAGTGTTATTTCAAGAAACTCACCTTATGGGGAGCAAGCTTTTGGCCCTTAAGAAGCCTTGGGTACAGAAGGCTAACCATGCTACATATTCCACATTTTCTAGAGGAGTTTTGATATTGTTTAGTAGATCCTTACCCTGCACAGTGGAAGATGTATTCTCTGACCCCCAGGGTAAATATGTTTTGGCTGTGTTTCTTCTGTGGGGCCAGAGATATATAATTATCAGTGTGTATATACCACCTCCTTCTGTGGGGACCCCCCTTTAGAGTCTTGTGGAAAAAAAATTCTTTGCTAAGCTACTAATAATGGGTGGCTTTAATGCTATACTTGATCCTGTTTTGGATAGACCTACCCTCCTAAAAAATTCTCTGTAGAGCTTTCTAATTGGGCCCTGATGAAAGACTTGGTAGAAGCTTGGCGATAAAAAAATCATTAAGTAGATCATATTCGTGCTTTTCAACCTCTTATAAGACCACCTCCCACATATATTTAGCTTTTGTTAATTCGACAACACTAGCAGGTATGGTAGATTTTAAATATTTACTGAGTGGGTTATCTGACCATGCTCCGCTTATGCTTACACTTCGTCTGCATCACTTTCATGATGCAGCACAGTGGAGATTGGGCACACATTGGATTTCACATCCAGATATAGCTAATAAAATCCCACCCTTCTAGTAGATTATTAGGAGTTTATTACAGGGTCATCCACTTCGGCAATGCTATGGGATGCTTTTAAGGCCTATGCAAGAGGACAATATATATCCACTGTTAAAGAGGTCAATAAGTCTCAACGAGTAAAGAATGAAGCTTTGAAGTTTATAGTAGAGAAAAAAACAGCCCAATATATTGCGGATCCTTCAGAATTAAATTTTAATGCTTTACTCCATAGCAAATGAGTCTTACATTTGCATATGGCTGAGGCCACGAGGATAGACCTATATAAAAATAAACAGAAATGTTGTTAGCAGGGAGACCTTAATGGTTGTTTTTTGGCCATGATGACTAAACATGAACAACCTAGTATTCCGATTTCGGAAATACACACCTCCTCTGGAAATATGGCCTGTACACAGCCTAAAATTCTGGAGACTTTTCGGCAGTTTTATCAGACAATTTTATCAAGCTAGTACATCCTATAACATTGGAGGAAGTCCTTTCTGTCATTGGCTTCTTTACATTGAGGAAGTCACTGGGACCGGATGGCCTCTCTTTACTCTGATGGTCTGAAGGAGGGAGCCTTGCCGGACTCAATGAGTCATGCTCATATAATCTACAAGCATCCAAAAGATCCATCCTCTTCTGCTTCATATAGGCCTATTGCTCTTTTGAATGTAGATATCAAGATTTTGACTAAGTTATTTTCCGACTACAACCTTTGATGTTGAATATTATTGACTCAGATCAGATGGGTTTTATGCCTGGCAGGGCTACTGATGTGAATTTGAGGAGATTATATACTAATATTTATGCTTCACATCTTAATATAGGATCTAGGGTAATTGCTTCCTTGGATATCGAGAAGGCTTTTAATACCCTGGAGTTGCCCTTCTTGTGGGAAGTACTCCACAGAATGGGTTTTCCAATGGTATTCATAAAATGGTTACAGGTCTTATATAGGAATCCCACAGCTGCAGTAAAAATGGGAGGAGGGTTGTCATCTCCCTTTTCATTATTTAGGGAAACTCGGCAGGGTTTCCCTCTCTCGCCAACCCTTTTTGCGATTGATATGGAGCCAGTGGCGGATTAAGGGATTGCGGATCGGTTGGTTGGAGGAGAGGGTAGCTTTGTATGCAAATGATCTCCTATTATTTTTAAATGATGCTGCCCCCTCGCTATAAGGGGCCCTAGATATACTGGATTCATTTTCAATGGTTACAGGGCTGAAGGTAAATTGGACTAAGTCATTGTTGTTTCCAATAGATATAGAGGCCCGTAGTACAGCTTTGAAGGATATTCCACTGCAGTGGGTATATAAATTCAAGTATTTAGGAGTTGTAATTTCCCATCAAGCTTCTGAATTTATGCCCCTGAATCTGACTCCAATTCTGGGAGATATTGGGTCAAAATTGAAAGCATGTAAGTCTCTACTATGGTCCCTATTGGGACGCAATAATCTTTTAAAAATGAAAATTATACCTAAATTTATGTATTTATTTAGATATTCTCCACAATGGCTCCCTGTATCCTGTTTCACAAGATTAAATCAGCTGTTTTCATCTTTTTTATGGGGGTCGAAAAACCCCAGGTATAAATTAAGTACCCTGATGTGCCCTTGTAAACAGGGAGGATTAGCTTTTCCAGATTTATGCAAACATTTTTTGGCCACTCAGCTGGTTACAGCCGCATGGTGGCCAAGCCCAGATTTGTATAACTCCTCCACTCGGCTGGAAGCAGCAGTGGTAGGTTCCACAGAAGCTCTTAAGGTACTTTTATTTAGGGGCCGTAGGGCACCTTATCAGGTGACTACTCTTATGCTTAATACTATTCGAGCCTGGGAGGCTGGTCTTAGATGCGAGTGTTATCCAAAGGGTGCGATTTCTCCAAATGGTTTACCATACTCTCCCTCAATTTTTTAAAACACCAGAACCTATTGCATGGACTAAATATAATATTAAATTACCTGCTCAAGTGGTTACTGATCAGAAATCTACTTTCTCCACACTTACCTCAACTTTTATTCTACCTAGTTAATATCTATTTAGATACTACCACCTTCTACACACTTTACATGCACAGTTTCCACAGGATAGTTTAATGATGATACAATCCACTTTGGAATTAGTACTTAGGTCTGAGTATCTGGATAAGCCTACCTTGAGACTGTACTATCATTTTATTTTAATTTCTATTTTGCAACTAGAGAGTCTTTGAGCTAGGTGGAGGCGAGATATACCAGATCTGGGTATAGAGTTGTGTGTGGGATTAACCTCTGAGATCGCTGGTTTCCTTGAGGGACCATATGATCCAATTTAAACTGGTACACAGAGCATATATCACGCCCTATAGACTTCAAAAGATAAACCCTGGTTGCTCTTCTAAGTACTGGAGGTGCAGAGCATCTCGGGGGGATTTCACACACATCTTTTGGACTTGCCCATGTATAGATCATTTTTGGGTAGAGGTGGTGGATTTATAAAAATCTATCACCTCTGCTCCTTTACCGGTTTCAATGTCTGTTTGTTTGCTAGGTTTGGTAGAGGCTATTACCCCTATAGTGACTGAGCGAATATTTATTAATACAACATTATTCTATGCAAGAAAAGCCATTGCATTATATTGGAAGAAATCCTGTCCTCCTACACTTTGTTTGTTTAAGAAATGAAATAAAAGATTTATATATAAAAAAAAGAATTGCATCAATAAAGGGTTAAGGGCTCCTTAAAGCTCTATCAAGGCCTCATTTCTATCTGGCGGACAAGGCTGAACTTTAAACATATTTGATCCTAGGCCAATGTCCAGCCCCAGTTGTAAGAACTGCAGAATCTTGGCTAGGTTTGGTAATAAAGGACCCCAGACTTTGCTGTGTGAGATATGCAAATTTTACTCATATTCTTTAGTAAGTCTTATTCATGGAGACCTCTCTGGCTTGACACAAGGCAGCCACTATCTGCACTGAGCACCCTTGACTTGGTAGCCTCTGCCTCTCAACTTCCATGCCATCAACAATAGTCTCTTGGGGCTGGATGGCAAAACTGGCTATGAGAGCATATGTCATCACTAGCAGAGACAATGGTGACTCAATGCTCAACTGTAGAAGAGACAGACACCAGAGCCTCCTCGGCCAAAATGGTATAATTGCAGTTATTAGTAGTTATCGCTACTGGAAATTCTACTGCCAGCCTAAGAATTCTACCCTTCTACTGCTGTCTAGTCACAGTACAACTCCATTAATGATACCTTCCAGAGGAAGTCACGAGGTGTGACGAAACTAGTAGGAGGGACTTGAGGGGCTACGAGGAAGTGACCAGGAAAGTTTGTCTCAGTGTGACGGACGGAAAGAACACTGCCAACTGGAGCTGCAGAGCCGTTTCTAAGGTGACAACATCGTCTTCACACATAGGATGTTTGTTACAAAGGCTTATTTGTAATATGGGAAATGTGAGTGTATATATGGTGCATGATTATTTAATAAATTTATAAAAAGCTAAAGCACTATTGCAAGTTTTTGCTTTGCATGTGGGTGATGAGAGTGGAGGTCTCTGGTAAATCAGGAAGGAACATCCCATAGGGTAATTCGCTACCCTAGTCATAATCCAAAGGAAGGAGGAGCAATAGGAGGAGTACTCCAGAGGATTGATTACTGTCATGAGTGCTTTTATTAAGCCTTTTAAGCATTAAGCCTTTTTTAAGCTTTTATTAAGCTTTAAGGTGAGGGCACAACCGGTGGAGGGCAGCACAAGGATTTTTTGGCTATATGCACAAAGGTGGATCAGAGTGAAGATTTCGTGTTCACAGCACCTATCTCCATTAACTATATAATGGACACATTGTTCACTATTTGATTGATTGTTATAAGAATGTTGTTTAAGCATATTGCACTTTATCATCTTTATTATTCACTGTATGATATTAGGATTTCATGAGGAGTTCAGAGCACATTGAACTTTATTGAGGATTTGTAGATTGCATTGAGCACTTAATATGTGGTTATCAACTTTAGGAGGATTATATATCATAATGTTTATATTTGGCACTCTGTGTTTATTTACTGCTGTGCTCATTTGTTTTTTGTTTTGTACAGTACAACTCTTGTTCTTCTTATAAATAGGGTGAATGACAGAAGGGCTTTGGGCACTGCTTTCAGTTTGAGAGCATTCAATTCTATGCCTCGTAAGCTGAACATCCCATGACCCTGAGCAGCCTGCTCTTTAAAATGTGTCCCCCAACCTTTCTGGCAGGGTTTTGATGGTGATAATGTTCCATTTGAAAACAACAATTGGTTAGTTAAGAAAAACCAAGGATACTCAGGCAACGTTCTGCTGGAAGAGATTTTGCTCCCAAAGCACCTTTGACTTTCTCTATCAGGGGACAGATCTTCGCTGATGGAAGTTCTACTGAATTTTTTTGTGTATCCGAAAATGCCCCCAAGAACCCCATACTTAGGGCTGAAAATTTTTTTTCCAATTATTTAGCTATCAAAATTTTGTAGGTTGTGTAGCAGAGCATCCCAATCTTGGATAAGCATCTCCCAATTGCTGACTAGAAGAAGCATGCATGTCCTGGGGGAGGTGGACAGACCAAAGGGAAGGCACCAAAACTGAAAATAGAACTAAAATGCAGGATGAATTGGGACAAGTAAGTAGGTGTCTGATAATCCTACAGAGAGCTTTCAATCTCCCAGATTTATGAATAATAGAATTGATAGGAGGTTCTCTATTCTGCCCAACCCTGTGCTTGTTTTTTAAGTTTAGCACTGGGCACAGATTGCCTGATTGACAGAGAAAAGAAGTGAAAAGCATATGGAAAGCAAAGAGAAAACGCTGCCACCAAAGCTTGTTTAAAGCTTTCTTTGACAGGCCTGCACCACCATAATAGGGCACCAACCATATAGCTCATTTAGAGGCTGTACAAGAAGGACTTCCACCCAGGAGAGGCTAAAATATGTCCCACAGACCACCAGAATGGGGCTCCAACCATATAGCTCATTTAGAGGTTGTACCAGAAGGATTTCCACCCTGGAGAGGCTGAACCTGGCTGGGGCGAAAACGGCAAGAGATACCTTGCTACTCCAGTCCTGATCAGGTGAGGACAAAAATGAGAATGCTTTGAGACGGGTCTGTTTTTGATTTATAGTTAACCAGTCTTATCAGGTTGTGTGGGTAGAGCCACAACCCATTGTATGATGCCATGAAGATGTACCGGGAAAGAGAGTTGCCTCGATGGAGCACAGGTGGTAAAAAATGGAAGGGGTTATAACCCTCTCTTATCCAAAATTAACAAAAAGTTTTGCCTTTAGTTCTACTTTAACCTTCCTTTAACATGCTCACCAGATGGTAATGACCTCCATCTCCTCCTTTCATAGAGCAGTTCTGCTGCACTTATCAGTATGCCTTATAGGCCTGAATCCTTGCTGCCAAATGTTCATCTTAGATAGAGGAGGAAAAACTCAAAGAAGAAAGCCAACATAGCATAAAACCATAAAAATCTTTTAAGATATACAGTAAGCAAAATGACAACCACTCATACTGAGGAAACGTTTACTCCATTCCGTGGATAAATCACAATTCATAGACTATATTTACCGGTATTTAATAATTGTACTGTATCTTAATCTTTTTGCACTTTTGTGATTTTCATAGCACCTTAATAGATATATATTTTTGTTTATATACACTATTTACATTATCAGTTGTTTTATTTATTTTGCTGTCACATAAGGGTAAGCACTGTACATATTATATACTGTGAGTACCTGAACAGTGTCATGATAGCCTGAATGCCTGTCCTAACTGTACATATCTAGACAAGCATGCCACGAGTTAAATCTCAAAAGTCTTAAAGGTCGGAACCTGCAGCACTACATTAAACAGATCCTCAAGCCCATCCCACACCACATAACCAAATTAGGTAATATTACTATACACATCTTTAATATTTAATATCTGTACAATTTCTAAAATGCCATGGTCCCAGTCAGCAGACTGGCAAAAAGACAGCTTCTTTATTAGGGACTATGGATAAAACATTGTGCATGCACATTACACTGCAGCTTTCAGGCTCAGTAAAAGGGCTGCATCTGCCTGAGCCATTCAGCTATTGTGTTTTAATGCACTCTAATTTATATTTCAGGATAAAACCTGCTTTGTCTCTCCATTATACCATTATGAACAGTGGCAAGTTTAGAAGGTAGTGATAAATGGAGAGTACTGGGAATGGTCCAGGGTGGAAAGTGGGGTCCCCCCCAGGGTTCTGTCCTGGGACCCATCCTATTTAATTTATTCATAAACAACCTAGAGGATGGGATAGGCAGCTTAATCTCTGTATTTGCGGACCACATTAAGCTAAGTAGGGCAATAACTTCTCGGCAGGATGTGGAAACCTTGCAAGAAGATCAGAACAAATTAATAGGGTGGGCAACTACATGGCAAATTAAGTTTAATGTAGAAAAAGGAAAAATAATGCATTTAGGTGGCAAAAATATGAATGCAATCTACTCATTGGGGGGCGAACCTCTGGGGTAATCTAGGATGGAAAAGGACCTGGGGGTCCTAGTAGATAATAGGCTCAGTAATGACATGCAATGCTAAGCTGCTGCAAGCAAAGCAAACAGCATATTGGCATGTATTAAAAAGGGGATTAACTCCAGAGATAAAACGATAATTCTCCCACTCTACAAGACTCTGGTCCGGCCGCACCTGGAGTATGCTGTTCAGTTCTGGGCACCAGTCCTCAGGAAGGATGTGCTGGAACTGGAGAGAGTCCAGAGAAGGGCAACAAAACGAATAAAGAGACTGGAGGACATTAGTTATGAGGAAAGGTTACGAGCACTGAACTTGTTCTCTCTGGAGAAGAGATGCTTGAGAGGGGATATGGTTTCAATTAGGGTTGTCCCGATACCACTTTTTTAGGACCGAGTACAAGTACCGATCCTTTTTTTCAAGTACTCACCGATACCGATTACTGATACTTTTTTTTTAATGTCACGTGGCAGTGTTTTTTTTTTTTATTATTTATTTATTTATTTATTTTAGGGGGGGGGGGGTGAACGGTGTCTGTGTGTTTTTGTTTTTTTTATTTACATTTATTATTATTTACAATATTATTTTTTTTTTATTCTTTATTGTAATATGTGTGGTTTTTTTTTTTAATAAGCCCTGTTGGGGGGCTTTGGTGAGATATCAGGGGTCTTAACAGACCTCTGATATCTCCCCTTTGAGACAGAGAAAGAGACAGAGGATAGAGATTCCCCAGTCCCTTTCTCTGCAGCGTCAGCTGCACTGAAAATGAATGGAGAGAATACAGCGGCTTCTCTCCATTCATAAACTGACACATCGTAATCACAGGAGGTTACAATGTTTCAGTTATGTGAATGGACAGAGTCAGCTGACTCTGTCCATTCACACAGCGGAGAGGGACAGCACAACGGAGGGGACAGAGAAGGAGAGGGGGACAGCGGAACGCCGGAATGGATGGGGACAGCGGAGGAGGACAAAGCAACGGAGGACAGCGGAGGGGGACAGTGCAATGGAGGAGGACAGCGGAGGGGGACAGAGCAACAGAGGAGGACAGCGGAGGGGGACAGAGCAACAGAGGAGGACAGCGGAGGGGGACAGAGCAATGGAGGAGGACAGCGGAGGGGGACAGAGCAACGGAGGAGGACAGCGGAGGGGGACCGAGCAATGGAGGAGGACAGCAGAGGGGGACAGAGAAACGGAGGAGGACAGCGGAGGGGGACAGAGCAACGGAGGAGGACAGCGGAGGGGGACAGAGCAACAGAAGAGGACAGCGGAGGGGGACAGAGCAACAGAGGAGGACAGAGGAGGGGGACAGAGCAACGGAGGGAGACAGAGCAACGGAGGGGGACAGAGCAACGGAGGAGGACAGAAGAGGGGGACAGAGCAACGGAGGGGGACAGAGCAACGGAGGAGGACAGAGCAACGGAGGAGGACAGCGGAGGGGGACAGAGCAACGAAGGAGGACAGCGGAGGGGGACAGAGCAACGGAGGGGGACAGAGCAACGGAGGAGGACAGCGGAGGGGGACAGAGCAACGGAGAGGGACAGCGGAGGGGGACAGAGCAAAGGGGGGGGGGACAGAGCAACGGAGGGGGACAGAGGAACAAAGGGGGCATGGAGGATGAGGTGACAGTCAGCGGTGATCGCGCGTGGGGGAGTTACAAGCACCGATCACTGCTGTATGTCACTAAAGCAGCTGAAAGCCGTGGGGGGGGAGAAGCTTGTAACTCCCCCATGCGCCGATCACTGCTGACTGTCAAGGTATCGGGGGAAGCATCGGGAGCATTTGCCCGAGTACAAGTACTTGGGCAAATGCTCGGTATTGGTGCCGATACCGATACTAGTATCAGTATCGGGACAACCCAAGTTGCAATGTACAAATACCATACTGGTGACCCCACAATAGGGATAAACCTTTTCCGGGAAAAAGAATTTAATAAGAAACCTGGTCAGTCACTAAAATTAGAAGAAAAGCAGTTTAACCTTAAACTGCGTAGAGGGTTCTTTACTGTAAGAGCGGTAAGGATGTGGAATTCTCTTCCACATGCAGTTGTTTCAGCGGGGAGCATCGATAATTTCAAAAAACTATTAGATAAGCACCTAAACGACCACAACATACAGGGATATACAATGTAATACTAACATAAAATCACACACATAGGTTGGACTTGATGGACTTGTGTCTTTTTTCAACCTCGCCTACTATGTAACTATGTAACTATATATATTGCAGCTTAACCAAGTTGCTTTTATACTGTCTAATTTTTATTGTGGGAAATAAATTCTGCCTTGTCTCATTCTATTTGCTGTCTATTCAAGTGCTTATATACTGCCTGGATGCTAGCTAGTTTCTACCAAACACATTCCCAAAGCCGATATTTTGGGAATAAATGTAAGTACAGGGATGGAAGGGGATTTGGGGAATGTGGATTTTGTGGTTTTGAAATTACACTCTGTTTTGTTTATTTTATAAAACTTTTAAGACAATGCAGTGTGTGTCATAGAAGCTATATTTTAGCTGAATCAATGAACAACACTCTATGAATGGAAGACAGGCCTGCCTTTTCCTTTCATAAGGCACTTTTCATTGATAGAAGCTACAGTACAGCTCCTATAAATGGAGAGGCATAGTTGGCAAGCTTGATGAGTGCCAATGATGGGTAAAGTGGCTGTATTAACCCCAGCAGAACTAGAAGATTACCACTGCTGGAGTGTAAGCTGGCTTTAACTGTAAATATTTTAATGTAAAAAAAAAAAAACAGGGTGATTCCCCCAATCCAGTACTAATTAGCCTGTCACACCAAACATGTGGGCTGTTATCCCTACAGCAAGGGAGGCATAAAGCATGCAGCGCTCTGCAATGCTGATACCAGCATGAATACCATTCAAGATTAAGGGGGTGTTTTGAGAGGGGCATCCCCAAAATAAGGCCCACTTCCCAATACACCAGTGTCCTGAAGCTAAGAGGCACTAGGGTTTTCAGCACCCTTTGGGTGGGGGTATGAGCAAGGGAGAGACTTAAAAGGCCATCTATCTTGTGCCACAATCATGAGAAAGACAGATAATTGCCACTTTCCAGGTGAACTAGTAGCACTTTTTCTTTCCCAATGTGAAGCCTATAAAGATTACCAACAGCTATTACTCCAAAGACATGCTGGTAGGTTAATTGGATCATGTCTAAAAATTGGCCCTAGTATGTATATGTATGAATGTGAGTTAGGGACCTTAGATTGTAAGCTCCTTGAGGGTAGGGACTGATGTGAACGTATAATATATATATAAAGCGCTGTGTAAATTGATGGCGCTATATAAGTACCTTAAATGAAATGATAATAATGAAAATGTAAACTTTTAACCAAAAATCAGCTTTTAACCAAAAATCCTACATCTCACACTCTAAACATTCCAAACTGATGGTAAAAAAGGTAGACTGTGTAATATGTGTCAGCATTGTCAGCATATGACAATGTAATTGTAAGAGCTCAACTGGCAGGCAGATGTCACCTCATAACAGAAAATCCCCAGACAAGTACTTTCATGGCAGGATCTCAACATATTATTTTATTAAACCCTTTATATTTCATAAGATTGAAAACAATGTTTCAAATTGAATTAACATTTTAATGCTTTTATGAGATTTTAGTGATTGGGTTTAGATACTCTTTATTATACAAACTGTTGGAAAGTGTGCTGCCCATAGCAATCATTTAGAATTTTTCTCTTCTCTTCCCCAGTCCTGAACAAAAAAAAAACAGCAGCTGGACTCGGCCTGGTTGCTATTCTTTTTAAAATACTTTTTACATATGGGGCCTAATAATCTTATAACAGAAATACACACAGCTGCAAATTTCAAACAAACATTGACTTTTTGCTGCTTTCTATATTACTTTCTTAAGATTTTCCAGATTTGCGGTGGCTTTAAATATAAACAATCAGATACAGACATGACATGGGCGACATTGAATAAAAGGAAAAGAAAACCTTTTTATTTTTTAAGATGCAAAGAGCATGGTGTTTTGGACCCATTTGTCCAAGCCCAAAATTAAATTACTATCTTCTTGGTAATACCATTAGAGTTTAAAAAGGAATGTTAGAGCTGCCTACTTATTTTGTTCCACACTATATCAGTGCATTAATCGTTCTTGGCTCGGGCCCAGCAGACTTTTACATGTTTTATGAAAATAAAACACCATTATGCTACTCAATTCAGATCATACTCTGAATGTTTTTCTTTTAGACAAAGAATTCAATATAAGCCAGTTCCTGATAGCTCTGGTAAGATCTATTTATTGTGGCTTTCTTGGTTTTCACAGCAGACAGATAATGCACAAGCATTTTGATTACCCCCTTCTTATTCCTATCATTCACAAACCATCTTTCCTAATTATATTATTAGGACATTTCCATAACTGGTGGGAAGGGGCTTTCGACTGATTTCTATTCTCCCTGGCACTTGTGTGAAAGGATATTACATTCACGTGCATTTGCAGATTGCTTATAAAAGATCAAGACAATAATAGCTGATCAGACGATAAAGGATCTCTTTTCTCCTCCCAGACAGGCTGTCTCTGACAGAAGAATACAGTTCATCAAATGTGTCTGCAGGTTGTCAAACACTGTGAGATCCGGGGACACTCAAAAGGCACGCTATAGCCAACAAGAACATATTCAGCAGGGGATTTCTGTGTTTTTTTTCTCAATCATTTACCCTCAGGAAATAATCACTCACTACACTCTCTCAATTCTCCCATTTGGGAAGAAAAGAGTCATTTCATGATAAAAACAATATATCCCTTTTGCTTGGTCCACACCGATTCCATTATCCAACAAGAATAAATCATATTTATGCTCCCAGAAGATTACCACTTACGTTACATAGTTTGGGAAGAAAGCTAAAAAAGATGAAAAGTATGGGGAAGAAAATGCATCTTCTTTGCTAGAGTTTGAAAATGGAAGACTGACTCATGATTAGAAGCTGCTGAAGAGACAGGATAGACTAAATCTTGCATGGGAACTCAGTAGCTTGAATAATATAGCATTAGCAGGAAAACGGCACTCTTCAGCCAGCTAGAAAACAACAAAAAATTAGGTCAGTTACAAATTGCTGCAATACAACATGATTATTCTATTAGAAGATATATAAATTCCTAGTTCTATTATATATTCCTGGATCCTAAACTTTGAAGGGAGCACGTGTTTCCAATTTGTATGTTGTACTAGACTAACCATTCACATCTTCATGATTAATGAGTCTTTGGAGCTTCTAATCAAACTAATATAATGTTACCTAATACAATGCTTGATCGGGCCATGCTCTCAGTATGTTTCCACTTAATGTTAACCAGGGAAAAGACAAATAAGCCATGGTGTGATTAAGCCTTTTGATGTTAAGAGAATCTGCTGCATTGTTGGCATATTTCTTGATGGGTTTATTGGGGTCATTTATGGCAGAAGAAATGTATAATGATAACACATATGATCACATTTATATAAATATATAAATACAGAACACGCTGTCAATATGCAAACAACTTATGTTAGATATACTGTATAACCTTATATTAGATATACTGTTGGTGTTTCTTTTCTGTGTAAGTCAAAATTATTTCATTTAGTTTAGTTTTTACAATGTATTAGAGAGGAAGCTTATTCTTTGAGAAAGCGATGATCATTATGTGAAATGTGAAAGAGTTTCCTTGTTTCTGTGTTATAGGCTACTTTTCTAATAAAGAAGACCTTTAGCAAGAACTAGGGTGTGATTTTATTTTAAGTTATAGAAAGATATTGGCTGTTCATGAATGAACCAGGTCAGTAGTTGGGAGATGTATTGAGACACAAGTGCAGACCAACCTGAAGTAGTTGTTTTTCTATCTCAGAATTGTATAACTTAGGTCTGATAAGGTTAACTCTCTGCTCTCATTTTCTCAGCATATGATGAGAAAGACCATGCTGACAGGATAAAAGAACAGACAGATGATTCATCAGATTTCTGCTGCTCCTTCACTGAGGTGACCAAGCTGTTGCTTAAAGTGGAACTAAGCTACATACAGGCTTATGTAAAGCAATCTATGCACACACCCTCTGACTTCAGAGGGGGAGTCTTCATAGGTGCAGGTAGATTATGGGCTATATTGTTTATTTTGTGGCCCGTTGGCCCTATGGTTAGCTGAGTCGGGCAGGCGGGTTGGTGTTTGCCAGTCCGACACAGCTTTTCTTTTCTTCTTCTGTCACGATATGTCACTGTAATTTCTTTTGTGCCACTGTATTACTGTATATACTCGAGTATAAGTCGTTCCGAGTATAAGTCGAGGCCCTAATTTACCACAAAAAAAATGGGAAAAACTTATTGACCCGAGTATAAGACGAGGGTGAGAAATGCACAGCTACTGTAAGTGGAAAAGAGGGTCAACAATGCCCATTTGCAGCATCACTGTTCCCATTTGCAGCCTTAGGTCCCCTGAACTTCAAACTCTGTAGTTAAGGGTTCCTAGATGCCCCCTAGCTGCAGCCAAAATTTGGGGTCTCTGAACCCAAAGGGTCCCAAAATGACATTGCTGCAGACAGGCACAGTTGACCGAATTTGGGGCCCCGTATCTTGGGGCCACTTAGTGCTAAGAACCCCAAATTTGGCGTGCAAACCCAGTGGAACTAGCACCATAAAATTTCCAAAGCTGGGGTTTCTAGCACCAAGTGGCCCCGAGATACAGGGCCCCCAAATCGGTTCAGAAAATGTCAAGCACTTTTCTGCAGCAGAGAATGACATTTTCTGAACCAGTTTTGGGGCCCCGCATCTCAGGGCCACTTGGTGCCAGGAACCCCAACTTTGGATATGTTATGGAACCAGGTCCACTGGGTTTGCATACCAAATTTGGGGTTTCTAGCACCAAGTGGCCCTGTGATACAGGGCCCCAAAGTTGGTTCAGAAAATGTCAAGCACTTTTCTGCAGCAGAGAATGACATTTTTCGAACCGAATTTGGGGCCCCGTATCTCGGGGCCACTTAAAGCCAGGAACTTCAGCTTTGGATATGTTGTGGTACCAGGTCCACTGGGTTTGCATACCAAATTTAGGGTTTCTAGAAACAAGTAGCCCTGAGATACGGGATCCCAAAATCGGTTTGGAAAATGAAATTTTTTGCTACAGAAAAGTGCTTGACTCGAGTATAAGTCGAGGGGGGCACTTTCAGCACAAAAAAATGTGCTGAAAAATTCGACTTATACTCGAGTATATACGGTATTTGTCTATATCTGTACGCGGCTTGATTTTCGGATGTAACAATTGACTTTCGTGTTGCTCTATAAAACGTGTTTTACTTTGATGGCACAAAAAAAAAACTTATTCTGAGTTAAAAAAATAAGTGGAACTATACTCACCACTAACAGTGATGCACTGTCCTCAAGCTCCCTCGCTGACCACTGGCATCTTCGGCCGATCTTCTCAGGGTTCCAATCATCGACCATTTTAAATGGCCAGGTTGAGATTATGTCACTGCTATGCATTTGCAGGTGTCCATTTATTTCGGCATATGCCAAATTTATACACTGAGCTCTGCATGCATGTAGTACCTTGTCCCATGTATCTAGGTGCTTCCTAAGTGTAGTTATATAGTTCGATCCCCCCCCCCCTTCCTGTGGGTAAAACCAACAATGGCTGGAAAGGATACAGATCAATCCTAACTGCATCTTGTCTCAGCTCTGACACTTTCCTGAGACAAGAGGAATGCAGAGGAAGAGGAAGCCGACAACACCGCCCCATCCCTCCTCTTCCTTCCTTCATTGTCTCAGCTCTGACACTTTCCTGAGACAAGAGAAATGCAGAGGGAGAGGAAGCCAACAACACCGCCCCATCCCTCCTCTTCCTTTGCATTCCTCTTGTCTCACGAAAGAGTCAGAGTCAAGACAAGCTGCATTAGGATTGATCTGCCTCCTTTCCAGCCATTGCTTGGTTTGCCATGCAGGAAGGGCTAGGGGTGTGCAGGTCAGACCTTATAGCTACACTTAAGAAGCACCTACATGGGCCAAAATACTACATGTACTTTGTCCCATAAGAGGTAGAGCAGTGTAAAAAAATAGTAATGACAGATCCCACTTTAACTACAGTAAAGTGAGACCACCAGTGTGCCTGTGCTTCCTCGCAGGGCTGCATAAATCTCAGGACTAAATGGACAAAATTGCAAATCCTTTGACTGGCGAAACAGCTCTCAAATAAGTATTTCAGTTGTTTATTTAGCTCTTGCTCTTGAAATAACCCTAAGACTAACAAAAAATAAGTTTGTAGTAATCCTCAAGTTGCATACAAGGATTACAAATCTATAAGTCATGCATTGCTTATCAGATGGAGCCATGTACCCTGTGCCAGGAAAAGTGGCATTCCCTTCTTTGTGCTCCCAAGCTCCGTGGGCAGCACTAATTGACTCATTAACCACAATATACAAACAGTTGACCACATCAAGTAAGAAACTGCATAGAAATGAAATTAGACCTCTGCTTTGCATGTTACCTTATTGGACATTGTGAAATCTCACTTTACAGGTTGTTTCCATATATGCTAGAGCAATCACTGTGTAAAAAGACGTGTATGGTACTGAAACTTCACAGGGTTTCCTTTGTAATGTCATACCTTATAGACATACTCCCACCTAGAAATGAAGCCTTAAAGAAATGAATACAGTGAGAAGGCATGCCTACCCAGTGCTTCTTTAAATCCTAAGTGCAGCCAAACAAAAAAAAAAATCAGCACAAGGGACATGACTTGCTATTAATTTGCTGTTTCCCTTGCACTGCTGGCTCCTGGTTTCCTTGAACTCCTCCTACAATAATAAACCCACTACCCCCAACCCCAGTTCAGGGGAGGTTAATAAAACTGAGGGAGGTGTCATTTGTATGCATCAGAAGTGCCCAACTATACCCACCATTTCCATTCAGCTACTCCATTCATAGAAGCCAGTAAAACAGTTTCTATGAAGCACAATCTATCAATTAAAGAAGAATGATTGAAAGAACCGCCTTCAATTCATAGATCATGTTTCATTCATAGGAGCTGTAGTACCAGTTTCCTTGAAAGGTGGAACTGCACAGAAAGGGTGGGCATAGTCAGACACTCTTGATGAGAAGCAGAAGCCACACACAGCTGGATATGTTAGAGTAGCAAAGGGTAACATATGGGAAGATACACAGGCAGAGCCATTCTAAGTTGACCTTTGGACATATTCATAGTTACAATGTTGTCTGTAATTGTTCTTAAGGTAATGTATAGATTTTTCTTTTTCTTTTTTCATTTAAATGTATGCAAAAGATGATGTAAATAACCTAAGCAATATGTGTTAATGATTCTAAACCTAGTTTATAGAATACTTACTGTACTGTAATTATGGAGGACTCATGCAAGTGCAGAACTTTCCACAAATCACCATCCATTGTAAAAGGTCACGTCTAATGAAAGGGAATAGCACTTTTTTTTTTCATTTCAAGAATAATACTAATGTTGTTGTATATAGCAGGATGTGATACAGAAATGATTTGCCCTTTTTCTCAAATATGGTGGGTAGGCCACATTCTCTATTTTATATAACTTTTTTACAACTTACTGATCTTGCTAATGTACCATTAGCTGTATGCTTAACCATGTTTTAGCAGGGGTTCCTTGAAACCTGAAAGCTGAAAGGGCTCTTAAGGTCAATTGAGCCCCCTCAGTTTATTGTACTTATGTACTGCTTTCTCACAAAACTGAAGCATGAGGATTAGGGGGCAGGGTTATACGGGATTTGCCTTCAGCTTCTTTTGTGTTTGCCAGTGTCTACCTCCTGTAGGCAACTGCATATAACCCAATCATCTATGATTCCTCTGTCCCTCAATGGACTCCAATAAAAAGATTTTACAGTAAGTATAAAATCTTATTTTATTTTGCCATAATTCCAGTGTACTTCCTTTGCACTGAACTGATATATCAAATAATGTTACCAGTTTTCCTAGTGTAGCACTAACTCACGGTGGAGCTGCTGGTTTAAGCGTGTCTGTTACCTTGACTCTGCTTCCCTCTGTTTCACCAGCACCGGGTCTAGGGTTCCGTTGAGTTTACTCCTGGACAACACACGCACCAACACTGGAGTAGGTTTTCAGTGCTTTATTAAACAAATGACTTAGGAAGTAGCAGGAAAGAGGTAGAAAGGAAACTTGCAGAAGAAACTCAAATATTCTCTGGTAGTGTTCTCTTGACAAAATGTCCTGGTAGAGTTCAAATACTATTTGAAATGCGCTCCCCTCATGGGACACACTCCTTGCTCGTCTGGATAGGCCTCTCTCACCGGTCTAGAAGCCAGCATGCAGCACGAATCAAAGTCTTTTGATTTTGGGAACAAAATCCATACAATCCTCTGCCACAGGATGTATAGGTTTTTCTATAGTGAAAGTCAGTCACAGTGCTTAAACCTTTAAGCCGAGCTGGTAACACTATGCTGTATAGTTACTTTTGGATACGTCCTCCAACCGAGTCACCAGGCCCCTCTATAGACCAGCACGCCGCGTGATCTCTCCAAGATGGGTCTTCCCCTGGGATCTCCTCAGCTGTCCAGCTTTGTCACACAGGACCGACACAGGACCATTCCTCGGCCGCGGTGGTAGGCTCCAGACAAGCCTCTGGACCCACCCCTGCGCCGCTGTATCATGGGCCTCCCGAACGGAGGACCACGAGGTAGCTCCTTAACGCATACCTGTCGGCCAGGAGGGCCAGCAGGTGGCGGTAAAACGAATCCCAAAATATGGCGTCTGTCCCATAAATAGCCTTGCCCAGAATGCAACTCGGAGGACCACCTCCACCGAGTGTGCCACCGGGACAGAGGAGCATCCATTCGCTTCAACACGTTGCCTTTCCAACCCTGACCAGTGGCAACAGCGACACCCACCGGTCAGCACGGAAACACACACAACGTCAGCCAAGCTGGAACAGAGGGAAACTTTAACCTTCCTAACGCACAATTTACTAAATTTACCTAACATGTGGTAGATTGCAAATCTACCAGCGCTACACTAGCAACTATTTGTGAAGTTCAAAAAAATTCTTACCCATATGAAGGAAATGAGGGAGAGTTGTAGTCCAAATTAGGCGAACAGCTTAGTGTGATAATTCTGCCCCTCCATACATACAGTACTGTGAAAGCTGCCACCCTAGGACAGGAAGTGTGTTACTGGCAGAAATAAACCAACTAGTGCAACCACCGCATCTAAGAACTGGTAAGCTGTAATACCATCACCCAAATGTCCAAACTGAGACGTTTTTTTCTCTGGCGTGGCTGCCGCCACGATTCCAGCAGTGAGACTCTAATTTTGATATGTTTGTGTATGTGTTCCCTCTATGTGATTACTATGCCATATGTTCTGTAACGCAATAGCAACTGTTCAATGTGTTTATGTAAGAGTTATTGATATACTTTCTCTAACTTTGACTTCATTATACAGTGTGATTCTTCTCCACAAACTGCCCCTGATGAAAGGACGCCTTACCAAGTCCTGAAACACGTAGGGCCATGTAGATGACTTTACAAGCATCACTACAATTTCACCATTGTTTTTAATGGTTTCAATTTTGTATAAATCCCTTTCCTTCTATACATATTGCTGTTTTTGTATATGTTAGTTTGTACCAATAAATTTGTTTTTATAAAAAATTCCTAGCGTTGCCGTTAAAGTTCCATTGACTGCTGGGGGTACTTTTATTCCTTTCATGTACAATAAATCTGTTGGATCGGCGAAGGTGTGCAACCATTTCTTCTTTCTAGCAAAAAAATAAAACTGACAGGGGCTGTAACCCTCCCTGCGTCACCACTTGATTGTATAGCTTAGTTTGTCCAAGCGTAAAATCAGTGAACCAGGTATTTTGACAGTTGGTTGTGCAGCTTTCAGAATACCTGTAGCCTGCAGCAGGAGATTCATCCATCCTGTTAAGCTGGGCATAGACGGTTAGTTTTTTTCTTTCATTTAGCCAGTGAGCCAAACAACCAAAACAAAAACCTGAACAGATTCCTCCATAAACACAATCAAGGTGGATGGAAAATCCCCTACACTGGGATATTGTTTTCTGACATCGACACCCACTGCTGGCAGAATACAATGAGCCACTGATCGTCGAAAAGTTTCCGACTTGTCCATTCAACAGAAGTCAATCTAATGATCAAATTCTTTTAAACAGGGAGGGTCACAATCAAATCTAAATTTGACCAGTCCCTGCTGAACCAGCCAAATTTCGATCCATCTATGCCCAGCTTAAATGTGGATGGAGTAACCTTAGATTGCTTTTAACGTATATGTGTTTGTCCAGCTTAGGAGTAAATTCAGGTGCTTACACTGCTTTTATAACAAAAAGGAGGAAGTCAACAACTTGGCATCACCACCATTAATGCCTTGCATTTTCTGAATGAATGCAAAGCATTTTCTGATTAGATTAGTTGGAAAGGTGGGGTGGTGACAGGCAAACACCAGATGTAACATCGAGCTCATCCCTACTACTGACACACTTTAAGATATTTTCAAATGTATTAAGCCATGAATAAAAGAAACAAAAGTGTGGCCATGAATAGCCTGAAAGAAGGAAGAATGAGTAAGCGCACTTATAAAAACAATCAATAAGACAATAATGTTATTCTGAGAAATATAATTAAACACCTGAAGTATTCTGATCCAAAAGAAAGCAAAAGGGTTCCCTTAAATGGACTTTTAAGGCACTCAAAAGTGACACAATATACAGAAATATCTATAAAAATTTAAATTTTATTGAAAAATCTTAAAAACAATTGTAACCATGCATTGATTATTTATACATCACATGTATAGTAATGAATTCTCTTTACACCCAACGTGTTTCGATATATATGTCAAATTCTTCTTCAGGGGTGTGAAGATTTAAGAGAACCTTATATATAGTTGGTTAATAAAGATGTTTACGCAACGGTTCGTTGGTTACCATAGGACCTTGCAATTGGAATGGCATCAGGTTGTCGGACTGATAATGGGTCAATCATAAAAAACGTATATGCCGATGTTTTGTGCAGAAGAAAGTTCTAATAAAAAATGAAGGAGGGGAGGTCCCTCATGCACTCCACGGAGGATGGCCAGACCAGTGGAATATACTGGGGCAAAAAAGGAATTCCTGTTATCAGTGGGAAGCTCAGAAACATCAACCGCGCAGTCCAAAACCAGTGCAATAATGCCCTAAGGCATTTTTGGACTGAGCGGTTGATGTTTCTGAGCTTCCCACTGATAACAGGGATTCCTTTTTTGCCCCAGTTTATTCCCCTGGTCTGGCCATCCTCGGTGGAGTGCATGAGGGACCTCCCCTCCTTCATTTTTAGAATACAGGGGTATACGGTATGGGTAAGGCCAGGGCTGGTAGGATAGTCTATCCCGGGAGTTAAGGTAGTTATAGGCCCCAAAGCAGAAAGGGTGCACATGCAACATCCCTGGGCCATGGGTATCCAATCTCCACAAAAATCGTAAAATATAATCAGCAAAAAAGATATTTGTCAGTGAGGTCTGTAATGAAGGAAAAAATGATATCCATTGTAAGAAGCATATCAATAGTGAAAAGGATATAAAGGTGAATGCCAAATAAAGGCAGAAGAATAGTGGAGGATAGCTGAAAAAGGTGATGATGAAGAAGCACCGACCAGAGTATGAAAGGTGAAAAAGGTTTGTAAGACCCTCACATGAAAAACAAACGATCAGCAGAGAATCATAACAATATAAAAAATAAAGATTAAAAAACTAAGAGAGAAGGAAGTAGCCGACTGAAAAACAGTGTGTTCAGATAATATGGTGATTACCTTGAATGGGGCACAGTGTTTCCATAATGTGCTATGTCTACTTGTGTGTAGCAGAGAAAACCATGTCCAGGGAGGCGCCTTATATACGCCCAGCACGCTTGGGGGCTGCTACCAACGTCATGCATGACAAATGTGTCGCTACAGGTGTCTCGCTGAGTCGGAAGATGGAAACCTTGTGCGCCCGCTGGAATGCCCAGTGATGACATCACACGCGGAGCACAGCGCGTGGCGGATGCACTGGTAGTGACTGCCCAATCCCTCCAAAACAGACCCCTGACTAGGGTGGAAGGATGGGGGGAGGGGGGACACCAGAATGACTGGTATGTTGAAAAGTTGTCCTGCCAAGGGTATACCTAAACCTAGATGGCAGGGGAACACCAATATACCAATCTAAATGACAACGACCTCCATCCCTGAACATATATTGATGAAAAAGGGGAATTTTGGGACTTTAAATAAAGCACAGCTGTGCCTCCATCCCTGATTTGGGTACAACAAGAAGGAAGTTGGGACTTTAAATGAGGTTGTTGACAGGTTAGGTAAAGATAAGTTGGAAAATGTTTATTAACATGTCAAATATAAATGCATAACATTCATTACAGTGGTGCATATTGTGTATAAAGTATTAACACATAATATAAATGCACACACAGTCTGAACACACCAGGCAGCCAAATCACACATCACACCCTTTGGTTGACTTGAAGGTTCTCGGTCCCTGAGGCAAGGTTCTGCTTAATGAGCAGTCATTTTGCTTCTCTGGGTTCTCACCCGATTGTGGTCAGCTATGGCAGGGTTCTGTTTAGTCAACGACCCAGTCTTTTGCTTCTTTCTCTTTCATCTAACTCCTTTCTTGCCTCAGCTAATCACAAGACCAGAACAGATGGCTGCCCCCTGCACTGGAGAAACTCTATAGAGAAGAATTTCAATGTGGTTTTCTTAAAGATGGCTACTGAACTTCTGCATTTATGAATATTCAGCATAACTCTGTGCACACTGAGGAAAGATAATACAGCAGCAACAAAGGAAGAAGTTTCACAGCAGTTATCAGCTTACACTAGTTAGACTAGTTCAAGCTGGACCAATGTAACTATGTATAAAATATCCATACCTGGAATTCTTATTTAACCTATTCCTTTTATATCTGTTCCGCTTTCAATAGTTTGTATACAGTGTCTTGAAAAAGTATTCATACCCCTTGAAATTTTCAACATTTTGTCATGTTACAACCAAAAACGTAAATGTATTTTATTGGGATATTATGTAATAGACTAACACAAAGTGGCACATAATTGAAAAGTGGAAGGATAATAATAAATGGTTTTCAATTTTTTTGGCAAATAAATATGTGAAAAGTGTGAAGTGCATTTGTATTCAGCCCCCTTTACTTTGAAACCCCTAACTAAATTCTAGGGGAACCAATTGCCTTTTAGTCACCTTATTAGTAAATAGAGTCCACCTGTGTGTAATCTCAGTATAAATACAGCTGTTCTGTGAAGCCCTCAGAGGTTTGTTAGAAAACCTTAGTGAATAAACAGCATCATGAAGGCCAAGGAACACACCAGACAGACCAGGGATAAAGTTGTGGAGAAGTTTAAAGCAGGGTTAGGTTAATAAATAAAGTTAAAAATATCCCAAGCTTTGAATATCTCACGGAGCACTGTTCAATCCATTATCCGAAAATGGAAAGAATATGGCACATGTGCTAATCTAATAAGACATGGCCGTCCACCTAAACTGACAGGGTGGGCAAGGAGAGCATTAACCAGAGAAGCAGCCAAGAGGCCCATGGCAACTCTGGAGGAGCTGCAGAGATCCACAGCTCAGGTGGGAGAATCTGTCCACAGGACAAATATTAGTTGTGCACGCCACAAATCTGGCCTTTATGGAAGAGTGGCAAGAAGAAAGCCATTGTTGAAAGAAAGCCATAAGAAGTCCCATTTGCAGTTTGCGAGAAGCCATGTGGGGGACACAGCAAACATGTGGAAGAACATGCTCTGGTCATATGAGTGCAAAATTGAACTTTTTGGCCTAAAAGCAAAAATAACACTGCACATCACCCTGAGCACACCATCCACACCGTGAAACATGGTGGTGACAGCATCATGTTGTGGGGATGCTTTTCTTCAGCAGGGACAGGATAGCTGGTCAGAGTTGATGGGAAGATGGCTGGAGCCAAATACAGGGAAATTTTAGAAGAAAACCTGTTAGAGTCTCCAAACAATTGAGATTGGGGTGGAGGTTTACCTTCCAGCAGGACAATGATCCTAAACATACAGCCAGAGCTACAATGGAATGGTTTAGATCACAGCATATTTATGTGTTAGAATGGCCCAGTCAAAGTCCAGACCAAAATCCAATTGAGAATCTGTGGAAAGACTTGAAAACTGCTATTCACAGACTCTCTCCATCCAATCTGACAGAGCTTGAGCTATTTTGCAAAGAAGAATGGGTGAAAATTTCACTCTCTAGAAGCGCAAAGCTGATAGAGACATACCCAAAAAGACTTTCAACTGTAATTGCAGCGAAAGGTGGTTCTACAAAGTACTGACTCCGGGGGGCTGAATACAAATGCATGCAACACTTTTCACACATTTATTTGTAGAAAATTTAGAAAACCATTTATCATTTTCCTTCCACTTCACAATTATGTACCACTTTGTGTTGGTCTATCACATAAAATCCGAATAAAATACATTTACATTTTTTGGTTGTAACATGTCAAAATGTGGAACATTTCAAGAGGTATGAATACTTTTTCAAGGCACTGTATGTATGATTATTTACATTGCAATGATGCTTAAGAATCGAGTATCTGTTTTACATTATGACAATAGTTTTATTAACAATTAGCTTTTTACCTTTCTGCTTTATTGAGAATTATACTTGAAATGACACCATTTTTATTTATTAAATGGCCATTGTTATTTTTATTGTATGGCTTTGCTGACATTTTGGTAATAGTTTTCTTCTTGGGTCCCAATATTGTAACAAATTTCTTTATTGGGTCCCCACTTTAAAATCTTTAGAATCCCAGCTCTCTATATATAAAACAACAAACATATACTCCAGGTCCTGTTATTTTGGTAGGTAATAACAATTAAAACCACATGACTACACTGGATATACAAATAACGGTATCCAAGAAGCAATACAATAATGTACTTAGGCAGTCTAAAAAGCTATATCTCTACTTTTATTACTACATTTCAAAGAAAATATATGAAAATTACATGTAATTGGTACATTTCATTGGCAAGTTAGCATGCTTCATTGGCTTACTTGTGATATTTTGGCAAAGAAATACAACACAATGGCAAGATGCTTATTGCTAATTTTCATTTTTCATTTGCCTGATTACTTTGAATTCACATACACACATATACAAAATCATGTTCTCTTTTGCTCAGTTCTCCCAGAATGCACTGCAAAGCATCCAGGCCTAAAGGGGTTATCTGGACGTCAATAAAAATAATGGCCCAATCATGTTTGCAGCATTATGGATGAGAGTCAGCAGGACCTTAATGGAAGGTTAGCATCTCCTCTGTCACATCGTATTAGCAGTTCACCTCGAGAATTACATTTTCATGACAAAGAAACAAACCTTCAACATGATTTCTTATTACCGAAGTAGGGAGAAAGAAGGAATACATTGTCTGTGTTGTTTCCAGAATTCATGTGAACTGCAGTACTGAGAGAACGTGTATTTGAAATACCGCTTTAAAAAGCAATACTACCTGATGCTAGACATTGGTAGCATTGCAGAAGGCACTAATAAATGGGAAGAGTTATTTAAAACCCTGGACGGCCATATAGGCCTAACAGAACCGTGTACAGTGAAATGCTATTGCAGTTGTTTATTGGTCTGTCTATATAGAAACAGGACACTGTCCTTTTTGATCTTTCTGTCATGTGAATGGCTAAATCATTTAGGCCTAAATGGATGTTGAAGAGTCCCAGAGTCCCAATCATAGGCCTGAGGTCAAAAGACATTTAAATGGAATCCTGTTTGGCCCCTTCACATAGGCACCATCTGGTCTAATCTGCACTGGATAAATGAACATATTTCTTACTAAATCAGAGCAGAACCAGACATGGGTCACTTTTGCGACTTCTGTGTCCATTCAATTCTTTGCTACATTTAAAAACTGGAGCTTTCAGGACCATGTTGGACCTATGGGTGGTGGATGAAATGGCACTTGCAACTCTTTACATCAGACTACCTATAGTATGTAGGTCCAGAAAAATGGAAAAGGACACAGTCCTTTTCCATTTTTCTTTCTGGATCTGGATGGACTAGGAGGTAAGAGGAAGTAAACCAATGCACATGATCTGTGTACATCCACCTGCCAATAGACTAACATGGAGCTGAAAAAAATGATAGGTGGATCTAATTGCATGGTCTGTGTGTAATGAAACATATGGTTTATTTCTATTCTTTTTTTTGTTCAGTGTAGTTTAAAGTAGTTGGAAAGTCATCATATTATTACCACTTGACCTCCAGATGATTTAACCCCCTTCTTGGCCAGGCCATTTTTGCAATACGCCATTGCGTTACTTTAAATGACAATTGCGACTCTGTACCCAAACAAAATTTATGTCCTTTTCTTGCCACAAATAGAGATTTCTTTTGGTGGTATTTGATCACCACTGCGTTTTTTATTTTTTGCGCTTTAAACAAAAAAAGACTGACAATTTTGAAAAAATCCAATATGTTTTAATTTCTGCTATAAAAACATATTTCATATAAAAATGTTAAAAAATCTAATTTCTTTGGTAACTTAGATCAATATGTATTCTGCTACAAATTTTTGCTAAAAAAAAATCCCAATAAGCGTATATTGATTGGTTAACACAAAAGTTATAGTGTCTACAAACTATTGGATATTTTTATTTATTTATTTTTTACTAATAATGGAGGCGAACAGCGACTTATAGTGGGACTGAAAAACTTCAACAGACATTCTGACACTAATTGACACTCTTGACACTTTTTGGGGACCAGTGACACTAATACAGTGATCAGTGCTATAAATACGCACTGTCAGCGTACTAATGACACTGGCTGGGAAGGGGTTAACATCAGGGGTGATTAAAGGGTTAACTGTGTGCCTAGCTAGTGTTTTTGTGTACTATGGGAGGTGCTTTTATTAGGGGAAGGCATTGTCCATGTCCCTGCATTACAGAAACACAGGATCCATGCCTTCCCTACTGACAGAATGAAAATCTGCCTTGTTTACATAGACGTGCCAGTGGACATCGAATCCGGGGTACCCACTGATCAGCTCCCGTTGTGTTTAATCATGTGCGCCCCCTACCCGGATGAGCCGAATCACGTATATATTCGTGATCAGGCGCACAGTAAAACTGCTATGCGGTGCACAGCAAGTGGTTAATGTCCCAAAATGGTTGGTTATCGGCTAGTAAATCAATTATCCTATTTTGTTGGAAAAACAGCATAAAATCAACTTTTTTCAGCTTTAAAGTGGTGGTCGCGTGACCACTAGCCCAACATTGTATTATTTCTCTGTAGACCAGCAGGCAGAACTTTCCCAGCAGAAGCTGTGTCTTACTGCTCAGAGACATGTGCAATGGATAAAGTCCCTGACATGTCAGAGGCTTTTAAATAGTAATGAGGATGCTCTACAGGTTCCCCCAATGCTCAGGGGATCAGCCATTTCAATAGCGGCTGATTCCTCTTGTTGGCCCAGTGCAGGATGTAAGGAGCTACTGATGTGAACAAGGTATAAAGCCTATATCTACCTGAAGAACAGCCATTTTTCTGACACTTTTGTTTACATGTAAAAATCTTTTTTTTTTTGCTAAAAAATTAGAACCTCCAAATATTATATATATATATTTAAAGCAGAGCCCCTAGAGAACAAAATGGTGGTTTTTTTTATGTCACACAGTATTTGCACAGCAGTTCTTCAAAGGCACAGTTTTTTGGAAAGAATACATTTTACAAAAAAACAAACAAAACATAACCCAATTTTTGGTAAAATATAGGAGATGATGTTACGCTGAGTAAATAGATACCAAACATGTCACATTAAAATTGCGCAGGCCCGTGCAAAGGCGACAAACTACATACATTTTACTATCCATAGGCAATGATTTAAAAGTCTTTACAGGTTATCATGTTAGATTTACACAGGAGGTCTGGTGCTAGAATTACTGCCCATGATCTAATGTTCGCAGTGATACCTCACATGTGGGACAATCGTTGTTTGTGTGTGTGTGGGACCAACGCATGCTGTGCGTGCAAGAACGGGGGGACAGGGCACTTTACTTTCTTTTTAATTATTTATTTTAAATTTTACACTGTCTCTTCAAAAAATAAAAATGATCACTTTTATTGCTGTCACAATAAATGTAAACATCCCTTGTGATGACAATAGCCATGTGGCAGGTACTCTTTATGGAGAGATCTGGGGTCTATAAGACCCCAAATCCCTCCTCTGCCCTTAAACACATTTGATCACACCAAGATCAGTGTTTTAAAATGCTTTTGAGCTTTGAAAATGGTTCTGTTGACATTTGGGTAAAACGGAAGCGACGTCAGGTCATCCCTTCCGGGTTACCATAGCTAAGAGCTAATCAAAGCCGATCCAGGCTTTGTTCAGCTCTACAATCAGCCGGGCGAAAGCCGATGGGATGGGAGAGCCTGAGAAAGCCATGGATGCGGTTGGGAAGGGGGGGGCATCCTTTCCTGCTGCTTGTAAAAGCATTCCAGCAGCTAGTTAGCTGCTAGGATTGCCTTTACAAGAGAGCCGACCACCAGCTCTAAAAAAACTATACCATTATGATGCCTGCAGCTGCAGGCATCATCCCAGTATAAAAAATAAAAGTGTAGCGCTATATGTATATATAGATCGAAAGGTCTTACGTGTGTAGAAACAGTGAATAAAAAACCTAATCATCCCTTATAGGGCAAAGAGTGTATAATGAAGTGACACTGTGTGATTCAAAACAACAGTTGAAATACAGTAAATATTAATAAGCAATAATAAAGATAATAATAAATTAAGTCTGGAAAACCATTTGGCAAATCAATCACTCAAGTCCATATAAATCCAAAAAAATGTGTTGATGATAACTTGTGAAAAAGAAAACCACCACCAAAAGTCTATGGGGGTTGTGCGTTGAAAATGATGGAAGTAAAGCTCCCAAATTCCCTCGTAGATGGGATTGATCACATCTGGCAGATGAGTAGACAAATAAGGAACCACAGGTGGACAGAGGGTCTAGGTGGGTGGCAGGACCATCACCGGAGCATCAAGAGGCTTACCAGAGTTTAGTGACTTGAAAAGACCTACGTCTTACAAGTCAGAGAGGCCTATTAACCAACCGGTCTGGACAAGATGACTCATCAGATATCCTCAGCTTACAATGGGAGGAGGGGTATCACCACAGCTTTCATGCATATAATTTACACCAAGCAGTAACTGGATCAACCATTCTGTCACTTGACTTTCAGGAATTACATCACCATTTTTCTTGTATTCTTGTACCTTATAATCGAGGTCTCCACCCCCACAATACTCGGTGATGATGCAGAAACTTGCATTCTCTAGAAAGCTTGAATGAAACTTCACAATGGCTGGGTGGTCTAGCTTTGAGAGTAGTTGCGCTTCCAGGTTAGCTTGAACTGTTTCATTTGGATTCAACTCACCAACAGCTATTTCTTTCAGCACCTTTTTGTAGTTGAGAGTCTGCATACACCGGTGTGTCTTGTGGAGCAGGTCATCTTGTCCAGTCCGGTTGGTTAATAAGCCTCTCTGACTGGTAAGACGTAGGTCTTTTCAAGTCACTAAACTCTGGTAAGCCTCTTGATGCTCCGGTGATGGTCCTGCCACCCACCTAGACCCTCTGTCCACTTGTCGTTCCTTATTTGTCTACTCATCTGCCAGATGTGATCAATCCCATCTACGAGGGAATTTGGGAGCTTTACTTCCATCATTTTCAACGCACAACCCCCATAGACATTTGGTGGTGGTTTTCTTTTTCACAAGTTATCATCAACACATTTTTTTGGATTTATATGGACTTGAGTGATTGATTTGCCAAATGCGTATGGTTTTCCAGACTCAATTTATTATTATCTTTATTATTGGTTATTAATATTTACTGTATTTCAACTGTTGTTTTGAACCACACAGTGTCACTTCATTATGCACTCTTTGCCCTATAAGGGATGATTAGGTTTTTTATTCACTGTTATTACACACGTAAGACCTTTCGATATATATATACATATAGCGCTACACTTTTATTTTTTATTTTTAACCCTTACCTGAATCTATAGGTGTGTTAGCTGCTAATTGCAATATATATTTTCTTGTATTTTTTAGCGCAGTGCTGTACTTACCTCCCTATTGATCCTATCATCCCAGTATAACCACTTGAAGTCGCTGGTCAGCAAGTAGATATAATGTAAGAATTGAAAATTTAAATTTCTGTCAATAAGCATATGTTATCAGAAACTTTCAAAAGGACAGTTTTTTTATTTTAGGCTGGAGAGACACTTGAAATTTAGGCAGAATGGTCCCTTTACTATTAGATTCAAATCACTGAAGAGTGAATTGTAAATACACTGGTTATTCTGCATTCAGCCACTCTCTTTGGGGCTTTGCAGATTTTTTTCCTTTGGAGTTTCAGGAAAAACGAATCATGGAATGCATATACATTATAGCAATGATTTTTTCCTGATTTTTGTCCACATCAGATAGCTGAAGGGTGATGCCGTGAAGATCATTGGGACAGGGGCAAAGGAATCAGACCAGATGGGCTGCACTCCAGGATGGGTTGCGGTGGCGGCTGGTGCTCAAAATTTTTGGGAGGTGTAAACTTCTGAAAAAAGCCCATCAATTGCAGCCTCACTGTACCATCAATCTCAGCCACTGTGTCATCAAACGCAGCCACTGTGCCATCAAATGCAGCCACTGTGCCATCAAACGCAGCCACTGTGCCAATCAATTGCCGCCACTGTGCCCATCAATTGCCACCACTGTGCCCATCAATTACTGCCATTGTGCCATCAAACGCAGCCACTGTGCCCATCAAATGCAGCCACTGTGCCCCATCAAATGCAGCCTCACTGTGCCCATCAAATGCTCTCACTGTGCCCCATCAAACGCAGCCACTGTGCCCCATTAAATGCAGCCTCACTGTGCCCATCAAATATAGCCTCACTGTGCCCCATCAAATGCAGTCTCACTGTGCCCATCAAATGCAGCCTCACTGTGCCCCATCAAATGCAGCCTCACTGTTCCCATCAAATGCAGCCTCACTGTGCCCCATCAAATGCAGCCTCACTGTGCCCCATCAAATGCAGCCTCACAGTGCCCATCAAATGCAGCCCCACTGTGCCCCATCAAATGCAGCCTCACTGTGCCCATCAAATGCTCTCACTGTGCCCCATCAAACACAGCCACTGTGCCATATCAAATGCTGCCAGTGTGCCCCCTGCCTGCCATCTGTACTTACCCTGTCTCAGTGGCGGTGTGACAGCTCCTCGATGTCTTCTCCCATCCTCTCTTCCCATCCTCTGCTATGATTGGACGCCTGATCACAGCACCTGTTGTTTCAGCCAATCAGGTGACAGGTAACAGATTCGAGCACCTGATTGACGAAGAGGCGGTTTAGTATTAGGAAAGCGAATATCCATTTGCTTTTCTAACACAGCTGAGTGACCTGCGAGCGCCCAGCATGGCGCTCGCAGGTCACTTTTTTGATGCCATTAAAGCCTATGGCTCTAATCAGGTGCTTCAAAAACACCTCCTGCGGCTGTAATTCAGGCGCCCGGTGCCCGAAAAGGGGCCGGGCACCTGAATAGGGGCGGCAGCGGCAGCCATAGAAAGATTCATGCAACGTATAAATCTATCTATTGGTGCTAGAGGGGTGGCTGGAAAGAGGGGGCAGCACCCATGTGCCCTTATGGACGCACCACCACTGATGGGTTGTCTCACCTTTACAGTTCAATTTGTACTAAAACTATAGTTATTCTTTAAACCAAAACTCCTTGTAATCACATATATAAGTCTGTCTTACTTGTTAATAGAATAAATGATTAAAAGATAAGTTTAACTTTGAGAGCATGTTACATGTTACACCCATACTTAGGGTGCAACGTATAACATGCTCCAGCAGTCCCTGACCCCAGATCCTCCCCCCTGTGACAGAGGGCAGGGTTTCTACTCCCTGCATCTGGTGTCCAAATTTAAGAACAGCGCGGCCGTGCAGGGCTCCACCCGTGCAGCCACCTCATTTATTCACAGAGTCCTGTGAATGAATAGACTACAACTTCCATTGCGGCAGATGGCTGATGACCGCTCTCGTAGTTCATGGATCTTCTTGCTGTTCAGTAACTGTATGACCATACAAGAGGATTGCGCAGACAGCTATACTGAGAGTCTGCAGGAGCCTGACATTGCATCCATAATCCACTGATCACAGGGGCAGCGCTTTTCAAGCTCCTGTGTGAAAAAAAAAAATGCTAATTTTTCGGCATTTTCAAGTGCATTTATTATTTTTTCCCAAAAGGTGAACTTATCCTTTAAAGGATTTGTCTTGTAATAGTGCTTCAGGGAACATTCTATGTTTGGAGCACTTTTTTTCCCCTCATTCATAAAAATGTCTGGGAATCAAGCAACACTCTAAGCACATTTATAAGGTGCAGTAATGTATTTTATAAATGTGACCCCCAATTGTTACAAACATTTAGGATTGTTTAGACTTGTTTAAGACTAATATTAAAATGTAGCTTATTCTATAGGCTCCTTTGGCCCAACATTAAAGCTAGTCAGATCTTTGCTACTATAGCTTAAGGGGATTTATTGTTCTTATTACTTTTCATTCTTTCCAATTTTGGAAAATCAATTAAATTCCTTCTTTTGCATTATATTTCCCTGTTTATCTTGGACTTTCTCAAAAACTACTCTCTCAAAGAGTCTACTCTGTATTGCTGGCTAGTACATTTAAATTTAAGATTTTTCTCACCAGCCATTGCAGCCAAGCCAAGTCTGCAAAGTTTCCAACATGTCTGTGGTCTCATAGCCTAGACCTAGGGAAAAGACTGTGGATCTGAGTAATATGAGTGCACTCTTGACCCACCCAGCCTGTCCCCGAAAATGTAAAGCATAAAGTAAGCTGTATTTGCTGTGGACTCATTTTATAAAATATCTCTTCCCTGCCCAGACATAGCAAAGCTCATGATATAGATTCAAATAATCCAAGACTATAAACATCTTTTTGCCTGCAGTTTGTGTACAGAAACAAATATGACAAGTGTAGACTCCATGTGTCATTTGGTGTGAGCATGTATCCTCATTGGAGACAGAATTAGTCACAGTAATAAATTCCTTCTGTAAGCATGCTTATTATCAGGGGCAGCCCATCCATTAAGAGCGCATGGGCGCTGCCCCTTCTCTCCAGCCACCCCCTCTATGACTAATGGATACATTCATGCATTGCATGAGTCTATTCATGGCCGCCGCTGCAACCCCCTATTCAGGCGTCCGGCCCCATTTTGGACACTGGCGCCTGAATTACAGTGGCGGGGATGTTTTTTTGAAGCACTTGATTACAACCATAGGCTCTAATAAGCTTCAAAAGAAGTGGACTTGGAGCGCAGAGCATTGTGGTCGCAGTCTACCCAGATGTGATAGAAAAGCAAATGGATATTTGTTTTTCTAACACTGAACCGCCTCTCCGCCAATCAGGTAGCGCAGGTCTAATACCATCTCCTGATTGGCTGAAGGCACAGGCGCCCCGATTGGACGCCTAGCAGAAAAGAAGAATAGAGGAGGGGGAAGCATGGAGAACACAGAAGTCGTCCCACAGCCACCCGCTGCCTGACCCGCCACTAAGATAGGGTAAGTCCCGGGCAGACAGCAGGCATGCGGGGGTCACAGTGGCGGCATTTGATGGGCACAAGTGGCTGCCTATGATGGGTAGAAGTGGCGGCATTTGATGGGCAAAGTGGCTGCATTTGATGGGCACAAGTGGCTGCATTTGATGGGCACAAGTGTCTGCATTTGATGGGCACAAGTGGCTCCATATGATAGGCACAAGTGGCTGCATATGATGGGCACAAGTGTATGCATTTGATGGGCACAAGTGGCTGCATTTGATGGGCACAACTGGCTGCATATGATGGGCACACATGGCTGTATATGATGGGCACAAGTAGCTGAATTAGATAGGCACAAGTGGCTGCATTTGATAGGCACAAGTGGCTGCATATGATGGGCACAGTGGCTGCATATGATGGGCACAGTGGCTGAATTTGATGGGGCACAAGTGGCTGCATATGATGGGCACAAGTGGCTGCATTTGATGGACACAATGGCTGCAATTGATGGCACAGTGGCTGCATTTGATGGGCACAATGACTGCATTTGATGGGCACAGTGAGGCTGCAATTGATGGGTTTTTTTCAGTATTTTTCAGTTTGTTTGAGCCCCCCCCAAAATTTTGAGCACCAGCCGCCGCTGCTTTTTATACAGACATAGGTACATACTATAGGTAGGTTATCGTATACTGTTTTATACTATGATAGAAATCCTGTCACTAGTTGGCAGTATCATGTTCAGCGTATTGTTGTTTAGCCATGTGTGCAGCACAATCTGACTGGTAATATCTGCAGCAGCTAGTGAACAGGTTATAGGCCCAGTTTCAACCAAAGCACTATGTTGTAAATAATGCTGAAGATACAGGTACAGATCTGAGTTACAGCAACAGTCTGTGAAAAAAACATTCAGAAAACAATTATGATGTCTGCTAACAGTGCTTCATCAAAATTTTTAGTTGGTAATCTGACAAACCAGAACTACCAGTTCTCGAAACTTAATATTAAGATGCTGCTAATAAGAGAGGGTGCATGAAAGTGTATACAGGAACCTAGATCAAGCTCACCTACAGATCAGTGGAAAAAAAAGTTCAGTGGACTGGAAACTGCATTTATTTTTTTACATACTCTCCTGCTACATTTATACACTTATCCCTGCATTTAACTAATGCCTGGAAAGCTTCGGGATAGAAAGCTTTTTCAGTCTGCCTGAACCATCCTAGGGCAGCCTCCGTCATCAGAAAGATTCAGAAAGATTTGTCTCTTGTGCAATTTTTTACGACAGGTTATGTATTGATTATCCAGGGTCGGGAGCTCCACACTTTGAATGTTCACAGGAATGACTGCTGTGGGCTGGAAACCACCACGGCCAGGATCCTCACTGATGGACATATGGTCATCTTTGAAAGATGCCAGCTGAGCGTCTTATCACCGTACTGTGCTTGAAGTCTTCTGTAGATATCCACAGGTTTTACGCCTTCTTTCACAAGAAACTTCATTACCACATGCTGTTCCATGCACGCACCACCACTGTTGTGTGCCATCTTGATTAAGATTAAGTCTCTGGCCTGGCCCGCGACATGTGTGCCACCAATTAGTAATAGGACACACTTGCCACTTACTACTGTGTGTAGTACTGCCACGCTTGTATCCCTTTTTATACTTGTAAAATTAAAAGTCCTGATTTGACACCCCCATATATCCCTGAGCATAAATAATTATGTAAATTGTACACAAAGGTAACATATCTTAGTAATAAATTATAATTGGATAGCTATACCAGACTAAGCTGATAAAAGGCCATTGAATTTGACTATTAAGACTATTTAAGATGTACTTTAGAAATGGTAGAACATCTACAAGCTATAGAAGAACTAAAAAAAGACTTTTACGTAGCAACACTGCTATTCAGTGATCTCCCTGACAACTATGAGACACTAGCTGCAGCGCTTGATGCTCACCCAGTTGACGAGCTTACCTTGGAAAATGTTAAAGGCAAGCTTGTGGATGAATATAAGCAAACAGTGAAAATGTTCCTATAGCAGAATCTACACTAAAAATACAACTACTGCAATGATGGTTATATTCAGTGAAAAACACATGAATGTTTTATGTGCAAAAAGACACTTAAAGGCAAACTTCAGAATTTAGAAAGCTAGCATGAATCAGCAAAGTCAAGTTAAACAACAATAAGCCAAAAGTTTTAAAGAAGATGCTTCAGACATGGGGTGTGCCTTTCAAATTAAAGAGGGCTTCTCATCATTTATCACCTGGTGCATAAATGATAAGCATTGGTCATAGCCAAGTCACATGGCCAATAATAAAAATGTGTTCACTGAACATGATCTAAGCAAAGAAAGAATTTCTGCAGCTAATGGGCAGTATATGGCCTCAGAAGATGTGCTACAGGTGCATCTCAAAAAATGTGAATATCATCAAAAAGTAAATTTATTTCATTAATTCAATTCAAAAAGTGAAGCTCATATATTTTAAATAGATGCGTTACACACAGAGTGATATATTTCAAGCACTTCTTTCTTTTAATTTTGATGATTATGGCTTATAGCTAGTGAAAACCCAGCATTCAGTATCTCAGAAAATTAGAATATTTCATAAGACCAATAAAAAGAAAAAAAAAAGGTTTTTAATACAGAAATGTTGGCTTACTGAAAAGTATGTCAATGTACAGTATAGTATGCACGATACCAATACTTGGTCGGGGCTCTTTTTGTATGAATTACTGCATCAATATGGCGTGGCATGGAGGCAATCAGCCTGTGGCACTGCTGAGGTGTTATGGAAGCCCAGGTTGCTTTGATAGCAAACTTCAGCTTGTCTGCATTGTTGGGTCTGGTGTCTCTCATCTTCCTCTTGACAATACTCCACTGATTCTCTATGGGGTTTAGGTCAGGCAAATTTGCTGGCCAATCAAGAACAGTGATACCATGTTTATTAAACCAGGTATTGGTACTTTTGGCAGTATGGGCAGGTGCCAAGTCCTGCTGGAAAATGAAATCAGCATCCCCATAAAGCTGGTCAGCAGAGGGAAGCATGAAGTGCTCTAGAATTTCCTGGTAGAGGGTTGCGCTAATTTTGGACTTGATAAAACACAGTGGACCAACACCAGCAGATGACAAGGCTCCCCAAATCATCACTGACTGTGGAAACTTTACACTGGACCTCATGCAACTTGGATTTTGTGCCTCTCCACTCTTCCTCCAGATTCTGGGACCTTGATTTACAAATTAAATGCAAAATTTTCCACAGTCCGTGATGATTTGGGGAGCCATGTCATCTGCTGGTGTCGGTCCACTGTGTTTTATCAGGTCCAAAGTCAGCATAGTCTGTCCTGAGTTCCAATGCCACATTCCTTTAATAAACCAAGTAGCTGTTCTATTTCAGTGAACTAAAACATGATACAGAAGGTTTTATTAGGTTTAAAATCGAATTCAAGGTATTTTTTTCATATGCAGCAACCCTTACACCCTAATAAATGGGCCTTATCATTTACTTATTACTTTGCAACCAGATTTTATTCATACATCAGGCACTAAATTTGGGTGCTGACCTGGGGACTTCCAAAACTACCATGGCAGTAGAGGTGGAACCCTCCATTGACACTAGTACCTTTCTACCTCTTTCCTGTCTTTTGAGGATGATTGACAGGATATCACCTCCCAGTGTCATGCCTATAGAGTGTTTTACACAGCAAATATCCTCCCAGTGTCATATGACTCCTCTCATGTTACCAACTTGAGACTTTGCAGCCACCCTTCCTCCCAGGCTGCATTTTTTGAAATAGGAATATACACTTGATCTGACTTTTTAAGACAGCTTATGGTGCTTTGGCTATTTATTTTTTTATTACTGAAAGGCTTTTAATGCATGCACCAAGGCTTTATTCATTGAACTCTGTCTTTATTCTGGTGTCTTGACTTCCACTTTAACAGATAATTACATTATTTCATTTTAAGGATCACTTTTTAAATTATAGCTATTTACTCTCATTCCTTCATTTGCAAGCTATGTGAACAACACAATACAGCTTTCAAATGTTATTGTGCCAACACTCAGTTAATTATGAGTGCTTATTTTGTACTTCAATGCATTTGATTGGTAAGTGCTCCTATTACAGTCCTGTTTCTTGTTGTATGATTGCATATTGCTATGCCAGGTGGAGAACCCTATTACAGATGCAGTTCTTTAGCCATAAGATTTTTACCAATGATAATGCCAGCACACAGTGGAAAAACATAAGGTTTGTTATATTTCAGTTTTCTGTTACCCAAAGAAAATAAAGTAGGAAAAGAATCAGAAAACCTGTCACAGCCAAGGTTCCTATTTAGTACTATAAATATGCCTTTTCCAGAGCCCCAGATGTGGTGCCGGTTCTAGAAAGGTCTACTCTGCCCTACAATTAACACTACTTACAGGACTCTCTCCCTAGAATACAAGCCTCACCTGTCACAGGTAAAATCTGTGGTCACGTGTTTCTTTGTAGAGTGGAAATTAATATTTGTTTGTCAACTTATTACCCTTACTAATGTTTTACTATAGTTATCCTAGTGTGTTATTCAGGCTAAAGCAATGCTATTCAACATTTTTTTATAGGGGACCAATTTTATTTTTGCTCAAGTAACAAGACAACTGATTTTGATCAATTATAAGTTACCTGAGGTGCACCTGTTCTTTACCCATGCAGGAAAAAAACAGCAGGTTGACTTGGCTGCTGCCACCCCCCCCCCCAGGTGCACATACTCACCTTCACAGCCCTGCTACTCGGTTTGGCTACTGGGAGTAAAGAGAAATGCCCAGTACTTCTAGGTACGAAGAGCACTTGACTCACTTTCCTTCCTCCCATGGGAATTTGATGGTGATGCCAAGCCTGTCAGGTATGCATGCTCCAGGTAGGTGCCGGCTCTTTTGTATTTTATAACTGAAATCGAAACAGGGATTCAAAAACATAAGCACACCTACTGCATGTAGCCCTCAAATGATAGCTGCCTCAATCCAATATAGCAGCCTAAACACTTCCTAATTGTTTGATAATAAATTTTGAAAAGTGTTTTTTTTGTAGATAATCTGGCCATGGATGAGCACCTTAAATGTTGCATATAGATTACAGTGGACCTTGTACAAGGTCCACTTATCTTACAGTTCCCCAACTCCTTCCTGATGCTAGTGAAAGCAATAAGAAACCAACATTTTGGAATAAAAACCCCTTGCTGTACACATCGCTGACATCCTTAAGGCAGGCCATACATGTAGCGAATTTCTTTCCTGCCACCACGGGTTGACAGTGTTGGCAGGGGAATCCCTCCCACCGAGCCATTGTATTCTCCCGGCAGGGGGCGAGGGAAGCCGTCTCCGCCAGGAGAACACCAAGATTATTGCTAGCGGCTATACTAATCTCATGTAAAAACTGACAGGCTGGTTGTATCCAAGTCAGTTGAGCAATCAACTTGGTACATTCAGCCTGCCCATACATGGTTCGAATCTCGGCCAGTTCCTGACGAGATTCAAACTGTCTATGGTGGCCTAAGGGTATTTCCACGTCAATTTTGAGAAAATTACAGTATATATTTGTTATGAGTTCCCATTCCCACAACATATCTACAATTTCTAAAAAAAAAATCCTACCTTTTAGATGTTTCTAAGGGGAAGGTGTCATAGCTGATTCTGAGAATTTCTGGACACAGACTAAGGCCAGCCATATTAAACAGGAAAAATTGGATAGGCTGCACTCCCACACGCAACTATTGATTCAATCTCTTTTTTGAAAAAAAACATAAAAGTACTGGATAGGTATAGGCAGGGGATGAGGAAAAACCAGTGGTTTTGACAAAACACATAAATCACGTGAAACGCGTCAACATCGTTCTTTCTCATCCCCTGTCTGTACCCATCCAGTACTTTTATGGTTTTTCAATAAATAGATTGAATCAATATTTGCGTGTGAGAGTGCAGCCTATCCGATTCTTCCTGTTTTACATGTGATTGCGGCAGTGGCAGGGCGTGCACCCCACCCTATGGGATTCACCTTTGGATAACAGCCGATGCCGACTCACCTGTGAACAGCGGGATTGTAACGAGCCCCTGCTAGCTCGATTCCACTCTCCCGACACTCCTCTGCAGCTATAGAATCAGATTGCAGATCGCAACATCTGATGGTTCGGTCATCCGATGCTCCGGGACTAGAACTACAGCTATGTGCCGTTCTAATCCAGTTGTGTAGCTCAGAACAAACACCAGGCAGGCTGTATGTAAGTTCAACCAGGAATCTCTTTTATTGCAAGGAATACAGGCTCTTTTATACAGTAAAAAGAGGAGGTGTATACCTCCTGCTCATATTACTCTGAACATACACATGTGACCAGAAACCTAATTAACATGGGTTAATTAAATAATCCCTTTAGACAGCATAGATAACTCAGACATGACCTTTAGGCCAGACTGGCCATCTTGTAGCTCAGAAAACCCAATCAACATTATCACAAATCAACACAATACCAGAGTTAAATAACACAAACAACAATAAAAACAGTCTGTGTGTCCTGGGGGACCAGGACCCGAATCCACAGTAATACCACCTCAAGGGTCCCCAGGCATACAGCTCACAAAGAACACCGTTCCCCCCAAATGCCAGGGCCCACGATTGATCGGCAAGAGGCTAGCATTCAGTCCCCTCCAAAAGTCTCTCTCCCGGCTAGGTCTGTCACAGGGATCTTTCTCTTCACTAAAGCCGGCCATAGATGGATGGAATTGCAGATAGTTCAACATGGACTGCCCAAAATTCAATCCATGGCAGGCTGGTTATACTGAAGTCGATCCATCAATCGACTTCAGTATAACCAGACTGTCTGATTTTTTCCATGTGATCACTGCTGGTGACTATATCTGCTAGCAGTGATCATTGTGTTCTGCTAGCAGGGAAGGCTCCCCACTGGCAGAACACAATAGCGCTGTGGGAGGGAATACCCCATCAACACTTAATGTTGGTAATCTAGCAACCCGTGGTTGAAGGAAGGAAAATTGCATTGTCTATTAGCTTTAGCTATACCTCATTAGCATACAATGCAGGAGGATGGTTTCCAAATGTTTAACTATTTCTCAGGCAGACGGTGTTCAGTTCTAGATTTTTGTGCAAGATTCACTTAATAAAGAACTGTCCTGGCTCCTCCCTTGCCGAGTGCCCCCAATAGCAAGCTGCTTGCCATGGGGGCATTTGAGCAGGCTCGCTCCTGAGCCACACTCTTGTGACTGGACATTGCACAGAATGCATTAAGGTAAACAACCTTTTGCCTTTAGAAACACTTTAACACCTACGTGTGTTATGTACATATAGCAGCATTTGGAATGGCATTTATTACTGTCTAATTTAAGTTAGCATGTGTAGCATTAGATGGGTACTTCATTAAGTTTGACATTGAAATAGGTATTATATATTTTATTAAGCGTGACAGTGAAATTAGTATTTAATTTCTTCAGGTCTGATCTAGAGGTTGGTATTTTATTTTAATTTATTTTATTGAGTATTGTATTATGATAGACATCTATTCTTACCAGCTGTGGCATTGGTATGAGTAGTTCATTAAGTGTAACAGTTTGAAGGGTTTTTAAGTGTAAAACACAAGATAGCAATTTCACAAGTGTGGAATTAAAACTGGCATTTTTTTTCTGTGGTAATAGAATGGGTATGTTATTTTATGAAGTGTGACACTAAGACAACTATTTTCATTTCTTAGAAGTGTCACTTAGATATCTGTTTTTGTGTTACACTGAATAGTATTTATAAGGGTCAAACTAACCTTTAAGTAGTACCTTTTAAGTAGGGTAATACTGGAAGAAAATATATAATATTTTCAAAGCACAGCAGGACTGATTAGAGCAATGCTTTATCTTTATTCAAAACAGCACATTAGCAAGCATTTTAACTGATTTGTGTCTAGCTAAAATGATTTACTGAGATTTCTTTTTTGGTACTATAACTATGACATTAAAGTGGTTGTAAAGCTTATTTTTTTTGTTTATATATAAAAATAACAAACATGCCTATACTTACCTGTTTTGTGCAATGGTTTTGCACAGAGCAGCTCCAGGCCCCTCCTCTTCATCAAGTGCCCCCCAGGGAAAGTCACCCGTGTGGGCTTGCTACCAAGTCTCGCTGCGTCGTCCATTGACAAAGACAGCAGGACTCGGCCCCGTCCCCTGCTCCCATGTCAAAGGATTTGATTGACAGCAGCGGGAACCAATCACTCCCGCTGCTATCAATCTGTCCAATGAGGAGAGGGACAGCAGGGGGAGATGCTGTGCTTATGCACATCACTGGATAGGATGGGCTCAGGTAAGGAAAAGGGGAGGTTCTGGGGGGGCAGCTGGAGCAGTGAAGGTTTTTCACTATAGAGTGCATTAAGGTGAAAAAACTTAAAGTGATACGAATTTCTATTTTTTTAGTTGAAAAGAACAAGCATTTTATACTTACATGCTCTATGCAGTAGTTTAGCACAGAGCAGCCCAGATCCTGCTCTTCTGGTGTCCCTCCTCGGTGCTTCTGGACCCTTCCTCCTGTTGAGGGCCCCACAACAAGCAGCCTGCTATGGGGGCACCCGAGCTGAGCCAAGCCACAGCTCCCTGTGTCCATTCAAAGACGGAGCCACGGCCCAGCCCCGGCCCCCCTTTTTCTCCTCATTGGCTGACTGACTTTGATTGACAGCAGCGGGAGCCACTGGCGCCACATTGCTGTCTCAGCCAATGAGGAGAGGAGTCCCGGGCAGCTGAGACACTCCTGGATCTAGATGGGGCTCAGGTAAGTACTAGGGGGGCTGAGGGGGCTGCTGCAAACAGAAGGATTTTTTTTATCATAAAGTGGTTCTAAACCCTCTCCTACCTAGTGAAGTGATGAAAGGGATGAAACAGGGATGAAACAAATCTCCCTATATGCGTTTTACTTGTATATGTGCTATCTTTAACGATCTAGACTGTTTAGAAAGTTCACATCGTGTTAGAAATCTTTATTCCTGTTCCACCACTGGGTGTGGATTCTTGGCATATACTGTGTGACAGCTGATTAGAGGAAAGGCACACACCCCCTCTCCACGTAGGCACAGGAAGGAAGAAATGTGCAGAGCTGTGCTGTAAATAGACCAGCTGTCTGCTAAACTATTTCTATGCACCATCCCCGAAACAAATTTTAGGCTGGTTTTATCTCGGTTGTCGGAGAGCTAGAGATTGTCAGAAGTTATCATGCTGATAACAGAAGAACCGAGCAGCAGAATGACACAAGACTTAGGGCTTTAAAGAGAGATAAGTAAACACTACAGATAGATGTTCCCAGGTCAAATTTAATGAATGGGGTTTACATCCACTTTAATGCATAGAATGCATTAAGATAAAAAAAACTTCTGCCTTTACAACCACTTTAAGGCTTTAGAACCACTGTTTTAAAATTGGTATTCATTTCTATTACTTTCACATACTGTATATTTGAATTAACTGTGACACAGTAATGAGTGGTTGTATCGATCAGCCCTGAGTCTTTGCCATCTGCTAGTCATTATATAACACTGTAGCTCAAATTTCTGCAGTGCAAACCTGTACCCTAATCAAGAACAGTTAAATTGAATGCTGGAAATTGTCTATTTACAGGTTTGTCTGTTTGTGTCAAGGCTGGGCTCAGCCCTTCGTTCTCCGAGCTGGCTGCTGTCGGCTAATTGCCAGCTCCTATCTCTCCACAGTTACTCAGATGTTGATATTATCCTGCTCGTCAGTCCTGCCTACTTAAGCCGTCCAGCCCAGAGGATCTCTGCCTTCACCTTAGTCAACATCACATAGACGCTCTCCTGCATTCCTGTTAAAAGACTTACTTGGCTGACATCCCTTCTGGCTCCAGATCCTGCTTGCTGTTTTACTACACTCATCTCCGGCTCCATTAAGTTTGGCTTGTCTGACTATCAGTTCCGGTTCCTGAACTCTGGCTATGTTTTGACTACCAATGTTGAAAAAAGGAGGGGTGTGGAGGCGCCAACTGTGGTAGCTTGTTTATGCAAAAATAAAAGTTAGTGTAACAATTACACTTACTGGTTCGCAGGGTGGAGGTGTTTCTTTGAGATGGAAAAGTGTCCTGGGATGTGCTGTTATCTTGTTTCCGGCTCAGATTTCATTCCTTCAGGCGTCTGGGTGTGGAGTCTGTACACAGGCTGAACTGCTGCATCCAGTGCATGGAAAGCTCCACGCTGACCACTCTGGAGTGCAGAAGAGGAAATGACGTCACTGATGCACGGCAAACGTCCAGGCTGGTGTTGGGTACCCAATGAATATATCCAGTAGGCCGCCTGCTGACACAGGCGTTTAAAACGTTCCGCAGCAGGAAGACCTCTGGGCATGGCCTCGATGACCCAGACTCTGAGGCCCATGGTAGATTTTTGGTGTTCCTTCAAAAAATGAAGAGGGACACTGTGTTTGTCCCAGCCCTTTTCTATGAAACGCCTGTGTTCGCCAAAACTTTACTTTCAACTTTTTTGTGCTTTTTGGAAGATTGTTGGTCTGCTGGCTGTTGTGGTTCCACAGCCACAGACCTCCAGCCCATACACCTTAACCTAATTAACCTAATTAACCTAATTGCCTCCACTATATATTCAAGCTGCTCTCCTCCAGGGAGCAAAAAGGCCAGTAGAAGGAGCTGTGAGCCCCGAGCGCGTAGCCTGTACTATCCCTGCATTATCCCCAACACCAGCCTGGATGTTTGCCGTGCATCAGTGACGTCATTTCCTCTTCTGCACTCCAGAGTGGTCAGCGTGGAGCTTTCCATGCACTGGATGCAGCAGTTCAGCCTGTGTACAGACTCCACACCCAGACGCCTGAAGGAATGAAATCTGAGCCGGAAACAAGATAACAGCACATCCCAGGACACATCTCAAAGAAACACCTCCACCCTGCGAACCAGTATGTAATTGTTACACTAACTTTTATTTTTGCATAAACAAGCTACCACAGTTGGCGCCTCCACACCCCTCCTTTTTTCAACATTGATTATCAACAGAGGTAATGGACACCCTCTGAGGATGGCTGCCTCCTCATTCTAGAATTTACCTGCCTTATTTTAATGTACTATTATAGCTATCATTGTACTATTTACCTTAGACATCACATGTTGCGGAGCGCCGGAAAACCCCCCCTTTTGTTTCTCTGCTGATTATGTTTTGACTACGTTTGTTCTTTCTACTGTTATTATTAAACAAGTGTGATTTAACTGTACTTCTGTCTTGGCCTGATTTCATGGTTTGTCCATGTAGAGGTTTCTTCCTGTATTTGTACCCAACTTGTCTGTGCTTATCCTGATCATCGGTCTGAATCCTCTAAATTGTCTGCCAATGCTTTGTTTACCTGCCTAGAACCTGGACTCTGTCCCTAACCTGACCATTGGTTTGTGGACTTTGCTATCCTCTGTTTTTTGCTCTGGTCAGCTGCCTGAGAGTGGACTGTTCTATGCTGCCTGTTTATTGGATGTTGTCCCTAGTAACACAGATGTCTACCAAGTTCCATGACAGTGATTTTATTATAATAAAATCTCCCTTGACACAGGTTTAAATATCGGTAGCATAGAAGAGTACTTTATTAACTGTGGCATCAATACTGGAAGATATGAATTTTTACCTAGTCTTAATCAGAGTATACACGTGGTGTTTTATCATTCAACCAGAAGGCTGGACAAAAAATAAAACCTTGCAGATCCCACAAACAATGTGGATGCAGGGATCTCCCCCACTGTGCTATTGTATTCTGACAGTAGGGACTCCCCACTATCAGAATACACAGATCAGTGCTGCAGCCATTGCCTGCATGCACTGATCAAACCCTGTTTTTGAAGCAGGACTGGTCTTTAGACCAGCTTCTGTTGAACAGACAGGGGTACACAGAGTGAAACTCGGCCAGTTCCTACTTAACCAGCCAATTTTCTGACCCTATTTTCTTAAAGCATTTTTGACTACACCCATTTTACGCAAAATGTATATATTCTCTATCCATTCGCTTTGCACATTACATTACACAAGATCTGTTATAAATACTGTATTATAGGTATCAGATTTTAGTTTATTTTTCTACCATATGCACATACATTAGCACTTAAGTTATTTTTTTACTTTACTTTTTTGTTAATATGATTTTATTGCTCCTGTAGCTGAGTGCATATAGTTACATATTTGTTAAGATGGGAACAGAAAATAAGTGCAGTGTAATTAACACCAAATTTTAGTTTTTTTGATGGTTCGATTATCATAAAAATGTTATATTTCTAACTGTGGCATTGAGTTTTTTATTGTGGAACTGAGGTGAATTGTATTTTTATGAAGTCTAACAATGAGCTTTTTTTTAGTTAACATAATACATAGATGACATTTTATCCATTTAAATATGGAATTGAGATGTAGTAATTTATTTTATACAACATTGAGATGAGTGTTTTGTTTTATCAAGTGCAGCATTTACATACGAATTTATTTTTAATGTGTAATTAAGATTTTACTTAATTCAGTGTAGCATTAATATGGGTACCATTATGCTGAACATTGTGTTTTATTAAGTATATAAATCAGATGGATATTTTATTTAACTATTTTTTTTTCTAAAAACTATATTAGTTGTAAAATTTTGATGGATATTTTAGTATTTGTTGCATTGATATGGCTATAATATTTTATCACCTGTGACACTTATTTTAGAATTCCAAATTTGCCATTAAAATAGATTTTTTTTTAATTACCTGTGCCTTTCTTATTTATTTATTTAATAATAATAATGAGGAGGTTTTTTTTGTTTTTTTTTCAGACTGGGTTTATTTGGTTTAATTTGGTTAGACATGAAAATGGTGCATGTTCGGTATTCTATGCTATCTTTCTATGACACTGAAATAAGTATTTATTTGCAAGCTTTACATGACAATTGTATTAACTTTGATATAGAGATCGTTATTTTATCATTTCATTACATGGAGTATGTTACTGTATTAGAGGAAAAAAAATTATGGAAAAAAACAGGCTAGATGTGTAATTATTATTCTGAGGAATCCAAATGTCTTGAGAAAAAGTGAATACACGTGAAACAGTTGGGAGTTACTTGGACCTGTGAAGGCTGCTATGTAATTTTATCTTTGCTACAAACTATAAGATGTTGCCAGACAGAAGCACCCTTCAGTATATCTTTGATAGGAAACATGTTTGTGGACTTTGTAGTAAGCACTTTTATTGTAGTGTGGAGCATCATGTTAGACTGGAGAAATGTTCACATTGTGGAAACAAGTAGCAGTGGTGGAAACCTTTTTTAATATTAAACATTGCTGCAGTTGTGACACTTCTTTTACAAACTCAATTTTTCTTATCTCTAACTTGGCACTAGCATACCTACTTTCTTTCTTTAAAGCACAACTTGTTTGTAAAATGCTGCTCTTGGAGAGTAACCCTAGCTTTCTGTTGGGTAAACATTTGTCAGCAGAATGCAAAAGTGAGAGTGAATTTCACTAATGAAGCAATAGATATCAATAAAAAACTGACTGGGGTTCTAGTCCATCACCATTATTTGCAAAACAAAGAAAAAAAAAGTTTTAGCTGAACATACACAAAAAAATTTTATTGACTTGCAGTGTAACGAGCCCCTGCTCGCTCGGTTCCACTCTCCCGACACTCCTCTGCTGCTATAGAATCAGATTGCAGATCTCAACATCTGATTGTTCAGTCATCCGATGCTCCGGGATTAGAACTACAGCTATGTGCTGTTCTAATCCAGTTGTGTAGCTCAGAACAAACACCAGGCAGGCTGTATATAAGTTCAACCAGGAATCTCCCTTATTGAAAAATACAGGCTCTTTTATACACTAAAGGTGGAGGTGCATACCTCCGGCTCATATTACTCTAACAATACACCTGTAACCTAATTAACCTAATTAACATGGCCTAATTAACTAATCCCTTTAGACAGCCTAGATGAATCAGACATGACCTTTAGGCCAGACTGACCATCTTGTAGCTCAGAAAACCCAATCAAAATTATCACAATAGCAGAGTTAATTAACACAAACAACAATGGGGATCTAATGACTCTTAGATCCCATACTAGAGACTTATTTACAATACACATTCTAGCAGGCAACAGACAGAAAGGTGGCTGGAATTTACATCAGCATCTCCTAACAGTATCTGTCCCAGCATTATGAATCAGCCACTATTTCTAATATGGCAAATCCAGGGTCCCCAGAGTCTGTGTGTCCTGGGGGACCAGGACCCGAATCCACAGTAGTACCACCTCAAGGGTCCCCAGGCATACAGCTCACAAAGAGCACCATTCCCCCAAATGCCAGGGCCCATGATCGATCGACAAGAGGCTAGCATTCAGTCCCCTCCAAAAGTCTCTCTCCCGGCTAGGTAATTGGGTACCTAAATAAAACATTCTCTCTTTCTTTTATTTTTCAGGTACCGATGAGAAATTTGGACTACGGAGAGTAATATTATATTACAGGAATCCATTCTGTTATTGTTTTGTCTTTTTATGAGATCATCACTAGGGATGAACTTTCTGTTCGGGTCGAACATGAGTTCGACTCGAACATTGGCTGTTCGCCCGTTCGTCGAAAACCAACATTATGGGCTGTTTGCGCCAAATTCGAGCAGCGCATAACGGCCCATAATGCGGGAACGCAGTGCATTGCTGTATGATGATTGGCCAAAGAATGCACCATGACCTGCATGCTTTGGCCAATCCCAGCACCCTCAGCTAAGAGAGCCATAATTGGCCAAGGCAGGGTGCCTTTTGCTAATCATGGCTCAGGGGGACTAAGTCTATGCCCCACACTATATATAAGACTGCCTGCACGTCGGCCCCGTGTAGTGTGTTGTTGGCGTAGATGGAGAGAGAGTGTCATTTAGATTGAGCAGGCAGGCAGGTTATTCAGTTAGCTGCAGTGTATTAAATATATATATATGCAGTCAGTTGTGTATATATTTACATATATATATATATATATATATATATATATATATATATATATATATATATATATATATATATATATATATATATATATATATATATATATATATATATATATATATATATATATATATATATATATATATATATATATATATATATATATATATATATATATCCACTGTATCCAGTTTAGCTATATCTGACTGCAGGCCATTCCTGGTGTACTTTTTCTAATATACTTCAGGCGGTGTACACAGTACACAGTACTGTGCACACATAGTGCAGTTGCTACTACTTTTCTGGTGGTGTACACAGTACACCCATAGTTGGTATTACACTTCTGTTGGTGTACACAGTACTGTGCACCCCTAGTGCAGTTGCTACTACTTTTCTTGTGGTGTACACAATACAGTACACCCATAGTTGTTATTACACTTCTGTTGGTGTACACAGTACCGTGCAACCCTAGTGCAGTTGCTACTACTTTTCTGGTGGTGTACACAGTACACAATACATACAGTACATCCATAGTTGTTATTGCACTTCTGTTGGTGTACACAGTACCGTGCACCTGTAGTGCAGTTGCTAGTGCTACTACTTTTCTGGTGGTATAAACAGTACAGTACATACAGTGCACCCATAGTTGTTATTAAACTTCTGTTGGTGTACACAGTACCGTGCACCCCTAGTGCAGTTGCTACTACTTTCCTGGTGGTGTACACAATACACACAGTGCACTCATAGTTGTTTTTACACTTCTGTTGGTGTACAAAGTACCGTGCACCCCTAGTGCAGTTGCTACTGCTTTCTTGGCGGTGTACACAATACATACAGTGTACCCATAGTTGTTATTACACTTCTGTTGGTTTACACAGTACCGTGCACCCCTATTGCAGTTGCAACTACTTTTCTGGTGGTGTACACAGTACACAATACAGTGTAGAGTGGTTTTGCTAAACAAAATTTACAGCATGTTCGGAAGGCCACCAAGGAGAGGCAGACGCTCACAGGCCACTAAAAGCGTGCAAGCAGGCTTGGTGTCTACAGTCGACAGTGCTGTTAATGGACACGGTGCATCCTCAGAACGTGGCCGTGGGGGCACGCTTGTCCTTTTTTTCTGAAGCTGGCCGTGTTATTGAGCCACAACATGCAGAAGAGTTGGTGGAATGAATAACAAAGCCCTCCTCATCCTCTGTCTCCCAGGCTCAGAGTAGTTTGCCTGCCAATGCAGCTGCCAAAGCGGCCTATTCCATCGGCTCCTTGTCAACAGTCACTCCTTCCCTAGCCCCACCATCATGCATGGAGGAGTCCCCCAAACTATTCGACCACAGTGTCGGGTACATGCTGCAGAAGGATGCGCAGTGATTTGAAGGCTCCGATGATGGCACCCAGGTTGAGGAAGGGAGTAACATGAGCCTAGAGAGAGGGGGTGCTCAAGAAGGTCAAGAAACTGGCAGTCATGTTCCCCGAGCTGCAGCATACTGCCAAGTTTGCTCCAGTGACGAGGAGAGAGGGGATGATGAGGTCACTGACTCTACTTGGGTGCCTGATAGAAGAGAGGAAGAGGAGAAGAGGAGGAGGAGGCACATCTCCAATGAGGTAGGATGCCCTCCAGGGGGCAGCTTAAGGGCAGCCACCCTATTGCATCACACCGCAGAGCTAAGCAGGTGCAGGGCGCCGCTGACTCCCCACATATTTTGAAAAGTTCTTTGGTGTGGGCCTTTTTTGAAACGTGTGCAGCAGATCGCACCATTGCTGTTTGCAACATATGTATGAAGCGCATCAAGCATGGCCAAAACAGCAGCCGCTTGGGCACCACATGCTTGACCAGACATATGACGACCTCCCATGCAGTCCATTGGTAACAGCACTTAAAAGACCCACATCAAAGAATAAGGCGGACCTCTCCTTGCTCCTCATCAGCTGGGGTCTCCAACCCCACTATACCTTCAGTCCTCTCAGAAACCTGCACTGAGAGGAATGAAGGTATAGAAATAGGTGTCCCCAGTACTTGCGGCCAATCTGCTAGCGGTACACCAACATCAGATTTTAGCAGGCAAATTTCCCTACCCCAGTTGCTAAACCAACAAAAGAAATTCAGTCCCAGCCATCTACACGCTCAGCGTCTGAATGCTAGCTTGGCCAAACTGCTAGCACTGCAACTGCTGCCTTTTCAGCTGGTAGACTCTGTCCCCTTTCATGAATTTGTGGAATGTGTGGTACCTCAGTGGCAGGCTCCAAAACGTCATTTGTTTTCACGGAAGGCCATTCCGGCTCTCTACCAGCACGTGGAAGGCAATGTCTTGGCCTCATTGGACAGGGCGGTCAGCAGTGCATATTACCGCTGACTCATTGTCCAGCAGGCATGGACAGGGATGTTACGTTTTTTTCACAGCGCACTGAGTAACTCTGCTGGCAGCTGGGAAGGATGCAGGACAGGGTTCAGTATTGTTGGCGCTTGTTCCGCCACCACGCCTCCCAAATGCTAGTGGTGATTCTGCCACAGCTCTCTCCTCCACCCCATTCTTTTCTTCTTCCTCTATGGCCTCTTCCTCTGCAGATTTCTCCTCTGAAACAGCGGTGCTCCGTAGGCGTTCAAGGGGCTACGCAAGCACTCAGGCAAAAAGATGGCATGTGGTGCTTGAGTTAGTCTGCTTAGGGGACAGGAGCCACACTGGGGCAGAGATTCTGTCAGCTCTGCAGGGGCAGGCTCAGAGGTGGGTTGACGCCACGCCAGCTTCAGCCAGGAATGGTTGTATGCGACAATGGCACCAACCGCCTCGCTGCCTTCCAACAGGGACACCTGACCCATGTTCCCTGTTTGGCTCACGTCCTGAATGTGGTGGTGCAGCGGTTCTTGAGCAGGTACCCAGGTTTACAGGATCTCCTGAAGCAGGCCAGGAAAGTCTGTGGTTATCTCCGCCGGTCAAATAATGCCAGTGCTCGGCTGGCTGACATTCAAAGAGAATGCAACCTGCCCAAGAACCGCCATATTTGTGACATGCCCACCAGGTGGAACTCAACATTGGCAATGCTGCAGCAGCTGTATATGCAGCAGAGGGCCATCAATGAGTACCTGTGTGAGTATGGCACCAGGACAGGGTCAGGGGAGCTTGGCTTTTTTTCGCCACGCCAGTGGCTACTGATCAAGGATGCATGCACTGTCCTGTCACCATTTAAGGAGGCCATGAGGATGGTGAGCAGTGACAGTGCATGCAGATACTAATATTCCTGCATGCCCACTGATCACACAAGAAGAAGAAGAGGAGGAGGAAGATTATGTCAGCATGGAGGTGGAGGATAACACTCAGCATCAGCAGCAGTCTTCAAGGGATCGTTTGCAGTCCCCAGAAACCCATGGAGTTGTACGTGGCTGGGAGGAGGTGGTTGAGGATCATGTGATCCTTAGTGACCCAGAGGACTCAGGATCGAATGCCTCTGCAAACTTACACTGCATGCCCTCCCTGATCCTGCAAAGTCTGTGAAAGGATCCTAGGATTCGTGGTATCAAGGAGAGGGATCATTACTGGCTGGCAACCATTCTTGATCCACATTACAAGGGTAAGGTTGCAGAACTTATCCAGCCTTCGCAGAGGGAGCAGAGGATAAAACATCTTCAGGAGGCCTTGCAGAAAGGTTTGTGCAATGCGTTACCAGAGCCTGGAAGGTTACAATCTCCTGGTGCTGGACAACGTGTTGCTGAAGCATCATTCAGTCACAGAAAGAGCGGTGGAGAAGGTGGCCGGCTGACTGATGCCTTCAGACAATTCTTCAGTCCTCAGCGCCCAGGTCTGATCAGTTCCAGCAACCATCGCCAGCGTCTGAATTACATGGTGCAGGAATATCTAGGGGCAAGATCAGACTTGGAGACCTTTCCACCAGAACATCCACTGGGTTACTGGGTCTTGAGGATGGACCACTGGCCAGAGCTTGCTCAATATGCAATTGAGCTGCTGGCCTGTCCTGCATTTAGCGTTCTTTCTGAATGCACATTCAGTGCTGCAGGAGGCTTTGTAACCAATCACAGAGTGCGCCTGTCCACAGACTCTGTTGATCGGCTCACATTCGTAAAAATGAATCAGTCTTGGATCACCAGATACCAAGCACCTGATGCTGATGTAACCGATGGATTTTTCTATGGATGTGGGATCCCTTAAAGACTGCATATGCTGAGATGACTATCATATTATGCTGAGTGACTATCCTATTCCTCCTCAATCTTCATGATGATAGCTTCTAGGAATATTTTTGGTTCAGGCACCACCACCACTGCCTAAGGCCCAATTATTCTGCCCCTGTTTAACAGGGGCGTGTAATTACAATTTTTGATCTAATATTTCACAACAGGGCCTGTTCCTGCGCTCAAAAAAAGTATCTGTGAGGCTTTACAGTGTTGTGCCACCACCACCACCGCCTAAGGCCCAATCTTTATGCCCCTGTTTAACAGGGGCGCGTAATTACAATTTTTGATCTAATATTTCACAGCAAGGCCTGTTCCTGCGATCAACAAAAGTATCTATGAGGCTTTAAATGTTGTGCCACCACCACCACCTAAGGCCCAATTTTTATGCCCCTGCTTAACAGGGGCGCATAATTAAAATTTTTGATCGAATATTTCACAGCAGGGCCTGTTCCTGCGCTCAACAAAAGTATCTGTGAGGCTTTACAGTGTTGTGCCACAACCACCACCGCCTAAGGCCCAATTTTTATGCCCCTGTTTAACAGGGGCGCGTAATTACAATTCTTGATATAATATTTCACAGCAGGGCCCATTCCAGCACCCACCAAGAGTAACTGTGAGGGGTTACAGTGTTCTGATACCACCAACACCTAAGTCCCAATTTTCCACAGAGTGTCTAGGGCAGGCCGTATATACAGGCAGTCCCCTATTTTCAAACATCCGACTTACAAATGACTCCTACTTAGAAACGGAGGGAGACAACAGGAAGTGAGAGGAAATCTACCCCTAGGAAGGGAAATTCTCTCCTGTAAGATTTAATATGGAAAAAAGGTGGCTCCACTGATGCTTTATCACCAATCCTTGTTTCCCTAATAACCCAAAATTTTCTAAATCCAATTGTCATTGGGACAGAAAGTGAGGTGGAATCTTCTGAACAGGGGCAAAGACAGCAAAACAAATGTTACAGGGGTGATGATAACCCTTCCCTATGTTATCCAAAAAGCTTAAAAATAGATTTTTTGGCTGAAGCTACACTTACAAAATGTACTGTTTCAAATTACAAACAGATTCAACTTAACCACTTCAGCCCCGGAAGAATTTACCCCCTTCCTGATCAGAGCACTTTTTTGAGATTCGGCACTGCGTCCCTTTAACTGACAATTGCGCGGTCGTGCGACGTGGCTCCCAAAGAAAATTGACATCCTTTTTTTCCCACAAATAGAGCTTTCTTCTGGTGGTATTTGATCACCTCTGTGATTTTTATTTTTTGTGCTATAAACAAAAAAATAGCGAAAATTTTGAAAAAAAACGCATAATTTTTTAACTTTTTGCTATAATAAATATCCCCAAAAAATATATAAAAAAACATTTTTTTTTCCACAGTTTAGGCCGTTACGTATTCTTCTACATATTTTTGTTAAAAAAAAATCGCAATAAGCCTTTATTGATTGGTTATGCAAAAGTTATAGCGTCTACAAAATAGGGGATAGTTTTATGGCATTATTATTGATACATTTTTTTTACTAGTAATGGCGGAGATCAGAGATTTTTATCGTGACTGCGACATTATGGCAGACACATTGGACAATTTTGACACATTTTTGGGACCACTGGCATTAATACAGCGATCAATGCTAAAAAATTGCATTGATTGATGTAAAAATGTCACTGGCAGTGAAGGGGTTAACCACTAGGTGGCGCTGTAGGGGTTAAGTGTGTCCTAGGGAGTGATTCTAACTGTGGAGGGAGGGGCGGTGTGTGACACGTCACTGATCACCGCTCCTGATTACAGGGAGCGGTGATCAGTGACAGTGTCATTAGGCAGAACAGGGAGATGCTTGTTTACATTAGTATCCCCCCGTTTTTTCTCACCATGAGACGATCACGGGTATCTCCACGGACATCGAGTCCGCGGGACCCGTGATCACGGTCATAGAGCTCCCGGCGCCCTCTTAAAGGGCAACGTACAGGTACGTTAATCTGCCTGTATGTGCCCTTCTTCCACAGTATATCTGCGTGAGGCAGTCGGGAAGCGGTTAAGAACAAACTTCATTTTGTCTAGGGACTGTTCTAAACACGGGAAAAATGTGTCACTTTACAGGCATACTATAGTCACCCCCAGGCGCGATATTTAAAGGAATATTTCACTTTTATTGTTTCACTTTAAGCATCATTAAAATCATTGCTCCCGAAAAAATGGCCATTTTTTAAACTTTTTTTTGTATTGATACATGTCCCCTGGGACAGGACCCGGGTCCCCAAACACTTTTTATGACAATAACTTGCATATTAACCTTTAAAATTAGCACTTTAGATTTTTCACGTTCGTCTCCCATAGACTTTTTTTTTTTTTCTTTTTTTTTCAATCTTAAAAGAAAAAAAGGAATCATGTAGTTTGATCAGTATACATTTCCCAAATTAATATATAAAAGCAACAGAACCAACAGAAGAGCAAAAAGACAAAACTTGAGAAAGCAAGAGAGCTAACCATTTCCTCTCATTCTATTCTTCCCTCCCTCCTCCCTGCCCTTCCCTCTCTCAGTTATCCTTCCATACATCTTCCACTCTCAAGTCAACTTCCTCTCTTCATTCATACCATCGCTTCCATATCTTAACAAATTCCTTATAATTCCCTCTCTTCTTATATATATATCTTTCTTTCTCAATTGTATCCTTTACCACCTGTGCCCATTCTGTTACCGTCGGGGGCTTTTTATCTTGCCATTTATGTGCAATCAGCTTCCTTCCCTGAAACAGGCATCTGGTTACTGCAGTCTGTGTACCTCCCAATATTCCTTCCTCTTCTATTAATCCCAAAAGACACACCTTAGCCTCTACGTTCAATGAGGTTCCAAACACAGCATTAATTCTTCTTCTTATTCCACTCAGTACCTACATAACTTAGGGCATCTCCACATCATGTGTATTAAATCACCTCTTCCATTCCCACATCTTTGACATTCTGCATTCAGTCTTCTCCCAAACATAAACAGTTTTGCGGGTGTATAGTATGCCCTGTGTACCAGGTATAAGTGGGACACGACCTGTGAAGGTGAGAGTGAGACCCTAGGACCTAAAGCCAGGACCCGTCTCCATTGTTCCTCCGTTATCAACCCCATGTCCTTTTCCCACTTAGTCCTGTTACCACATTCCATCTCATCTCCCTGTTCTACTCTCGATATACACTCGTGCATTTCGGATAGTAGTCCTTTAGATGTTTTGACCAGTTTCTTAAGGGGAGTCATTTCACTCAGTTCCGGTATTTTCCCTTTAAATTGCGTGTCTAGGGCATGCCTAACTTGTAGGTATCTGTAAAACAGCCGGTTTGAGATTTCATATTCTTCACTTATTTCTTGAAATTATTTCAATCTACCATCTCTATACATCTGTGTTAAGTAATGTATGCCCTTCCGGTCCCATTCCTCTATTTTCCCCATTACCTTAAGTTCCCTTAGTTTTTTGTTATCCCATATAGGAGAAAATTCAGAAAAATCGCCATAACCCAACATGGTCTTGACAGTTTCCCATACTCTCACCATTAATTGGGTTGTTGGACATTTAGTTTTAAAGGAGTCTGCTTCCACCGCCCCCACTATTGCATTATGATTAGTGTCATTCAACAATAATTTATTTCCTACCTCCTTTTCTACTGGTAGATTACTTACCCACATATACTGTAGTTGCGCCGCCAAGAAGTAATAACTCGGATTTGGTAGTGCCAACCTTGCCACCTCCCTCGGCCGCTGTAATGCCCGCAAGCGAATCCTTGCCGCACCATTTTTCCAGATCAATTCTCTAAATACTCCATCCAGTTTTTTAAACCAATGTTTTGGGATCCATACTGGTGAATTCTGTATTATATATAATATTTGTGGCATCCATACCATCTTAACTAGATTGATCCAGCCAGGCACCGAGAGAGGTAAGCGACTCCACACTTTGCTCTTTTGCCTAAGTTTTACCATAAGTGGCACCACATTTCCTGCTATGAATTGTCCTGGATCCCTGGTCATATTAATACCCAGATATCTCATCTGATTAACTACTCTTATCTGGGTTAATTGTTGCTGGAGTGGATCAATAATGGGGTCTATAGGCAAAACTACAGACTTTTCCCAGCTAATTGTCAGCCCGGAAAAATACCCAAAATTCTGTACCAGTTTCATGGCGGCTTCCAATGAGGATTGTGTGTCCCCAAGGAACAACAAAACGTCGTCTGCATACATAGCGACCTTTTCCTCTTCCTTACTTCTTTTAAAACCCTGAACCTCCTGGGATGCTCTTAGATCAATGGCCAAAGGCTCCATTGTGAGGGCGAAGAGCAGGAGGGACCAAGGGCACCCCGTCTTGTTCCCCTCTCCAATTGGAACCATTCGGAACACTCTCCATTTATTTTTACCTTCACCTTGTTGCTCTTGTACAGTAATCTTATCCAATGAACAAATTGGGGACCAAACTGAAATTCTGCCAGAACCTTCCATAAATAGTGCCATTCTAAGCTATCAAAAGCTTTAATTGCGTCTAATAATAAGATAGCCCTATTCCCCCCAGTTTTCCACCGGGAGCTGCATATTTAAATATGCTCGTCTTATATTTAGGCTTGTGGATCTGTCTGGTATAAAACCAGTTTGATCCGGGTGTATTATTTTCCCAATTATTCTATTCAATCTTGCTGCCAGTACTTTTGCGAGAATTTTAACATCCGGACATAGGAGTGATATTGGTCTATAAGAGGCTGTCTCTAATTGGTTCTTCCCTTCCTTTGCTAGTACGATTATTATTGCTTCTGTCATGGAGGATGGGAGTTTTCCTTCTCCCGTTGCTCCGTTAAACACCTGTAAAAGTTTGGGTAATAATATATCCCCATATTTTTTATAAATTTCTATCGGCAAGCCATCTGGCCCTGGAGCCTTCTGATTTGCCATATCCGCTATTGCTTTGCATAGTTCCTCCAGTGTCAGTGGGGCTTCCAGTCCATCCCTATCCTCCTTTGATAGCGGGGGTATTTTCAGTTTTTGGAAAAAATCCCACATTTCCCCTTCTACATTTATCTGTGGCGAACTATACAGATTTTTACAGTAGTTCTTAAATTCTTTTACTATTTCAGTTGTGGTTCTCCTCACTTTACCTTCTCTGTCCCATATTGCTGGTATACTAGCTGGGGGGTTATTTGCCCTAGCTATTAGGGCCAGTATTCTCCCTACTCACTCCCCCTCGCCAAAGAAAACCTGCCTCTGAAATAATTTTTTATCCTCTATCTTTTCCAGAACCAGTCTCCTATATTCTTCTTGCTTCGCCACCCATGTCTCATATCTGTCCGGGGTTGGTGCTTCCACGTATTGTATTTCTGCTCCCCTTACTTCCTCCCTCGCCCTAGCTTCTCTGGCCTGTGAGTGCCTTTTGAAATATGTTATTTTTTGTATTAAAACTCCTCGTAAGTGTGCTTTCAGGGTATTCCAGACCACTCCCAGTGGTGCAGTTCCTAAGTTTAAATCAAAAAACTCCTTCAGGCTATCTGCAATCCCCCCCAGTGTCTTCAATTATCTCTAACCAAAAGGGGTTCACCTTCCAGTCCCCCCATTATAATTTTCTCTTATTTTTATTGAACAGACTAATGGTGAGTGATCTGAGATCCCCCTTGGTTTGTAATCTACCTTTTCCACCATTTTCAAGGCCTCCTCATTACACAACAAGAGGTCAATCCTGGACAAGGTAGAGTGCATCCTAGAGTGGCAAGAATATTGTTTTACCTCGGGGTTCCATCTCCTCCATATATCCACAAGTCTTGTCTCATTAAAAAAACAGGACAATGGACCGCCAGATGTTCCATTGAGGTGGGCCCTCTGCGGGAGCCTATCTAAGTTTTTATTCATTGTCATGTTAAAATCTCCAACCACCATAACAGGCACTCCAGGTTTATCCACGATAAACTCCATCAATTCATATAGGATTTCCGTACTAAATGGTGGGGGAATATATACGTTAGCTAGCACACATTCTCTCTCTTCAATCGCACAGAAGAGAAAAATATATCTTCCATTTTCATCTATCTTGCTTTGCCTGCAGGAGAAAACCACATTGGAATCTATTAATATGTTCACCCCCCTTGAGTAGGAGGTGTGTGTCGAATGATATCGTACCCTAAATTTCTTATGTTCTAAGACATTAGTTGTTTCTTTCTCAAGGTGTGTCTCCTGCAGGCAAAGCATTCCAGACCCTACCAGACTGGCCGTGGAAAAATTGCTTGTCTCTTGGACAATTCTTTTACCCCTCGCGCGTTCCAAGAGCATATCCTAACATTTTTACTTTTCCTAGGCTGACCCAGGGTCTTCCCACTCGGCTTTCTAATCCCTATCATTTTATTGTCCTACTTTCCTTGCCCTCATCAGTATAATTCGAAAAAGAAAAAAACATTTTCTCCCCCCTTATCTTCATATTCATAATTTTCAAATACTCTTCCCTTAGTGTGTTACAATTTCTTTTTAGTGTTTTTAGTGAATTGTCCCCTTGTGTCGACTTATAACCTTTCCCATTTTGATTCTTATCACACATACACAAATCATGTCTTCCACTACCACCTCTCTTTCCCCCTTCATTCACACCCAGTCTGTGCCAGGACATTACCCTATTTCCCTTTTTCCCCCTAAATCCACCCCATATACTCCCCCTCCTCTTCCCTCTCCCCACCCATCCCCCCTATTTTTACCATGCCTCTCCTTCACCCTCCCGCCTCCCCTATTACCTCTTTTCTGCCCACCATTGGGCCCATATTGAGGGCTCCTAAAATGACCGAATTTCTTCCCCAAGGTGAAAAATCTTACATCAAAAATTTCCTGCAACCCATGATCTTGATTAGTTGGGGGGAGATCATTCCCCAGTGTCTTAAATGTGTCCGCTAATAAGAAATTCAAAAATATTAACACACCTATATTCCTCCCTTCATATAACTAGGACCCATACATCCTCCTATTTTACCCTAAGTCTCCCCTCCCCTTCCCTCCCTCACCCCCATTCCTGTGCATATATATATAAAGGAAAGAGGAGAGAAATTAAAAAAAAAAGGAGTCCGGGTTTTAATGAGAAAAAAAAAAAGTTCTTCCATATTCTGACCATCCTCATGCCTCTTCACCCTTCTGGATCTTCCCTTCATTCTTCTCTAGCCACAATGTCACTTCTGCAGGCGTATTAAAAAATCTAGTTTCCCCAAGGACTGACACCCTTAGGCGGGCTGGATACATCAATGCATAAGTGATTTTAAGCTGTTGCAGTCTGCGCTTGCACTCTGTAAATTTAGCTCTTTGTTTTTGTAGTTCAGGGGAAAAGTCCTGGTACAATGAGACGCTTACTTCATTATACTGTATATTCCTCATAGTTCTTGCTTTCTGGAGAATGTTAACCTTATCTTTGAAAAACAGAAATTTAACAATCATAGGCCTGGTTTGGTTTCCTGAGGGTGATGTCCTAGAGGGGACTCTATGTGCGCGTTCAATGGCAAAAAAATTTGAACAAGAGTCTCTACCAAACACTTCTCTGAACCATGACTCCATAAATTCTGTGGGGAGGTTACCTTCGATTTTCTTGGGGAGACCTAGTACCCTTAAATTTTTCCTGCGTGCTCTATTTTCCATTTCGTCAATTTTATGGATGCATATATTTAACTGTCCTCGCATCAGTTGGGCCTCTTGTTTCATTGGGTTTATATCGTCTTCTACTTGACTAAGTCTCCCCTCAAGAGCTGTTGTTCATGTAGCTACCTCCTGTATGTCATGTCTCATTAATAATATATCTTCTCTAATGCGTTTAAGTTGATCAAATAGTTCATTTAAGGATAACTTATAGTTGTTGATTGCCATGAGGATCTCTCTCAGGGATGGTTCGTTCTCTGCAATCAGAGATAGTGCAGACATACCTTCCTCTGCTCCTATAGCTGCTCCTTGCAAGGTCTCGGGGGGTGTAGGTGATGCAATTGCTGGGGCAACTGGTGCTGTTGTCACTGGTACCATTGTTATTGCTTGTGCTGTTGCCACTGCTGACTTCCCCACTTTCATTGCTGTTTTTGCTGACCCATCTACCACCGACCCTTGGCTTTTTCTCCCTTCTTTATGAGGATCCTGCGATTCTCCTGCTTGCCCACTCTTCTTAGGTGAGGGGTTCGGCGTGTGAGCATACCGCTCCAGTTTCGCAGTGGCAGCGGTGGCTTGGCCTGTCTTTTCCTTCAGTCCGCATTGGGCCTGAGTGCTAGCACCTACCCCTGCTCCTTCCTGTACGGCCGCCTCTTTCCCCCGTCTCCTAGTCATGCTGGGAGGCGGGTTCGTATGATTGCCTCATTGGGGTTGTGCTCGACTGCTTTATCCTGCAATGGCGTCCCCTCACTCTCACCAAGACACACACCGCTTGCCAGGCTCCGCAGGAGGGCCACCGGGGAGCTCGCCGCCTCCATCTCAGGTCCCAGTTTTCGCTGCACTAGGACGCTACGGGATACCGCTTTCCCCTTCTCTCACCCGTCCTCTCCTCCCTTCCTCCCTACAATCAGTCAAGCATGGGGGCGAGCGTGAGGTCCGTAGCTACTGCGACCTCTCACCTCAACATCCGGTCACGCCCTCGAGTCCCATAGACTTTAACGGTGTTTGCGAGTTCGCACTAATTTTTTGCCTGTTCACATGTTCTGCCGCAAACCGAACTGGGGGGTGTTCGGCTCATCCCTAATCATCACATATGTGTGTGATCTTTTTTTAATATGTACTAATAAATAAGTGATTTAATATACTTTGGTTGTGTTGTTGCCTTAAAAATCCCAGACAGGGGGTCTTTCCATTTTTTTCCCTTTTCCTTTAGTCAACCAACCCATGGAGTCAAATTTATTTCTGCATTGAAGACAAAAAACAATGGTGGAAAATTCTCAATAAGTAGACTTGAGAATTTAGTAATCTTTGACCATATCTGTTGCAATGACCTAAAATCTGAGCTCTGTATTATTATATAGTGGTTTCCATTTTTTATTTTTTTTATTTGATAATCCCTGAAGATTGTGGCAGCTATGGATATGGTAAGCTAGGATGTGCTCTCAGCTACTATGCGCTCCTATGAGTAAATAAGGGAAGCAAAATGGGGCTGGACCACTGTGCTTTATTAAATGCAACCAATGCAAAAGGCAATGCTGCCTGCAGAAAGCTGGGAATAGGATTGTTTTGCTCATACATGAACCAGTCACCACAACAGGAAGAAGATTGGGAGAAGTTGTTTTCAGGACTGAAATGAGGATTTAAATGTTTACAATGCAGACAAGAGACCTCTCATTGAAAGATTTTACTACAGATAAAGCGTCTATGAATAGCACCTTAACCACTTAAGGTCCACCCTATAGCAGTTTTACTGCTACAGGACGGCACCTCTTCGCCGGATCACATATATATAAGTGACCCGACATTTCCAGGTAGGGGGCATGCATGTGCGCCGTCAGCAGCTCGCTCCCGCTGTGATTACACACAGTGGGAGCCTATCAGTAGGTACTGTGGGCTCAATGTCCACCAGCACCCGCCGATCATCCTGCAGAGAAACAGAATGGCGGTCTGCCTATGTAAACAAGGCAGATTGCTGTTCTGACAAGAGGGAGGGCATGGATCCTGTGTCTCTGCAAAGCAGGGACATGGATCCATGTCTTCCCCTAGTAAAAGCACCTTCCACAGTGTAGCAAGACACTGGTTAGGCACAGTTAATCCTTTGATCACCCCGATGTTAACCCCTTCCCAGCCAGTCTCATTAATAGAGTGACAGTGCATATTTTTTAATACTGATCACTGTATTAGTGTCACTGGTCCCCGAAAAGTGTAAAAAATGTCAGTTAGTGTGCAATAGTCCGCAACAATATCACAGTCCTATTGTAAGTTGCTGATCGCTGCCATTACTAGTAAAAAAATAAAAATAAACTGGGATTTTTTTTACCAAAAATATGTAGCAGAATACATATTGGCCTAAATTTATGAAGAAATTAGATTTTTACTTTTTTTTTTTTGCATATGTTTTATAGTAGTGCAAAAAATAAAAACCCGCAGAGGTGATCAAATACCACCAAAAGAAAGCTCTATTTGTGGGTAAAGGACATAAATGTTATTTGGGTACAGCGTTGCACGACCACACAATTGTCAGTTAAAGTAACGCAGTGCTGTAGTGCAAAAATGGCCTGGCCATGAAGAGGGGTAATCTTCAAGTCAAGTGGTTAAAGTGGCACTAAACTCAATTTTTTTACATCAGTCATCCTAAAAGATCAAGTAATTCATGACCCTGTTTTTTTTCTGAAATTTTTAAGCATTTTTTGTCCTATGCACACCTTCTATTTTCCACTAATGAACCTTACTGCTCTGGGCAGTGCTGTTATTTCTGGTCATGTTCCCCACTCTAAGCTTTCTACAATTTCTATAGAGCTGAATGTATCTGCATGTAGACAGGACAGCCATTGAGTGTGACATTCACTTTTATCGCAAGAGCGTTTCCAGCTACCCGAAACAGTCCAACATGCTGGACACAGGTCTCCTCATCAGAGCTGGAGCTATTATTGTCAGTATCCACATGATGTTTATGTCTACCTTTTTTGGTAGTGTTTGGGGAGCGTGAGCTGTGGCAAACACACCCTATATGACCAGTCTTTCCACAAAGAGAACAAACGACATCCTTGATCTTGCAAGCAGGTGCACTGTGAGAAGTATTACCACAACAGCTGCAAGTCGGCATCATAGAGGCAGAAGAATTAGGGTGGCGAGGTTTAGGTTGATTTGGTGACGGCCTTCGTGGGTGTCGGGTGATAGCAGTGTGGATTATTTCTTCTTCCTGGCTTGAAGGAGGTTCAGGTGGCGCCTTCAGTAGGGTGGCGTCTCATGTAGCCAACTCCATGACCGTAGCAAGGTCCGTGGCTTTCCTCAGAGTCTGTATGGCTGAGTCGCAGAGTCCCATGACAAACATCTTGACGAGAGCCGTCTGCAGGTAGTCCCCAAACTGACAAGTGGCAGCTAGTTTACGTAAAGCAATGATATAAGTCTTTATGTCCTCCCTGGCATGCTGCCTCCTACTGTAGAATTTAAACCGCTCTAAGATTTCTAACGGCTTTGGGTTGTAGTGCTCATGTAGCCTCTGAATTAACTCAGGCAGGGGCTTAGAGGCCAGCTTGTCTGGAGAAATGAGGTCTCTGAGAGTGCCAGATGCAGCTTGACCTAATGCTGTGAGGAAGACTGCAACTTTCTTTTCTACAGCCACACTATTGCTTCCATATACTGCTACAGCCTCTCCACCCAGGAGCTCCATGATTCAGCAGCAGGATCAAATGGTTGAATAAACCCTATAAAAGCCATGTGTGCTAAAATCCACAATCCTCGTCGCCACTGTTATGTCACTTCGACATGGGGTCTCTCAGGGTGTTGCTAGCAATGCTGCCAGTATCCGCTCAGCAAGTTACACACAGGCTGGATGCACTTCTTAACCATGGAAAGGTTTATTACTCACTCAGAAAGTGGTGTACATTCTTACATAGAGGAGTCATAATACAACAGCTCTCCCTCTAAATATTATGCGGCTGCTTCCAGTCCTACACACCCTTGTGACTGACTTCCTGGTACAGCCCCCTCCCCTAGCATGCATCAGGAGAAAGAGGTTAAGGGTCATAGTGATTCTGCACAAACATTACAGTGGTCTATATTGGGGGTAAGCTGAAAAGAGTGGCTACATTGACATAGACCAGTTGTGGGCAACCTCGGCCCTCCAGCTGTGGTGAAACTACAAGTCCCATGAGACACTGCAAGACCTTGACAGTGACAGGCATGATTCCTAGAGGCAGAGGCATGATGGGATTTTTAGTTTCACCACAGCTGGAGGGCCGTGGTTGCCTACCCCTGACATAGACAAAGGGGGGCATGGAGAATGAATGTAGCCACCCTAGAACAGGAACTCTGACAATAGCAGAAAAAAGCTTGCATTTGGGAGATGAAACAAAGGAAGAGAGGTATATTTTATGTATATTTAAAAATATTGCATTTATTTTATTAAAAAGGGGAGTTTAGTGTCACTTTACATTTTTTCACCTGGAGTTTATATTTTAACAGCTGGATGTGTCATATTAATGGGCGTTTAATAAATATGAATACTTTAATGTCCTTGTAAAGAAATGCATTTGTGCTTTATGTCAGTATGTTCTCAATGGATTTATGTAGCAAGTCTATATACAGGATAAAAGTGTATTTTCCTATGAAATGTGAGATAATTGCCCACTGTCCAAGCCTCCCTCAACATGAGAAAATGGTTCATCATTTAATAAACCTAGTTAACATACCTCCATCTTCACATCCAGTGAATGAAATTATCTGTCAACAGGACGGCTTGTCCCTTGGAAAATCCCCTTCATAAAGAAACAGTGACATATTTACTATATTTATCACTGCCATCGTATTTCCCCCATACTTTGAAGCTAGACAATTGCCTGGATATTGAGGTGCATCCTCATTATCTGCTAACAAAGAAGTGTATTACTTTATCTCTCCAAACTGACATTTGATGGTACTATAATCCATTCATCCTAGATATTATTTATTGCCAAGTAATCTTAAATCAGTTTCCATATAGGTATGACTTCTTATATCCAATAATGGTTTTTGAGTATATTAGATGCTATGAGCATATTCACACGTATATCATCTCACCCTCTTAAAGAAGAAAGTAGAACCCACAGAAATTGGCAATTACTAGAAGTGTAAATGATCAAAGGAAATACCAGGAAGGCAGCCTTAGCCAGAGATCTGACAGTCTAATCAGATACTCTTACAGCTTCACACTTCAGGGTTATCTGTGAGGCGGTGTGCTTTATTTTAGCAACCAATGTTTAGCAATAGCTATAGCTTATTTCCATCTCTGCATTACCGGTACTGGAGCTGGGTAAAGTGTATAGAGAAGGAAGTAAAGCCAAAAAATGGCATTGACATTGTAACATTATAGTTTACAGACCGAATTTACTTAGAATTGATATTTCTGTTTGGGTGGATATAAGTGGATGAAATCTAAGGCCTTCCTTGGTCTATCACACATTACTGACCCTGTCACTGGTGATAACTAATTATTTACAGCATTACTAGCAAAGAAACCGCTCACCTGTATCTAATGCTTTGATTCCTCCCTCACTAGTTGGACCAGCAAAGTGTTAAAGTGATTCTAAAGAAATCACCCTTGGTGAGTGCCCCCAATAGCAAGCCTCTTGCTCTGGGGACACTTAAGCAGGCTAGCTCCCGAGGCCATGCTCTGTGTGTCCATTCACCCACACAGCGCGGCATGGCCCTGCTCCCACTCTCTACTCATTGGATCACTGTCTGTGACTGACAAGCAGCAGGAGCCACTGCTCTCATGCACATTGCTGGATAGAGATGGGGCTCAGATAAGTATAAGAATGCTGAGGGGGAGCTGCACCCAGAAGATTGTTTACCTTAATACTAAGGATGAGCCGAACACCCCCCGGTTCGGTTCGCACCAGAACATGTGAACAGGCAAAAAATTTGGATGAACACGCGAACACCGTTAAAGTCTATGGGACACGAACATGAAAAATCAAAAGTGCTCATTTTAAAGGCTTATATGCATGTTATTGTCATAAAAACTGTTTGGGGACCTGAAACACCGCCCTCAGCTATATAACAGCTGCCATCGAGAAGAAGCGTCACTCTGCGGGAGCCTCCCATGGAGGCGGAGCTGTTGCACCTTTTTTTCTTTTTTCTGCTCGTCGGGCGGCGTGAGATGGATTTACATTATTATTCATTATTTTTTATTAAACGACTTTTCCCAAAGTGTCTCCTGTTGTTTTTACTATTGTTTTTTTACTATTTTTCACACTTTGTTTGTGAAATGGTAGGGGTACAATGCACCCCTTACCAATTCAAATAGGGGGAAGGCTGGGATCTGGGGGTCCCTTTGTTAAAGGGGCTTCCAGATTCCGATAAGCCTCCCGCCCACAGATCCCACAACCACCGGGCAAGGGTTGTGAGGATGAGGCCCTTGTCCCTATCAACATGGGGACAAGGTGCTTTGGGGGGCTACTCCAAAGCACCCTCCCCATGTTGAGGGCATGTGACCTGGTACAGTTTAGGGGGAGCTATCTCGTCCCCCCCCTCATTTCCTGTGGCCTGCCAGGTTGTGTACTCGGATAAGGGTCTGGTATGGATTGGGGGGGCCTGCACCATTTTTTCTAATTTTTGCACAGGGTTCCCCTTAAAATCCATACCAGACCTGAGTGGAACCTGTATTGTTAAATCGCTGTATGGTCTTTGCCACCATGCTGCAGCTCAGTTTCAGGGTCTTGGAAATCTTCTTACAGCCTAGGCTATCTTTATGTAGAGCAACAAGTTCTTTGCCATGAGGTGCCATGCTGAACTTCTAGTGACCAGTATGAAAGAGTGAGAGCGATAACTCCAAATTTAACACACCTGCTCCCAATTCACACCTGAGACCTTGTAACACTAATGAGTCACATGGCACCGGGGAGGGAAAGTGGCTAATTGGGCCCAGTTTGGACATTTTCACTTAGGGGTGTATTCACTTTTGTTGCCAGCGGTTTAGACATTAATGGCTGTGTGTTGAGTTATTTTGAGGGGATAGCAAATTTACAATGTTATACAAGCTGTACACTCACTACTTTACATTGTAGCAAAGTGTCAATTCTTCAGTGTTGTCACATGAAAAGATGTAATAAAATATTTACAAAAATGTGAGGGGTGTACTCACTTTTGTGAGATACTGTATATATAAAAAGTACAGTATATATTAACAAAAAAACAGTTCCTCGTTTCCTTTGAGCATAGGCAACCTAATAGCACATAATCTATGTCTACTAATTATGGGAGGTTTCAGAGACTCTATAGTTTTTTTAATAATTTTGTTAAAGTATACAATCAAAAATACAACTTATACTGTAGGCATGATGGATATCATATTGTTATAAAAAGGGGGGTTTTGTTTGGGACTTTAAATGAGGCACAAGGACCCATGTGCCTCCATCATTATTAATATGATAAAGAAGAGGAAAGGGTTGGGACTTTAAATTAGGTGCGACATCACCAGTGCATAGTAAACATCACATATAAATCAGATGAAGACTCATGCATACAGGAAAAAAATATAATGTAAATAAAAAATAAATATCTTTATTGTTGATGGCAAGTATTAAAATGTTAATGTACATCTTAGTTACACCAGTACATGTAGTATAATATTAAGATGATAGTAAAATAGAGCCATGCCCGACTAACGTGGGAATGTGGGATATTACCCTAATAACATGAGAGGTCACAATTGCAGTATGTGTGCATAGTGAACAAATATAATTGCATTGCAAATAGAAAAACGCATAACCATAACAAACAGATTGCATCTGAATATATGGAATTGGTCCGGTTGATGATACAACACCCCTAGGTTAGACACCTCATCCCAACATAGGTAGGTACAATGGGAGAGAATAAGGGGATTTTTGCGGTGCCAAAATACAAGGAGACAGGGTTGACTTTTATCAGTTAAAATGAAACACAATTTTATTACATAACATGGTTAAAAGAACATGCCATTTTAAATGTAAAATTACAGAAATTTGATGGTCATAAATAAAGAAATAAATTGTAGATTGCAAATAGGAATATTGCACACTGGCCCGACATGTTTCGCTATTAGCTTCCTCAGGGGATGTGCAAGACTTTATTAAAACCACTAAATAAATGAGAAAACAGATTATAATATAAATCAAGTAGTATACAGTCAGAATGTAGATACAGAATATTTAGATCAAGTATGAGCTTGGTTGCCAAAAAAGAACATGGGTGTGGACACTTACCCTAATAGCTGGTAGCACCCACAGACCACCAGGCTGGACACCAGACAACACCCCAAAGGACCCGAAACAAGGGAATCAGTCAGGTGGGGCCATAGAGGGCTAATAGGGGGACACTGGAGGGTAATAAAGGTTCGTAAGATTAAACTAATAAAGAAATAACTGGATAAAATAGGGAAAGGGTCACTGGCTCCCCATCCACAGATTTCCTCCATTACTGGTGTCTTTTCCCTCATTATTAGAACATTTATTATGGGCGTTTTTTTCCCCTCCCTTCACTGACACTGTATCCCTTCATTATAAGGGCATTTATAATGAAGTGTTTTCTCTCCCCTCATGCACCTCATTGCTTTATTATCCTTTCCTTGGTTATCTATTAATTTCCTTTTCTTGGTCACCTTCTTTAGTTCATTTTCACCAAATATTCCAAATATTTCTTTATTTCTGCTTATGTTCCCCAAACTTCTAAGCTTAGTTTATATAGATCTCTATTATTTACTTTTCCAGTCTGCCTTTTGCAGCCAAGTTTACAGAGCCCCTTTTCAGACTCAATAAAGTGTACCTTCTTCATGGACGACTAGACTAACAATATTTTTTGTGAGTACCCACTCTATGAGACGTTTGTCCCCCCCCTTTCCCTATTTTATCCAGTTATTTCTTCATTAGTTTAATCTTATGAACCTTTATTACCCTCCAGTGTCCCCCTATTAGCCCTCTATGGCCGCGCCTGACTGATTCCCTTGGTTTGGGTCCTTTGGGGTGTTGTCTGGTGTCCAGCCTGGTGGTCTGTGGGTGCTACCAGTTATTAGGGTAAGTGTCCACACCCATGTTCTTTTTTGGCAACCAAGCTCATACTTGATCTAAATATTCTGTATCTACATTCTGACTGTATACTACTTGATTTATATTATAATCTGTTTTCTCATTTGTTTAGTGGTTTTAATAAAGTCTTGCACATCCCCTGAGGAAGCTAATAGCGAAACATGTCGGGCCAGTGTGGAATATTCCTATTTGCAATCTACAATTTATTTCTTTATTTATGACCACCATATTTCTGTAATTTTACATTGCTTTAAAACGGCATGTTCTTTTAACCATGTTATGTAATAAAATTGTGTTTCATTTTAACTGATAAAAGTCAACCCTGTCTCCTTGTATTTTGGCACCGCAAAAATCCCCTTATTCTCTCCCGTTGTATCTAAGATTGCATCTGAAAGTTCTCGACGCATTTAGTGGGATTCCACTTCCTCAGGAGCAGGTGCAATCAGCGTATCTATAAAAGATTATATAAACAATGATAGAGTTGGATACTAAACATAAATACAACCATTTAAAGAGACCAATTTGAATTAGTGCTCTTCATGACTTGAACTCACAATTTCAGCTTAAAGTTTAGGCGTGTGATGTGAAGGTCCATCTGGTGATGTCCATCTTCGGTATTTATAGCTTCAACGTCCAGCATTTCAATTCCCATGCCTTCACTGCAGAGACACTTTGATTTTTGTTCACTCAAGCAATCACCCTACACCAGTAAGTTTTTTTTGTTGAAGAATTTTTTGTTCACATATTATTTTATTTATTTAATTTTCCCCCCTCTTTGCATTTATTATTGGTCACTTGTTCACTCCTGTTTTTTACATTGTCAATTTTACTAATATATATACACCCATTCCAGGGATGATCACCCCCGGTATCTCGTATTTATGCAGTGGGATTTATTCACTTGGGGCAGGACACAATTCCAGATACAAGCACTTTGTCACATTTACTCATTACACTTTTTATATGTGTACATTTATACTTTCAGATTAAGTGTGGATCAGGTGTGTCCTCCCACCTTCCCCTCACATTGTCACTTAATGGTTATCTGGCTAGTTGCATTGCTGCACCCATGCTTTGGGTGGGGGGCCCCTGCCTCAGCCCCAGACCTAGCATCGTCCTCCATTTCCCCTATCAGTGGCTGGGCCGCTTACTGAGCTGGCATGTGAGTATGGGATTCCTTGCCCTTTTTTTTTTTCTAAACCTAGGTAACTTTTTACCAATACACTATTTTTCATTTAGATTTAAATATATTTGTGGCATTGTACGTCTGACGAGTGGACAAATCCACGAAACGTGCGTAGAGTTCACATGATGCCCTCAATCTCTTGATTTCCATAAGGAACACTCATCATTAGGGATGAGCCAAACCCGAACCAGAACCTGCGAACAGAACGAAAATTTGCACAAACGTTAGAACCCCATTGACGTCTATGGGACTCGAACGTTCGAAATCAAAAGTGCTAATTTCAGAGGCTAATTTGAATGGTATTGTCCTAAAAAGGGTTTGGGGGACCCGGGTCCTGCCCCAGGGGACATGTATCAATGCAAAAAAACGTTTAAAAACTGCAGTTTTTTCGGGAGCAGTGATTTTTATGATGCTTAAAGTAAAAAAAAAAAAAAGTGAAATATTCCTTTAAATATTGTACCTGGGGGGTGTCTATAGTATGCCTGTAAAGTGGCGCGTGTTTCCCGTGGTTACAACAGTCCCTGCACAAAATTTCATTTTTAAAGGAAAAAACAAGTCATTTAAAACTGCTTGCGGCTTTAATGTAATGTCGGGTGCTGGCAATATGGATGAAAATCAGTAAGACAAACGGCATGGGTACCCCCCAGTCCATTACCAGGCCCTTTGGGTCTTGTATGGATATTAAGGGGAACCCCGCAACCAAATTAGAAAAGAAAACAGCAGTATACAGACTCTGTACTCTGAACAGCAGTATACAGGCGGTGCAAACAAGACAGGGACTGTTGGTTTGTTGTTAAGTAGAATCTGTTTGTAATTTTGAACTGGTACATTTTTAACGTGTTTATCTCCAGCCAAAAAATCTATTTTAAGCTTTTTGGAAAACATAGGGAAGGGTTATCACCCCTGTGACATTTGTTTTGCTGTCTGTGCTCCTCTTCAGAAGATTTCACCTCACTTTTTGTCCCAATGACAAATGTTTTTTGAAAATTTGTTTTTTTTTGTAAAACAAGGATTGGTGATAAAGCGTCAGTGGAAAGGAGAAATGTTTTTCCCATATTAACACTTACAGGAGAGAATTTCCCTTCCTAGGGGTAGATTTCATCTCACTTCCTGTTGTCTCCTTCCGTTTGCAACTAGGAGTCGTTTGTAAGTTGGATGTTTGAAAGTAGGGGCCTGCCCTATATACTCAGCAGAAATTTGGGCCTTAGGTGTTGTTGTGGCCACAACACTGTAAGCCCTCACAGGGCCCTGCTGTGAAATATTAGATCAAGAATTGTAATTATATGACCCTGTTGAACAGGGGCAGAAAAATTGGGCCTTTGGTGGTGGTGGTGGTGCTGGTGCCACAACACTGTAAGTCCTCACTCGCTCTTGGTGGGCGCACTGGTGCTGGTGCCACAACACTGCAACCCCTCACAGATACTCTAGTTGGAACGCAGGAACGAGCCCTGCTGCAAAGTATTGCATCAAAAATTGTAAATACACACCCCTGTTAAACAGGGGCTGAAAATTGGGCCTTAGGCACTGGTGGCGGTGCCCAGAACCAAAAATGTTCTTACAAGCTATTAGCGTGATCATTGAGGAGGAAGAGGATAATTACTCAGGATAGTCACTCAGCATCAGCATAGGCAGTCTTTGAAGGGATCTGAGATTTCAAAAAAAAATATTCGGTTACATCAGCATCAGGTGCTTGGTAGCTGGTGGTGATCCAAGACTGATTCATTTTTATGAAGGTCAGTCGATCGACCGAGTCGGTGGACAGACGCACCCTGTGATCGGTTACCACGCCTCCAGCAGCACTGAATGTGCTTTCCGAAAGAACGCTGGATGCAGGACAGGCCAGTAGCTCAATTGCATACTGTGCAAGCTCTGGCCAGTGATCCATCCTCAAGACCCAGTAGCCCAGAGGATTTTCGGTGGGAAAGGTGTCCAAGTCAGATCTTGCCCCTAGGTATTCCTGCACCATGTAAAACAGATGCTGGAGATGGTTGCTGGAACCAATCATACCTTGGGGCTGCGGACTAAAAAATTGTCTGAACACATTGGTCAGACGGCCACCTTCTCCACCGCCTCTTCTTTGACTGACCGAAGCCTCAGCAACACGTTGTCCAGAAACAGGAGTTTGTAACCTCCCAGTTTCTGGGAACGCGTTGCACAGACCTTTCTGCAAGGCCTCCCGAAGATGTTTCATCCTCTGCTCCCTCTGCAACGGCAAGATAAGGTCCGCAACCTTACCCTTGTAACGTGGATCAAGGAGGGTTGCCAGCCAGTATTGGTCCTTCTCCTTGATACCACGAATACGAGGATCCTTATGCAGGCTTTGCAGGATCAGGGAGGCCATGCAGTGTAGGTTTGCTGAGGCATTCGGTCCGGAGTCCTCTGAGTCACTAAGGACGACATGGTCACCTCCTCCCAGCCACGTACAAGTCCATGTGTTTCTTGGGACTGATCCCTTAAAGACTGCTGCTGATGCTGAGTGCCAGGCTCCACCTCCATACTGACACAATCCTCCTCCTCCTCGTCCTCTTCCTGTGTGATCGGCGGGCACACAGGAACACTGTCTGGATAAAGGGGGCCTTGAGAGCTAAGGAAGTCCTCCTCTTCCTGCCTCTGTTCTGCCTCAAGTGCCCTGTCCATTATTCCACGCAGCGTGTGCTCCAACAGGTGGACAAGGGGGACAGTGTCACTGATGCATGCACTGTCACTGCTCACCATCCTCGTGGCCTCCTCAAATGGTGACAGGACAGTGCATGCATCCCTGATCATGGCCCACTGGCATAGAGAAAAAAAAACAAGCTCCCCTGACCTTGTCCTGGTGCCATAGTCGCACAGGTACTCATTGATGGCCCTCTGCTTCGTGTGCAGCCGCTGCAGCATGGCCAACATTGAGTTCCACCTGGTGGGCATGTCACAGATTAGGCAGTTCTTGGGCAGGTTAAACTCCTTTTGGAGGTCTGCCAGCTGAGCACTGGCATTATATGACCGGTGGAAATGCACACAGACTTTCCTGGCCTGCCTCAGGACATCCTGTAAGCCCGGGTACCTGCCCAAGAACTGCTGCACCACCAAGTTAAGGATGTGAGCCAAACAGGGCACATGGGTCATTTGTCCCTGTCGGGACAAAACCACCATTCCTGCCTTAAGTTGGTGTGGCGTCACCTCTGAACCTGCCCCTGCAGAGCTGACAGAACCTCTGCCCCAGTGTGGCTCCTGTCCCCCAAGCACACCAGCTCAAGCACCGCATGGCATCTTTTGGCCTGCATACTTGCGTACCCCCTTGAACGGCTACGGAGCACCGCTGGTTCCGAGGACAAAGCACAGGAAGAGGCCATGGAGGAAGAAGAAGAGGAGGGGGTGGAGGAGAGAGGTGTGTCACAATTATTAGTAGTGACATTTTGGAAGGCGTGGTGGCGGAACAACCTCCAACACTACTGCACCTTGTCCTGCATCCTTCCCAGCTGCCAGCAGAGTCACCCAATGCATGGTGAAACTTAGGTAACATCCCTGTCCATGCCTGCTGGACCATGAGTCAGCGGTAATATGCACCTTACCGCTGACCACCCTGTCCAGCGAGGCATGGACATTGCCTTCCACATACCGGTAGAGAGCCGTAATCGCCTTCCGTGAGAAAAAGTGGCGTTTGGGTACCTACCACTGAGGAACCGCACATTCCACAAACTCACGGAAGGGGGCAGAGTCTACCAACTGAAAAGGCAGCAGTTGAAGTGCTAGCAATTTTGCCAAGCTAGCTATCAACCGCTGGGCATGTGGATGGCTCGGAGTGAACTTCTTTCGGCGGTGCAGCAGCTGGGGCAGGGAAATTTGCCTGGTACAATCTGATGTCGGTGTACTAAAAGCAGATTGCCCACAAGTACTTGGTTGTGACACACCTAATTCTACACCTTCATTCCTCTCAGTGCAGGTCTCAGAGAGGACTGAAGGTATAGTGGGGTTGGAGATCTCAGCTGATGAGGAGCAAGGAGAGATCCTCTTTGTTTTTTGGTGTGGGTCTTTTAGATACGCTTGCCAATGAACTGCATGGCAGGTCAACATATGTTTGGTCAAGCATGTGGTGCCCAAGCTGGAGATGTTTTGGCCACACGAGATACGCTTGAGACATATGTTGCAAATAGCAGCGGTGCGATCTGATGCACTCGTCTCAGAAAAGGCCCACACCAAAGAACTTTTGGAATAATGCACAGAGACAGCAGCGCCCTGCACATGCGGAGCTTTGGGGTGTGATGCAGTCAGTGTGCTGCCCTTAGGCTGGCCCCTGGAGGGCATCCTGCCTCGTTGGTGATGTGCCTCCTCCTCCTCCTCCTCTCTCCCATCAGGCACCCACGTTGAGTCAGTGACCTCATCATCCCCTCCCTCCTCATCACTGGAGCAAACCTGGCAGTATGCTGCAGCAGGGGGAGCATGACTGCCAGATTCCTGTCCTTCTTGGGCACCCCCTCTGTCCATGCTCACGTTACTGCCTTTATCTTGCTCAGTATCATCATCAGAGCCTTCTAAACGCTGGGCATCCTCCTGGAGCATGTACCCAACACTGTGGTCAAACAGTTCGAGGGACTCCTCAGGAGGACATGGTGGGACTAGGGAAGGAGTCACTGATGCCATTGAGCTGAGGGAAGAGGCCGCGTTGGCAGCTGCTTTGCCAGACAAAGTACCCTGAGCATGGGTGAGAGAGGATGAGGAGGATGAGGACGGCTTGGTCATCCACTCAAACAAGTCGTCTGCATGTTGCGGGTCAACATGGCCAGCTGCCAAAAAAAAGGCCAAGCGTGTCCCACGGCCATGTGCTGATGAGGATGAACCGTCTCCACGACCAGCACTGTTGCCTCTAGACACAGAGCCTGCTTGCCCTCTTTTATCGGCTTGTGACTGTCTGCCTCTCCTTGTTGGCCTTCCAGACATACTAATGGCCTGTAGCTGCACTAAACTGGGATTTATATATATATATATATATATATATATATATATATATATATATATATATATATATCTTGATACTGCAGCTAGCAAAATCAACTGCCTGCCTGTAGTATGAGAACACCACCAACCTTCTACAGGTAGCTTTAGGTGAACACTGTGCAGAGCTCGCAAAAAAAACTTGTAGCCTATTTAGCTGCCTGCGGTAGTGATAGGATCAGGAAAACACCACCAACCTTCTACGGGTAGCTTTGGCTGAACACTGTGCAGAGCTCGCACTACATTAACTTGTAGTTTTAGCTGAACACTGTGAGGAGGACGAACTACACTAACTTGTAGCTTTAGCTGAACACTGTGAGGAGGACGCACTACACTAACTTGTAGCTTTAGCTGAACACTGTGCAGAGGTCGCACTACACTAACTTGTAGTTTTAGCTGAACACTGTGAGGAGGACGCACTACACTAACTTGTAGCTTTAGCTGAACACTGTGAGGAGGATGCACTACCCTAACTTGTAGCGTTAGCTGAACACTGTGCAGAGGTCACACTAAACTAACTTGTAGCTTTAGCTGAACACTGTGAGGAGGACCCACTACACTAACTTGTAGTTTTAGCTGAACACTGTGCAGAGGTCACACTAAACTAACTTGTAGCTTTAACTGAACACTGTGAGGAGGATGCACTACACTAACTGTAAATAGTCTAGCTGCCTGACTGTGGTACTAATAGGATCAAAAGAACACCAGCAATTTTCTTCAGGTAGCTGTAAATACTGTAACAAGACAAGCCTGCCTGTCAGTAGGAAGATAACAGGAATGGATCTAGCTAAACTGAATACAGTGTATATATATATATATATATATATATATATATATATATATATATATATATACAACACCTGGGATGCATATATATACACAATACACTGTAAGTGCAGCTAACTCACTGACTGTCCTGCCTAATCTATCTAACTTCATCAAATCAAATGACACTGTCTCTCTGTCGATCTCTTTCAACACCGGAACACACACTACACAGGGCCGCCGTGCAGGCGGCCTTATATAGTGTGGGGCGTGTACTAAATCCCCTGAGCCATAATTGGTCAAAGCCTCCTTGGCTTTGGCCAATTACGGCTCTCTGTTCAGATGGCACTGTGATTGGCCAAGCATGCGGGTCATAGTGCATGCTTGGCCAATCATCAGCCAGCAATGCACTGCGATGCCGCAGTGAATTATGGGCCGTAACGCGCCACACGAATTTGGTACGAACGGCCCATATCGTTCACAATTCGGCGAACGGGCGAACAGACGATGTTCGAGTCGAACACGAAGCTCCTCCCTACTCATCATGTACCTATGGTTGCAAACATCATTATGTATTTATCTCTATGAATTAAGCTTTATTTGTTATTCATCATGTGTCAGCTTAGAATGGCCTTTTTGGGATCTATTCTTATACCAATTATATTTTGTACCTTGATATAATGAAATGTTTCAGCTTGTAAAATAAATATTTGTACTTATGTATCCTTCTATGCGAATTACATTGTTACTTTTTCATTTGTGACACGCCTCATTCAAAGTCCCATGACCAATTTCTCTCTGCAATACAATGAAATGAGGCACAAGGTCCCATGTGCCTCCATCCCTATTAATACGATAAAGAAGAGGAAAGGGTTGGGACTTTAAATGAAGTGCGTCATCACGAGTGGTTAGAAAACATCACATATAAATCAGATGAAGACTCATGCATACAGGAAAAAAAGATAATGTTAATAAAAAACAAAAATCTTTATTGTTGATTAAACAGCCTTGATGGCAAGTAGTAAAATGTTTATGTACATCATAGCTACACCAATACATGTAGTATAATATTAACATGAAATATGAAATATTAACAGTGAAATAGAGCCATACCCCACTAACGTGGGAATGTGGGATATAAAGCTGATAACATGAGAGGTCACAATTGCAGTATGTGTGCAATGTGAACAAATATACACTATCTCATAAAAGTGATTACACTCCTCATATTTTTGTAAATATTTTATTATATCTTTTCATGTGACAACACTGAAGAAATTACACTTTGCTACAATGTAAAGCAGTGAGTGTACAGCTTGTATAACAGTGTAAATTTGCTGTCCCCTCAAAATAACTCAACACACAGCCTCTAATGTCTAAGCCGCTGGCAACAAAAGTGAGTACATTCCTAAGTAAAAATGTCCACATTGGGGTTCACCAGATAACACAGCTAGGGATCCTTATGGGATGCTATAAAAATAATAATAATATTCTATATAAATATATATAGAAGATTGGGTATATATCCAATAACTATTAACATGTAATATGTGTTGGGTAATTGCTGGTTAGATCCCAAAACTAGGAGAAAAAAAGAAAAGGAGAAAGGAGGACCCCCTAAATAAAGTGCAAATATTGTGACACAATTCATTTACGACAATATGATGAAACTGAAGTTTGGCAAACCCAATAATGATGTAAAAAAGGAGCAGAAAGTGAATGAAGGTCACTGTGTGTGAGGGATGTGAAGTGTGCAGATACAAAGGGGAAATTGAGGAAAAGGGGGGGGGGGTGATGAACTACAGTGAGCAAATAGAAGACCAAGATTAAAAATATTCCCATGAGAGTGAGATAGGAGTAAGTGCTGACTGATGATAAAAAATGGGTGACCAAATTGGAATAGCCAAAATGGGTTACTTGGTGCTGCCTGTTGTTGCCATGATGAAGGTGTAATACCGAATGTCTCCAAGGAACTAGCAAGTGTAGTCCTCTGAAGGAGGTATAAATACCCCCTCATAATTGATTAGGGTGCCTCCCAGCACCACACTTGTGCTCACCATAAGGGAATGCGCCATTACTCGGTCGGCTCATGCCATCCAAGTGATTGGCTGCAAACGCTCCCTCGTGGGGTGAGTGCCGATGGTAGGACATAGGTTGGCGTGCTGACATCACCGCGGTGATGCCACATGTCATACGCAGAGGGTGTGGCACCGATGCGCTGCAGCGTGAGTCCACCCAGAACCCCACATTGGGAGGATGAAGAGAAGGGGAGGGCGGCTGGGGCACATCGCAGTTCCTGGAAGTAGACTACAAACCAGAGGGACCCACATGTTCACACCAGACTAAATGGAATTATAACCACATATCCCATTATGGAGATCTCCGTTTCTCCTGCAGTCCTTGCACATGTTCCATATGTTTATGGGTTACTCCCACAGTTTCCGGCCTAGATGTCACCAGATGGACCTTCACATCACATGCCTAAACTTTAAGCTGAATTGTGAGTTCAAGTCATGAAGATCACTAATTCAATTTGGTCTGTATTTTTGTTTAGTATTCAACTCTATCATTGTTAATATAATCTTTATGGATATGCTGATTGCACCTGCTCCTGAGGAAGTGGAAACCCACGAAAAGCATCCGGAACTTTAGGATGCAATCTGAGTGTTATGGTTATGCGTTTTTCTATTTGCAATGCAATTATATTTGTTCACTATGCACACATACTGCAATTGTGACCTCTCATGTTATCCGCTTTATATCCCACATTCCCACATTAGTGGGACATGGCTCTATTTTACTATCATCTTAATATTATACTACATGTACTGGTGTAACTATGATGAACATTAACATTTTACTACTTGCCATCAACAATAAAGATATTTGTTTTTTATTAACATTATCTTTTTCTCCTGTATGCATGAGTCTTCATCTGATTTATATGTGATGTTTACTATCCACTGGTGATGACGCACCTTATTTAAAGTCCCAACCCTTTTCTCTTCTTTATCATATTAATAGGGATGAAGGCAGGGATGGAGGCACATGGGTTCTTGTGCCTCATTTATAGTCCCAAACTAAACCCCCCCTATTTTAGTCATCTCAGTTGTTTTAGTTTTAGCCGTGTTTTAGTCGGCTAAAATAATATTCATTTAATCAACTAAAATGTTTTCGTCGTTTTAGTCAACAAAATTAACACTGCTGAAATCTCCCATAATTGTTAGACATAGATTATGCGATATTAGGTTGCCTATGCTTAAAGGAAATGAGAAACTGTTTTTTTGTTAATTTATACTGTAGTTTTTATATATATGTGTACTTCATTTAATAACAATGCAATTTAAAATTTTAACTAAAAGGTATAAAAAGAAACACCAATTAATGCAGTTCTGTATTTGTTAAAAGCCATTTTCAATTTAACTAGTGTTTAACTAGTATAAATTGCCTGACTCTGTCTTGCTATACAGTGCCTTAAAAAAGTATTCATACCCCTTGAAATTTTCCACATTTGTTACAAACAAAAACATAAATGTATTTTATTGGTATTTTATGTGATAGACCAGCACAAAGTGGCACATAATTGAGAAGTGGAAAGAAAATGATAAATGTTTTTCAAATTTTTTTTTACAAATAAATATGTGAAAAGTGTGGCGTGCATTTGCATTCAGCCCCTTTACTCTGATACACCTAACTAAAATCAAGTGGAACCAATTCTCTTCAGAAGTCACCTAATTAGTAAATAGAGTCCACTTGTGTGTAATTTAATCTCAGTATAAATACAGCTGTTCTGTGAAGGCTTGCAGTAAGAGAAGAGGATCAACACATATGCTTGCTACCATGTGCACATACAATAAAAAACTATACACAGAAACATGTTTAATACGTTAACACATGTTAATAACATAGTTTAAATGAAAGGACAACTGCACCTTTAGTGAAGCTATCCTTTACTACTGTACAGGCCCCCACCCCCTGAGTGCAGATAGCTTGGTTTTATACTAAGCTTCAGTGATCTTACCTACACGGACCCAGCCAATCCCTGTTCAGTCAGCATATGCATGCTGTGGCCCCATTCATTACTATAGGTGAGCCATACTTCGAGTGGTCCCTGGAAACTGCCATGAGTATGGTGGGATCCATGTCTGAGGTAGGATGGCTGGATCACAGTTAAAGGTAAGTAAGTTGGTAAGTGCCTCGGGATGGGAAACTGTACCAAAGGACAACTTCACAAATGGCAAAGTCATCTTTTAGGCTTTCTGTCACATGCACAGTAAACATTGAACAAACTATAGTTCTATTAAGGCTCGGTTCACACTGCTGCGACCTGAAAATCGGGCGACTTATGCCCCGTACACACGATCGGACATTGATTGGATATTCCGACAACAAAATTCATGGATTTTCTCCGACGGATGTTGGCTCAAACTTGTCTTGCATACACACGGTCACATAAATCTTGTCGGAAATTCCGAACATCAAGAACGCGGTGACGTACAATGCGTATGACGAGCCGAGAAAAATTAAGTTCAATAGCCAGTGCAGCTCTTCTGCTTGATTCTGAGCATGCGTGGCACTTTGTGTGTCAGAATTGTGTACACACGATCGGAATTTGCGCAAACGTATTTTTTTGAAAATTTGAGAACCAAATCTCAAATTTTGTGCGATGGAAATTCCGATGGAAACTGTCCAATGGAGCCTACACATGGTCAGATTTTCCGACAACAAGCTCCGATCGCACATTTAATTTCGGTAAGTCCAACCGTGTGTACGCGCCATTACAGTGCAACTTTGCCAGGCGATTTCCTGAAGATTTGCTGGCAACTTGGGGGCTACCTGATGCAACTTAAGATAGATGAGGATCCGACTTGGAGGCAACTTCCATTAAAGTCTATGGGCACAAGTCGGATAGAAGTTGTCTTGAAGTAGTACAGGAACCTTTTCAAAAGTCTGAGCGACTTCAGTAGTGCTAATTAAGACAGCTCTCATTGACTAACATAGGATTTCACATGTCACACAACATGAGGTCTCACAAGTCGGATCCCAAGTTGCAGAAGTGTAAACCAAGCCTTAAAGAATGTGTAGTCACAGATTTGTACCCAAATATAACATTCTAGAAAACATAGGAGCAGACCTTATAGGTGATCACAACCTCTGAATTCATTTTTTTTAGAATGTACTACAAGAAAAGAGCAATCAAAATCAGTAAAATCAATCAAGTTATTTTAATTCCTTACTCAGCATGGACATATTTGTATTCAATGTCATAGTGTGGCTAGACAACCTGTCCTTGCATTAAAAGTACTAAACTGATATCAGAAAGGATAAAAGGGTACCTAGGTGCCTTCTTGCACTCAGTGTCCAATGAGTGCAAGAAAGAAAACCGCAGCAACCAAAAGATATCGGAATACACAATATACACAAAAATAAATCTAAATTGGATGCGCTTGTCTCTTTAAGTAAATAATGAGCAAAGTGCAAACCAATAATTCTTCTTATTATGCCTAAATACGAATATATAAATAAAATACCATATACTAAATCCATCAAGTCATAAATAAACATAAATACAATAAGGTGCAGAAAAAACAATTCCATCAGATAATGCAATAATGTGCAAAATGCTCAAATGCAATATGTGTATGCACAAAAATGAATAAATACCGGTAAGTAAAAAGTCCCAATTTCATAAATGATTCCAAAATTTGATGTGATGACCAGATTCAACCCAAAGATTCCTATGAATTGTCCTGCCACTTTTATGTGCACTACTTACCGAAACACTTGGACCTCTAAATAATAGGAGGCCAATCTGGCATGGGTATAACAAAGGCAACAGCAGCTTGAGACCACAGCATGCTGTGACATCATGCACACATCGGGAATTGGCAGAGACGGTGGATCTCCCTAATGGGAGTGCAGGCAGCAATAAAAAACCTGACAGGTGTTCTAATCCCTTTTCACCAAAAATATAAAAAGTTCTGCCTTTAGTTATACTTTAAGCTTTATCCCCTCCCGCTTCCCCAAACTGTACATAGCATTATAGTTTAGTAAGGCCACCTATCAAATTTACAGTTCAATAGTTAGTCGTGGAAGGGGGTGTACATTCTTTACTAAATGTGTTTGCATCATGAGTGCCCCAGGTTTTGGATCTCTTTTGCATTTTTAATGGTTTATAAATCTGTATGGATTCTCCCATTATATATATATATATATATATATATATATATATATATATATATATATATATATATATATATATATATATATTAAGTACAGGCCCCAGGTTGCCAGTACAGAGGATGGCATCAGATATGTAAAGGTAAAGCAAACATTTGAAACATATCAGGAAGCAGAATTTTAATTTTCTATGTATGCTTTCTAATTAGTTATCATGGGCTAGAGAACGCCTTTGCTCTTTACCATGTTATTAATAAAGCCCCTTAGGTATGAATATTACTTATATTACTGCAACCCATGAAGAAAATATTTATCATGGCCAATATGCAGGTTCATTCACAAGCCCTAACAGTTAATGTTGGTTATAGTAGGTATATTCATTTTTGGTGGAAGAAACCGCATGCAGATAGTTATCATTGTAGGGCTTTCAGTGTCCAATACAAGTGAAAAACAGTTTAATCCAAAGGTCCATAACCCTGATCTTACCCTCACCTGAACCCTACAACATAGCTCAAAGGGTAACTACACTTTTTTTTCTAAAGAAAATAGAGAGAATAAAAAAATATATATATATATTGAATATACAGTTGCAACAAAAGCCACATTGTAATTTAATGTTATTAAAAATTACATTTCCTAGGGGATCTCCCCGTTTTATAACACCTTAAAAAACAAAACAAGTTTTGCTAAAACACTCCCTATGCTGAAGTGGGAGGAAGACCTCCACTTATCCTTCTCTGACACCCAATGGATGACGGCCATTCGTTGTAATTACTCAATGTCCCACTGTATATCACATTGGGGACAAACACAAAAACTCCTTTCCCGCTGGTACCTGACACCTTACCAGCTTTCTAAGTTTTCTAAGACCCAATCTCCCCTCTGTTGGAGAGGATGCAGACAAATAGGCAACCTCCTCCATACGTTTTGGACTTGTAAGAGTCTCATGAGTTACTGGAGAAAAATCTTCTCCACCATCTCAGAAGTCACAGGGGTCCTGACACAGCCTGATCCTGCCCTAGCTCTACTACATCTAGTTATAGAGAGATTTCCTCGCAACCTTGGAACAGTCATCTTCCATATGGCACCCAACTATTCTGAAACCATAGATCTAATAAAAATGCAATTCTCTTATGAAATAATGTACTCACATAAGAATTCATCATGTGCATTGTTTGATAATTTGTGAAAACCATGGATGGATAGCAAATACTATACCAATGTCGTTTGAATAATTACAGTATTTCTTTGTATGCTCTTTGTTTTGCGTTCTGGACCACTTATGTATAGTGCATCTTATTGTATTAGCCTCCTTTTCGGCATTATGCCCCTATTCTTTTGTAACTCTGTGTTATAACTTGTAAAAATCAATAAAAATTTTTGAACTAAAAACTACCTATCCTTTTAATACAGAAGACACAGCAATTTTCAAAAAAGTTAATGCATTATAGCTCCTGGATATCTTCTGCATACAGTTGGTGTACAGAACGCTTCCAGAAATGTAATTTCCTGCTTGAGTGAACAACTCCGCACTGAGATGCAAATCAGGATTTAGGCATCCTCTGCAACATAAATGTCCTTTTTGGTGAGATACTCCCTAAGGGTTAATCACATCTAAAGGGATATAGACACTGCAGCTTTTCCCATTAGAGCACAGAAAGTTCACCAGCTAATTCAAATTAATTAGTCACTTCCATTCACAACCAGTACCCAAAGACATAATAGGACAAATAGATTTTTCTTTAGAACAACAGGTAGGAATCTGTAAGAGAATTGGTAAAATCCTTGCAATGTACATTGATTACTCAAAGGGGATTATTTTTTTCTCAACAAAAGTGGTTACTCTTTAACTGTTAAATTACCGTTGACACCTAACCTCCCACACGAATTTAAACATAACTTTAAATCTAACTCTGAAAATGAACTCTGAATACAACCTAACACCTAACCCCTTTTCACCCTTGACTTTGACACTAAAATGAACACTTAAAGTGCAATCAAAAACTATATCATTTAAAATCTACTGGCAGCCACATTCTACACACGGTCGGAATTTCCGACAACAAACGTTCGATGTGAGCTTGTTGTCAGAAATTCCGACTGTGTGTAGGCTCCATCGGACATCTGTTGTCGGAATTTCCAACAGCAAAAACTTGAGAGCTGGTTCTCAAATTAGAAAGCACTGTGGGAGTTATATACTAAAGGCAAATCCACTTTGCACTCCAACATTTAAAAGTGCAGATGAAACTGCACTGAAACTGCACTTGCAGTGCAATGCACTGCACTCTAAGTGGATTTTCCTTTAGTAAATAACCCACATTGCCGCTGTAAACACCAACTTACTACAAAAATTGCTATTGAGCATTGAAAGAAGAAGCCACACATTGTTGAGTAGAAAACATTTTACTCAAAGCACATTCACATGTGCATTAGAAAAGGGTTTTTGAACAAACTAACATCTTTGGTGTATTTTTTTTTTCACATTGTAAAGATCCTTTTTTTGGTTAAACAGGCATGTTTCAAAGCATAACATACACAACTCAGGAACTTCCAAAATTCAAATTTGATAAAGTGAAGGCAATATCAGACATGAGTCCAAAATGTGTTGATATTGCCTTCATCAGATGGGGTGATGTCACCCCTGTAAAAGCCAAATTTTGAAGATGCACACAAATTGGGATTCAAACTGGGGATTTCCCTCCTGATCCCATGCCTAATGTCAACATGTGCTAGCTCCCATCATCTGGGCACTTTCACTGGTGAAATGAGATTCTTCTTCCACAACATCCACATCACCTAAAAGAAAAAAAACACACCATGTATTAGAAATATGCAGGCATAAATCTCTTACCTGAAGCTGTGGTCTGAGACACTCACCTGTTGTGGTGACAATTTCGCCCACTTCATAAACCTCTCCCTCCACATCCTCTGCTTGTGGTGTGGGGATTTCCCTTTCTTTAGGATGTGGGGGGTCCCTGGTGTCCTCAGATGTCCCGAGTCTTTTCTCCCCTATGTGAATAAAAAATAGGTACACTTAGCACACAGATATAGGAGGGCAGAAATAGGAATATGAAACATTGCTTGGAAGTGTTGTACAATTGTCTATTTTGGCAGAGTTCCAAGCTGAAGTACATTTTATTTCCTTTCTAAAGCTAGAATACTTCCCTTTTTTGTTAAAGTATCACACATGGAGACACCCCTATAGTATCCACTGGAGCACCTGTGTGGGACACCCTAAAAAGTTTGTTCTGGTGTCGCACACTAGTGCTCCTGCGTCCAGATGTGTAAACAGCTGCTGAGTGTCCTCTCCTTACACAAAATCAAGTTTACATGTCATTGCAGTTACAAACCCACCTAAAGAACAAACTTATTTTAGTACAAATAGGCATGAACAAATGTAGTTAATCTGTATCTGCCAAAAACATCTTAAAGTGAGCGAATGAACAATGTTTCCTACGACCGATTACTGTGCCCATGAACATGAAAGTAGCCATTTTAAAATGTACAACAGTAAAGAAAAGCACATGGGGCAGCACGAACGTTAAGGAGAAGAATAGGAACACACGACAAAATACTTACTTTTTTGCAGCATTCTCTTGATTCTTCTGTACTGATCCTGCTCCCTCAATTTAAGGTCTGACCATCATTTCCTCAGCTCATCCTTTTATCGCTGTACCCCAAAATTCCTGTGCAGACTCTTCACAACTTTAAGCATGATCATGGCTTTTCTCACATTTGGGTTTGGGTAAGGTCCATGCTTCCCGTCATAGTCGGTCCTCTTCAAGATGTCCACCATCTCCACCATCTCTACAAAGGACATATTTGAGGCCTTCAATCTCCTTTGGGATCGTGAGGTTCAGGGCTCCGGCCTTTCGTCGTTGCTGCTCTCTTCTACATGCACCTGTTGTCTCTCCGCCATGTGCTCTCCCACTGCGCCAAAAGAGAAGAGGTCTTATTGGGTGCGTAAACTGTTGAAGTTAACTTCTCACATTAACAGGCTGGTGATTGGTTGCTAGGATTGCCCGGCAACCAATCACTTGCTCTTAAATATAAAAAGTTAACTCCAGCGGTTCCTGCCCCCATCCAGCCCTGTGATGCCGGCCGCTCACCGCTGTTCAATGAAGCGGACAGCAGAGAAAATGTCCATGGGCTGGGTGCCCGTGAATTAATCACAGACACTGACAGACCGGACATTTAGCGGTGGAGGGCCGCAGGTTGCCAACCCCTGCCCTGTACCTTAACTTTAAATCCAGACATTGATGGTTCCCTTTAAGAACATCTATGGTGACTGCATACAGTTTCATTTGATAACATCAGCATTGTAATAGCAATACTGTCACGTACAGTACCTGGACAGAGGCCGAAGTGCTGAGAGGGCTTCTCTTGCGGCTGAGTGCTATGCCCAAAAAAGCAGGGGCTGCCAGCTGCCACAGACTCAGTAATGCGGTGATGTCTGCTGGATGGCGGTTGGACAAGTGGGATGCACTGCTGGGCAGGAGTTCCTCGGATGTAACTGATGAGACTTGGCAGGAGGAAGAGCCAGAAGCAGGGTCAGAATCCAGGCCAGATATCATGCATGGATTGTCAGCCAGGGGTAAGGCAGCAAGCAGAGTCAGGAGGAAGCTGAGGTCAAACAATGGTTATCAGGCAGCAGAGGTGTCAAGGAGCAAGCCAGAGGTCATACACGGATCAGCAGGCTGAAGCGGGGTCAATGGAGCAAGCTGAGGGTTAAAGCCAGGAATGGAGACAAGACAGGTCAAAGGCAAGCTGGTTCGGTAACAGAAAATCCAATAGTATCAAGGACAGAAACAAACGGGGGGGGGGGGCTGAGGATCATCTAGCAACTAATGGCTCATTGTCAGAAACCATCAAATCAGACCAAGACAGAAGTACAGTTAAATCACACTTGTTTAATAATAAAAGTAGACAGAACAAACGTAGTCAAAACATGGCCAAAGTTCAGTAACCGGAATGGATAGTCAACCTGGTTTCTATGATGTTGACCAAGGTGAAGGCAGAGATCCACTGGGCTCAACGGCTTAAGTAGGCAGGAATGATGAGCAGGATATCATCAACAGCTGAGTAACTGTGGAGAGATAGGAGCTGGCAATTAGCAGACAGCTGAGCAGCCAGCTCTGAGAAGTAAGGGCTGAGCCCAGCCCTGACACTCACGCTGCTGCCTCTAAATAGGCCACTGGGCACCAGCATCTGTCACGTATTGCCTGCGCTTTGGCACACCTGCGCGTGTGCACTGGCACATGGATCCTCGTGGCCGTTCGTGCCTGTGCGCGCATTTGCATTTGCCAAATTCTATGTGCCAGTCCTTCTATGCATGTTTTCTGACAAACACGAACAGATATTATTGACCATCCAATATAAGCTTACTTGAACAATATCCTTTCATATTGTGATTTGTACCTGTCTGCTGGCTGTCTTTCCACATCTTCCTGGATTCTCTGCATGCTTTGCAGCTTCTCCTCTGTTGTTTATTTTCCATTTCTAAGTACTACATATCCCATGGTACCGTGCAGCCTGATTCCTGTACTGACTCCGTCTCCTGAAACTCCTTCTCTCAGCAACTCTGCATATTCATTTTACCTACAGGTAAGCCTTATTATAGGCTCACCTGTAGGTAAAAATCACAAAGCGGACTTTACTACCGCTTTAACCCCAACACCAACACCAAACATTAATCTTGTGCGCCTTAACTATTAATACCAAAGCTTGTGTTAATGCTCTGTTATGTTACAAATTTGAGTTCTCAGTGCTGAAGAACATATTGACACATGGTATACCATATTCTAAAGATAGTTTCGGGACAAGAATACTCTGGAAAAACAAGTTGCCTTAATCAACTAAGCTTAGCTATGAGCCATATACAGATTGTTTTTAAGGTGATCTCCATGCAAGCAGGTTTGAAATGCATATATTGGAACAGTTTTGCCTGTCAAAGGGTGTGTAATTCAGTTTTGTATCATGGCACCATTGCCAGATAGCACATCAAGCGAGCCGCTGAGAACCTGAGCCGGCCGCTCCCGCCCCCTCCACAGCCCAGCACCCAGCACTCCAGTGAGCGGGGGGGTGGAGAGCAGAGAGCGGTGACTGACAGCAGCTCTCTACTCGGTGAGCTGTGAGAACCAAGGGATCAGCGGTGTTCAATCGCTCAGTTCTCAGTGTAGAGGCGCTGGGGGACAGATGCAGCATCGGGCCGATCCTGTATGCACCTAGGCAAGTATGAATAAAAAAAAGCAAAACCCCATACTTTTCTTTTAGGTATTTCAGAAAGCTACACTGCATTTTGGCCATTAGATGGAGCTGCTGATACAAGCATTAAAGTGGAACTTTACCCAAAAGAACTTGATAAAAAAAAATGTTCTTTAGCAAGGAACATACTGTACATTCCATGTTAATAATTTTGCTACCAAAATGAGTGTGTGCTGTAAATTGCCTCGAGCATATCTCCTGTTTCTTCTTGCTGGAGGCTGTCATTTTGCTGAAGCCTTGAGCAGCAGTAAATCTTTAGGCTGTCAGCAGATCTTCCTCTACAAACTGGGCAATGCCTAAAAATAGAGGACTGAGTATGTGTAGAGCAGGGTGAGACAGTGTATTACTGGATGTTAAACAGTATAGGCACTTATTTGTAATGTTTTACATAGCTACACCTGCAAAAGGGGCCAAACTGAAGTCATCTAGCAGGACTTAATTTTCTGACTAAAGTTCCACTTTAATCATGGTGCCATTTAGTTCCGCTTGCACAAATGCTTCTGACATTTGTGCAATTAATGTTTTATAAATAGACCCCTAAGTGTCTCCTAACTAAAAAATAGTACGTGTTTCCCATATCAATGAATCAGAAAATTATTTTCCCATTTACTAACCAACTCTAGAAAAATGAAATGTGTAATCAGTTTGATTTACTGTAAGCATAACAAACATACCTTTGGCCTAATGTAGCAGTTCACAGCATTCTTGTGCATTTTCCAACTCCCATGGTTTGGCTGGTAATAGGTCATAAAAGAAGTATTAAGACTCCAATAGTATGTGTTTTTGCTTAAAAATTCCCTTAAGGTTTACCACCATCATTTTTATGTCTAGTAAATATTGAAGAGCAAACATAAGAGCAAATTGCAGTACCCTTTGCAACCAATCAGAATAAATCTGGCATAGGTCCAGTTTAAGGCCCAATTGTTACCTTTCTATGACTTCCTAAAACTGGAGCACATGCAGTATGTAACTAATGACGTTTTACTCAGCCAGCACTTAACGAATATCTAAATCCAAAGGTTTTGTTTAGTTTTTGATATAGTAAGAAATGTATTAAAATAAAAAGGAACTGAACTCTGGGCGCGGTGCACAAAAAAAGGCAGACAGAGGGCAAAGGACTAGTTACCTGTATTACCTGTGGTCTCCCTGCAGCTGATCTTTTTAATTACATATTTACCATGTCTTGTTCTATACTGTGTCTTTGAGTGGATGGAGCAATCTTGGTGTGAGCAGGGCTTTGCTTCCTCATGTCAAAGCCTCCAGCAAAGAGAACAGTGAGCAACACAGTACTGACATCATCCAATTGCATTCCTAATCTTCTGAAACGTCACAAGCAGCAGAGCCATAAATCTCACACTGCAGAAATGCATCTATGGGACAGTGGGCACAAGAGTTCCATTACATTCATTTGCCAGGAAGTACAGTGATATTTTTCTGAAGTAGTTCCAGACATGGCATGGACACAAATAATATTTAACATAGCAAATCTATAGTTTTTGAGTTCAGGTCCACTTTGAATTTTTTTTGTCACCTGTGTTGAATTAGGGAGATGTTCCTTCTCGTTCTACCCTGTAGATACAACAGGAAGTGAGAGGAAATCTCTCCTTATGAGAGAAATCCTCTTTTAGACAGTGGTCACTGCAACAAGTGACCCAAGTGGAACACTTCCCCTCTATTACTGTGCTGGTTTCAACTTAAGATTATGGATTTTCCCTCACCGTCCATCCTGGTGACAGCGCCACTGGGACATATAGAGCGCATAAATCTCCTGAGAGAGGAGACCACATATAAAAATTGAGTTGGATTAAACTCTGTGGAAGCCCCTAGGCAGTCGAATCCCTGGCCCCCCTTGCCGGTTTCTTTAGGTTTCCCGTGCTCACACTCTAGTGGGATAACACTGACCTAAGTAGTGTGCACGTCAGCCGCTAGATGGAGATGACTATCACTACTGTACGTTATATGTACGTACGGTGCACCAAAATATTTTTTTCTAAACGGTCTAGGTGCCTTTATCAGAGTTTAACAGAGTTTGGAGTACGGGAGTTTATTTATTTCATGAGAGTTCATGAGAGTTAATGAGAGTAAATGAGAGTTCATTAGAGTTTATAAGAGTTCAGCGTTTTTTGTGGTCAGAAGAATTGCTCTTGAACGCGATTTTAGGGCGTTTAGACAACAGCCCATAAACTGCTAAAAACATCCATGTGTGCATGGACAAATAGGTTAGCATAGAGGGGAGTTTAAGGGCTGTTAAAAAAAACACCCAAACTAACAAAAACGTGAGTTTATCAGCTGCAGTGTACATGAGGCCTAAGGCCCCCTTTACACCGGCATTCTGATCAGGTCCACCTGTCAGTTTTTCAGGCAGACCTGATCGGACGCTCCATTTACTCCTATGGAGTGGTGGATGTCAGTGGTGACATGTCCGCTGGCACCCGCTGCTACCTGAATCGATCCTGTCCATTAAATCCAAATGGATGGTGACCTTATTTTCCATCCGTCTGGCAGATGGGATCAGATGAAAAAGGACATGCGGTCCATTTTCATTCGATGTCCCCATAGAGGAGAGTTGGACTTTGACAGGTCCGTCTCTGCACAGTGAGCAGAGACAAACCTGTCATCCGCCTGCTCAGCGGGGATCAACGGATCCATCCCCCGCTGATCAAAGTGGATTCCACCGGTGTGAAAGGACCCTAAGAGCTAAACTGTAATAAGAACCTGATGTCTATAGTTTATTTACTTTAAGTTGTTAATGGGTACATCCCAGATAGCAAGGATAGCTTGCCACAAGTTTGTGGCAGTGTTGAATTGTAAGTCTTGTTAACTTGCTGCACATTTTCACTGGCGAGTTGTACACTTGCAGAGCACTTAAAACATAAGTTCTAGGTGACACTTTTCCAATTTGCATGGCAAGTCTCTAGCAAGAGCAAAGTTGCAGCAGTGAGTTTACAGCAAGAGCTCTGCAAGTCTATAACATGAAAATTCAGCCACAGTGACCCCTGTGGTGGGATGACTATTGCACAACATACCTGAACAAGAACTTGCAGTAGACTTGCAGAATGTTTACAAAGAAATTTGATCTGGAGTCATGCAATGTGGACTTGCTGCAATTGTGCAACAAACTTGTGAAGCCTGGCAAGTCTAGCAATAGCATAGCAAGTCATTTTCAAACTTGCAGCACAATTGCTTGCTATCTGGGATTAATACAGTATTTTCTCTGTAGAGTCTTTGATGTAGTTTTAGTTTTTTAAGTTGATTAATTATTTCTATTTTTTTGTAACAATTTAGGAAAGGTTTATTGTAATTTTCTTTCAAGGTCCAATCAATATTATATCCGTCGCCGCAGGGCCCTTAAATGGCTTGGAGCTCATAGGGTAGTGCCTGTTCTGCCTATTTGGTAATCCAGGACTGCCCCAGGTTAGCAGGAACAAAAAATTTGTTGGCTGTTGTACAGTATAACCAAACCCCAACACGCTAAGCACATTATGAATGTTTTTCAATAGGATAATAACAATAAGTGAAAACACCCTGAAAGGATAAGTTCACCTTTCGTAACCTGTTACACCCACATTCTTGGTGTAAAGTGTAACATGTTACTGTTTTACCCCACCTGAACTCCCGTTGTGACAATGAGGGGGGATGATCTCCCTGCACTTGTTGTCACAATCTGAAAAAACATTCTGTGAATTTGAGAATTACAAGTACCGACATCCTTTAAGGCTGTCATCTTGTAGTTCTCAATGAACTACCGGGGCACTGTTATGTGCTCTAGGTAGTTCATCGATGCTCTCTGTCATTGTGTAACTGCCTGCCCTTAGGAGGTATGAGCAGAAAGCTTACACAGACAGTCTGCAGGAGCCCTGCATTGCACCCACAATCTGATGATTACGGGTGCAATGCATCTTTTTTTACCTGCAAATATATGTGCATTTATTATCTTTTTTTTCACAAAGGTGAAAATAAAAGATAATAAAAACTGAAACTTCCAGCACCAAAACTTCTTAAAGTGGTTGTAAAGTCAGAATAATCAATATCCCATCCCTGCCATCCCCTCAGTTTTATCAAGATATAAAGTACTGTGTGTCAATTATTCTAAGTACTTTCTCTCACAGCTGTCACATGTCCTCCTCTGCTCACCTTCCCCTATCGAAGGAGAGTGGTGGGAGGGGCTGAAATTCCCCTGTGATGGGCAACAGGTCGGGTGACCACACAGCAGAGCTGTGCAAAAAGGTATTTAGGATTAGAATTAAAAAAACAAAAACGGACACACAGTACTTTGTATCTTGATAAAACAGAGAGGATGGCAGTTATTTATGAATATGAATTTAAGGCCTAAGGGAAAAACAGCAGGAGGGGAGGGGTGGGGAGGAGACCAGCTCTCACACACAAGCTTCAGAGCTGACAGGCAGGGAGGGAGGGGGAGAGGGAGAGACTCAAAGCAGAGAAAAAAAAGCAGGATGATGGAGGCATGTAAACTGACTATGGTATTATGGATCAGCAGCCATGATTACTGTGGTCAGTACACACAGGGGACACAGGAATAGGCAGGATCAACCAAGTATTTTACAGCATAGAAAGCTGTGGCGGCTGGTGAAGTTTTAGGAAGGGGGGGCAGACCCCGCCCTTCCTTTTTGACCCCTCCCACTTCACTGAAACTGTGGTTTTAGTGAAATAGTCAGCGTGGCTCTAAGGTGGTGTGAGAGAGGGAGAGAGGGATGAAGGGACAGCAGGCCCAGATTCTACACAACAATAGAAATATATATATTCTAGAAAGTTTAACAATCAGCAGATAAAGATACTCCAAACACCTGGTGTTAGCACTTCAATCATCCCGGCACCATGGTTGTTATGATGTCAGGGTGATTGAAGCGCATTATTTCTATTACTACATTGTAATATAAAATGAAATCATTCAACTCACCATAATGCAGAATCAATGGGAGCCCTGAGCGTGTCACTAGCCACGTCGCCTGCCACCAGATGCCATCAGGTGTCCCCAGCGGAGTCCGTCCTTACATGCAGCCTGTGTCCCATCAGATGCAGCCTGTGTCCCATCAAATGCAGCCTGAGTCACATCAAATGCAGCCTATGTCACATAAAATGCAGCCTGTGTCACTTAAAATGCAGCCTGTGTCCCATTAAATGCACCCTGTGTCACATAAAATGCAGCCTGTGTCTCATTAAATGCAGCCTGTGTCACATAAAATGCAGCCTGTGTCACATAAAATGCAGCCTGTGTCCCATTAAATGCAGTCTGCGTCACATAAAATGCAGCCTGTGTCCCATTAAATGCAGCCTGTGTCCCATTAAATGCAGCCTGTGTCCCATTAAATGCAGCCCGTGTCACATAAAATACAGCCTGTGTCCCATTAAAAAAAGCCTGTGTCACATAAAATGCAGCCTGTGTCACATAAAATGCAGCCTGTGTCACATAAAATGCAGCCTGTGTCCAATAAAATGCAGCCTATGTCACATAAAATGCAGCCTGTGTCCCATTAAATGCAGCCTGTGTCACATAAAATGCAGCCTGTGTCATATAAAATACAGTCTGTGTCCCATTAAATGCAGCCTGTGTCCCATTAAATGCAGCCTGTGTCACATATAATGTAGCCTGTGTCACAAAAAATACAGCCTGTGTCCCATTAAATGCAGCCTGTGTCTCATTAAATGCAGCCTGTGTCACATAAAATGCAGCCTGTGTCACATAAAATGCAACCTGTGTCCCATTAAATGCAGCCTGTGTCCCAAAAAATGCAGCCTGTGTCACATAAAATGCAGCCTGTGTCCCTTTAAATGCAGCCTGTGTCACATAAAATGCAGACTGTGTCCCATCAAATACAGCCTGTGTCCCATCAAATGCAGCCTGTGTACCATTAAATGCAGCCTGTGTCACATAAAATGTAGCCTGTGTCACATAAAATGCAGCCTGTGTCCCATTAAATGCAGCCTGTGTCACATAAAATACAGCCTGTGTCACATAAAATGCAGCCTGTGTCCCATTAAATGCAGCCTGTGTCACATAAAATGCAGCCTGTGTCACATAAAATGCAGCCTGTGTCATATAAAATACAGCCTGTGTCCCATTAAATGCAGCCTGTGTCACATACAATGCAGCCTGTGTCATATAAAATGCAGCCTGTGTCCCATTAAATGCAGCCTGTGTCACATAAAATGCAGCCTGTGTCCCATTAAATGCAGCCTGTGTCACATAAAGTGCAGCCTGTGTCCCATTAAATGCAGCCTGTGTAACATAAAATGCAGCCTGTGTCCCATTAAATGCAACCTGTGTAACATAAAATACAGCCTGTGTCCCATTAAATGCAACCTGTGTCACATCAACCCCCCCACCCTTCTCCGCTGGAGCACACCAGTACTTACCTTGCTGTGTTGTCCTCTCCTGCGGTGTCTCCTTCCATTGGCAGCGGCGATGGAGGAGTCTGCTCCTCATACTTCCGGTTTTCTCTCTCTCGGGCGCAATGGGAGAGAGAAAACAGGAAGTGATATCTAACTCAGATGTCAATCAAACTGCCCGGCTGTAGTAATGGATACTACGAGCGCCGGGCGGAAGCTACTCGGCGCTTCAGAAAGCACCGCAAGGCAGGACAAAAGCCTGCAAATGAAGCACTGCATCTGCAATCTCATGGTTGCATAGACGTGGCGCTTCCCATAGTGCACTCTGTCCGGCGTCCGAACACAGTGCACTTAAGGACCTTTTTTGTATTTTTTTTTAAAGGGCCAGTTGTTTTTTTTTGTGACTGCCTGGAGGGGGGCGGCGCCCATGTGCCCCCTATGGATGGGCCGCCACTGATAGAAAGGGAGACAAGGACAGTGACACGGCATAAGCAATTTGCTATAGATCATGCCGAAAGGAAAAGAAGCCTTTTTTCCCTTTTTGGGCTACAACCACTTTAATAGCCGCAAAGGATATAAACCCACTTTGTGTGCACCAAATGCAAAGTCCAGTTTTTACCTTGTAAAAGTAGCAGTGACATCATCACTGTGCTGGGAGGGACCCAGCAGGTCCACCCACTGCTGCCTGTAGAAAACTACAGAAGGGGGGACAGCAGTCAAGCTGCATCACAGAGGCAGTTTCGTGCTAAATTACTGCACAGATTTGGAAGAAATATGCAAAGGTTCAAGTTAAATACACTTGCCTCTTGTATTTAAACAATTTTTTTGTGTATCCTGAAGCTCAGCTTTGAGTTCCTGTTTGTAGCAACGCCTTATGATGCCAGTGATTTCAAGATAATGCTGAAAATGGGGTTGCCTAATGACAGGTTAACTTGAAACTTTAACAATTATTTCACTTTCTTTCTAGCTGAGCTGGCAGAAACAGTAAATTAAAAAAGGAATGTTTGGATGGATAAACTATGGTCCTGACAGGTGGAGAATGCCAAAGATCATGTATCATTTGATGTTTTAAATCAGATAGAAATAATGCCAGGGTGCCTTTTACCTCCTATTAAATAATGGTTTTGTGTTTCTATGGAAATATAATCATATTAAATCATGTACACATAGATCAAACTCATTCACCTTTGGGAAATGTCACTGATGGTGATATGCCATTGGCTTGAAATTAATTTCCGACTTGACCTCAGAAATGACAGACATTTGTAGTCTCAATACCTAGTTTTCTGTATCAGTTGAAATGACCCATCTCTTGCTCACTGATAGCATTGGATCAATTATTTTAATATTAAGCACATCGTTATCTGGACCTACAATAGAGATAGTACAACAACAATCCATCATATATTAATATGCATAATAGTTAAAGCCTAAAGCATTTTTTTTTCTAAGGCCAAAAAGAGGAGCATAAGGTAGGCTACATTGGTTGGAGCTTAATTTGCCATGCAGCCACCATTTTTCCACCCCAGTGGCAAGTGGCACTGCCATAGACACACAAACATGTTCAGGCCAAATCCATGTTAAAATGCATGGGGAGAGGGGAAAATGGCACAGGCATATACTTTTGGTTTTGCTTAGGTTTTGCACAATTTCAATTAGGAGAGGTTTTCTAGTGCCTTTTTTCCTAAAAAGCAGCCAGCCAGCGGGCATCTGTCAGCCCCATAGATTGAGATCACTCCAAAACTGTTGGATTGGGGGTTCATCATCTCATACTTATAAACTTATTAAAGTGATGTTAAACTCACATTTAAGCACTTTAAGCAGCTGATTTAAAGAGGATATATAAATATATTTTTTACAGTTCTGTCCCTATAGGACAATGTACTTGTACTACTTTTTCCCATGTTTCTAAGTGCTTTCTAACCCTAGTTCTGAGGTACAACCTGACCCCTTCTTCTCGTATCGAGGCTAATCCAACAGCTATAAAGGGAAAGGCTGATTTATAGTTGCAGCTTGTCTTGTCTGTCAACACTTTACAACAACACGTTATGGCAAGAGGAATGCAAAGGGAGAGAGGATGTATCAGCCTCTGCATTCCTTTTGCTGTTGCTTGTCTTGGTAAAGTGCTTAGAGTCAAGACAAGCTGTAGCTAAGAATCAGCCGTCCCCTTAATAGCTGTTGTCAGATCAGCCGTGGCAGGAGGGAGGGCAGACTCATGGGGTAGAAATCACTTAGAAACATGGAACAAAGGACTACATGTAGTTTGTCCCATAGGGGACAAAACTGTTAAAAAATTATAATGATAGATCTTCTTTTATCAGTTACTAAGTATGCAGCTTCTTTAACTTTTATTCCTTGCCTATGTTCCATTTTAAGCTGGTGCTATAATTGGTGCCCCAAGTTTCTTGTTCCAGGGTGGGGCCGTTCTCTTGCAGCATTATGGAGACTTTACCTTTACATACAGGGTCTAGAGTTTTGTCTCCCTACACTGTATGCATCAAGAGAAACACACAGCCCCATAGCTTAGGATATCAAAGCACTCCCCTGCTCCCCCCTTTTTCTCCCCTTTCTTTCTCCAAGCTAATAAACCGGCTCCAGACTGCATTGTCCACTGCTAAATCTATCTGGTGAAACTGAGAAGTTCAGGGAAGCAGGAGCCAGAAGCATTGAAAATTATAAATTGCAAGTGCTGGGGTAAGAATTTTAACAAATAGTATACTGGGGAATACTTTTTTTTTGCGCTTCATGTATTAAGCTAAAAAAAAATACTGAAAGTTTAAAACCACTTTAGGCTACACAGGAACATGTTAATAATTTCATTATCTTTAAATTAAAGCTAAACAAAATAAAGGTTTATGTGGCTTACATAAAGATATTTTTCAAAAGGTAATGAGTAGATGTGTGGGTCTGTATGATCCACAACCCACCGACCTAACACACAGTGCCCTCTCCCACACACTCCTCCCCCACACAACACATGAAATGACAGCCAAGATTTTTTTGGAAAGGCTGGTATTAGGCACTTCAACACTGATAATCTGCTGCTGCAGGTGGTGGCCAAGATGTGTTCTGGGTCTGAAAGGATGCTCAGGATTATGGGGATGCCCCAAAAATAAGAAAACTAGCTGGATTCACACAAATCTATTCAGTCATCTCTAGACAGTATATGGAATATGCAGAACAATAATTTGCAAGCTTGCTGCAGAAAAGTTTATTGCGTGACATCTCCCTCAACCTTTGCAAGCTAAATACATTTTAATAACAAATCCTTCAATTACCACCCTTCAGCTTTTTCAGTAAGAATGCCTACTTCAAATGCCAAATTCACTGCTACTTATAGCTTGGAGTTCAGTCATAGGAAACAATGGCTATCCCAGAGACTAATCTGAGGTCTAATTTGGGGGGGGGGGGGCTGGAGACTAAAGAGGTAAGGGGGTGGGGACGGATTTGAGCTCTGAGGGGATGGAGACTGACCCCTGACATCCATTTGGCATGTCGTATTTTACACACTGTACATTACATACTCCTGACCTAAGTGTTTATTGTCTCAATAGTTGCTGGTTATAAAGTAACCCTCAAGTATTTTAGTGAAGTTCTTCTTTAAGGTAGGCCCAGACAGAAAACATCTGAAATAGAATGAAATGAAGTTTGTAAAAAATGGTACTTCGTCCTGAGGTCTATGTGCAGGCATGTACTGGCCTCCGGGACTACCAGGAGTTTTCCGGGGGGCCGATGGCTCAGTGGGTCGGTTTCAGTGACAGGGGAGGAGAGAGAGATACACAGTGCCAACTAAATGTAGCATTGAAACAATGTCTATTCCACTAAAGAACGTTACTGACAAAGGGAGTAGAGTGAAAGGCATTAAGACACTGTGCAAGAGTCCAGGCTTATCATCACTCTGAATTAGGAACCACCAGCGGGAACCGATCGGGCCAGTAGATGCAGAGTACCGGTGTGTACATCTACTTCCTGGTGGCGGTGGAACACACGATGGGGCGGACATGATGTCATCAGCCAGAAATGATGGCCTGAAGAAGGAGCGCATGCTCCGCAAACACATCGCCTCCCAGGTCTTGCATCATTTATGGCTGATGACATCACGTCCACCCCATCACTCTCTGTTAAGCAGACAGCAATAAATGTACCTAGTTGTCCCTCTGTTAAGCAGAGGAACCAAGAACTATTGTACACTAATCCTAGCACCTACCTAGGAGGGTGCTACACATACATGTGTTTATGTAAGTATTGGTGTATACCTGCCTACAGCTATTGATTTCTGTGGGCGGCTGTACACAGCACTTATGGCACCTGGCTGGGGAAATACATCCTATTTTAAGGTTCTATGGACCCAGGCGCCTGTGTACATTAAGACTCACATCATTATAATTTAGGCCTCATGCATTATAGTTTTTTTTTGATTCAATATTTTATATTGAATATTTCAGATATAAACAGAGAACAAATAATAGAAGACATTTCGATATACACAGTATACATCTGTATAAGAACTTTTGAGTGGTTACTAAAAACAAATCATTAACTAGTCAGTAGAACGAAGCTTAAACATGTGAAAATCAACAAATCGAGAAAGCTTTTCTTTTTGTTATTGCTTTTGGGCCATATAGACCAACGTTTGTCAAATATATTACATTGCATTGAGTTAATTGCTATGAGACGCTCAAATGTATAGTTTCTGTGTACTGCTCTCGTAACATCTAATAGGTTTATAGATATGTTTGATTTCCAATTACGTAGTATCAGTATGCGTGTCTCCAGTAGGATGTGGGTAAAGACTGGTCTGAAGTTGGGTGGGAATTTTTCTATGCTTAAGTGGAGGATTGCCAGAGCTGGGTAGGGGGGGTTAGTATTCCTGTTAGGGAGGAGATTAGCTGGAATATTCAGTTCCATAGGCTTTTTATATTTGGGCATTGCCAGAACATGTGTAATAGGTTTCCTATTTACCTTTGCATTCTCTCCAGCATTGTGGTGATGTTCCAGGGAAGTAGCTTGCTATTCTGTATGGGGTATAATGCCATCTGTTTGCTATTTTAATCATCAGTTACCAGTGTTTAACACTATGTGAAGTTTTGTGTGTTTCTCTGAAAGTGTGTTGCCATTGTTCATCTGAGAAGGTGGTGCTCAAGTCTGCCTTCCATTTTCCCATTGCTATGGTTTTTTTTAAATGCTAGTTTGTTACGAATGTTATAAAATAATGAAATTCGTTTTAGGTCTTGTTTGGATGTTGGGTAAAATTGCCATACTTTGGGCGGGATTTTTATCTTTGGACTCGGATGCGATTTGAGGAAATGTGTTATTTGCAAACATGCAAACAAACAAGAAAAAGTAAAGAATAAAAAAAAAGGGGGAGGGGGACCCTGCCTTATAGGCTGTGAGGTACCTTGCATAAGTAAATCCACATTACTTGAACCTTATAGATCATAGGACGACCAGGGGGCCCATTTTCTGTCAAATACCGGCATAGTGTCCATCAAGGTGTATAAGACGGATCACTTCCATGCTTCGTTATACTTGGTCCCAGGGAACTGCTGGCGGTCTCTAGTGCAGGGCTATAGTCCAGTGCACTGCACTGAAGAGCGTGTGGGAGAGTTTTTGAGCCAGAGGGGTAGCCTCTGGGAGGTCCGCAAATAGTAGGCCCATCTGGTAGGTCAGAGTATAGAGTGTTCCAGTGATCTGGGCTACTTTATTATCTATTATTAGCCATAGGTTGAAGGACCTTGCAGCTCCAAAATATGTGGAGGTGTGTGCCTCTATCTGGGCAACCTTTAAAGCAGTTCCCCGGGACCAAGGGACTAAATCTATTCAATCTTGAGGGGGTATAATACCATTTTGTGTGGAGTTTTATTACTGTTTCCCTAACCGCCATTGATTTTGTGAATTTTCTCATATTTGATACCATATCTGTCCAACATTCTGGGGCTATTTCTAGGCCTGTTTCCGCTTCCCAGCTGAGCATTTCTTGTGATTTTGAGGGGAGGTCACATTCATTTAGGTATTGGTACAAAGTGGAAATAGTGCCCTTATCCCTGGAGGAGGTCTTACATAGGTGTTAAAAAGTATTTGATGTAGCAGCCCCTTCCTTCTGAAAGTGAGTAGAATAGAAATGCCTGATCTGCAAATATTTGTAAAACACAGTCCTGGGTAGCTCATGTCGCTCCTGCTGGAAGGCGAAGGAGCTAAAGGGGGGTTCTTGGGTCAAGGCCTGAAGGGTGGTTAAGCCTTTCTGTGTCCAGTGAGAAAAATTATTGGGTGCAACTGCAGATGCTGGAACCTGAGAACACCGGTTTATATTGTGGATCTACATGCGTATTACCTCTGCAGGGGTTATAGGAGCTAGTGAATAGGGACCTATGAGGGGGAGCACGCAAGTCACCTGTCAAGAATTGTGAGCACTAAAGTCACCTGCAATCTATTAAATCTATTAAAAGCATGAACAATTATTCATACTGGAATGGATGCATATATGCGTTTTTTGTAATTGGTGCGATTTTTGTTTTTTGGTGCACTTTTTTGCATTTTTTTGTTTTTATTGCACTTTTATAGAAAAATTCTTTTGGGATACTCAATCCAATAATTTTGGAACACTTATATGTTTAATCACCTATATGTTTAATCACTTAATCAATTTTTGATGTTTGGATCTTTTATATAATCATTTAGTGGTTCGCACACAAACAACTCTGGATCTTTATTTTTTGGATTAAGTACTTAGTTGTATTTAAGTTGATCACTGGTTATAATTTATTACCACTGGTTCAATATTATTGGGAATTGGGCCACCACTGCGGACATATCCTTTTATGGTTGGGCTGAAAGGCCTGCCTACATACAGGTGGATCCCTAAGCAGGGTACAGGTGGTTTATCACATCACAGTAATTTAACCACGATTGGAGTTCCTTTAGCCACTAAAGAGTGACCTGACAGATCACTCTTTGAGACACAGGTAGCGCCATTAACCCCATTTTGCTAACTTTATTATCTAAGAACTCCCTTTTTGGGCACTTGTTAGGGGAGGCTGCAACCTTTACACTTTATCCTAAGCGCAGTACTTTTTACTTTTAATTATTAAGTTGTGGAAGGTGTTTAAGGTGGGGATCACCTTACTTTTACCTATTAAGTTGTGGAAGGTGTTTAAGGTGGGGATCAAGTTTGGCGAAGAGACCACAGGGTCAGATAGGAAAAGGAGTATGTCATCTGCATACATACTTAGCTTAAATTCCTGTTCACCCTTCATATAGCCCTTAATGTTGGGATTCAGGCAAAACTATCAGGCTAAAGGTTCAATTTCCAAAGCATAAAGCAAAGGGGATAGGGGACATCCCTGCCTGGTCCAGCGGCCCAGTGTAAAGTACTCTGAGGTGCAGGAGTTTAATGCGGGTATGTGGGTGATGTTATAGAGCCCTGAAACCGTGCACAAACTCCCCCTGAAACCCAAATTTGGACAGGACGGATTCTAGGTAAGGCCAAGTCATGCTATCAAATGCCTTATGAACGTCCAGGCTCAAGAGAAGGACTTTTCTGGAGAACAGGTCTGCGTCTTGTATTATATTAGAGGCCAAACGAATGTTATCCGTGATTTGCCTAGTGGGGATAAAACCTGTTTGATCTGGGGAGATCAATGTGGGGATTATGGCTGACACCCTATCAGCAAGGAGGCGACCAAAAAGCTTCAGGTCATTATTTATGACCGAAATGGGTCGGTAATTTTGGGGAAGGGAGTGATCTTTGTTTGGTTTAGGTATCAGGGACATGTTCGCCAGCAACATGTCCTCTGGGAAGGTATGGGAAGGTATAGCTTCACTAAATGTGGGACCAACTGACCTGAAAATTTTTTATAGTAAGTGGAAGAGAATCCGTCTGGTCCTGGGACCTTAGAGGGCTTCAGGGAGGTAATTATAGCCTGGATTCGCTCGACGTTGCAGGAGGCATTCAGGGCATTGGTTTGTTCTTCCGTTAAAGAAGGGAGCGGCAGTCTTTCCAGCCATGAATTGGCTGAGGGACCCGGCAGGGAGGGAGGGGCTGTTAGTAGGTCCTGATAAAATTTAGGGAAGATCTTAAATACCTCTGAGGGATGGGTGGCCATATCCCCCCTATCATTTCTAAGTTTATATGAGTGTGGAGGTTGGATGGTGGAGTTCAGTTTTCTAGTAAACATTACTGAAGCCAAGTTGCTGTGCAGTAATAACTTAGCTTTCGACCATGTCAGTGTCTTTTCCGTTTGCTCAGAGAGGATCGTATCTAACTCGATTCTCTTGGTGTTAATCTGGTTGAGGGTCTCGGGGGGAGTGAGACTGATTATGATACAGTTTGGTCAACTTATGGGACAGTCTGGTGATATCTGCGTTTTTTCTTAACCGTCTGGGCAGGTGCTCAGGCTAAGAGGCCCAGTTTAACTAGCAACTCCTTGCCATTTTTTAGCGTGGTGACCGTATAGGTAGTGCCATTGTGGGGGACCTGAAGCTTAGCGAATGCTTGCTGACTGTAGTTCCGTGGCTTCTTTTAGGTTCCTACGTTTCTCTAAAGTGGCAGGAGAAAGGTATGGATAGATCTGGACTTTGGTCCCGTCCAGTTGTATTCTGGGGGTATTGCGAGATGCTCTTAAGATATCCTCTTTAATAAGATAGTCCTTAAGACACAGCACTATGTCCCTTGGCAGTTTATCGTCTTGAGGTTTGGGGCGCAGGGCTCTGTGAATCCTGTCACAGGCAAAAGAGGCATCCGAGGCATTCGGTAACAGGCACAGGAACAGTCTTTTTATTGCCAGGAGTAGGTCTGTGATCTGTTCTGGTACCCCCCCTTACTCCCAAATGATTGCACCTGTTACGATTGTCCAAATCCTCTAAAGCAGATTGTAGTTGGGTGAATGTGTCTGTAAGGGATTCATGGTCCCTGTGGAGGTCAAAATATGCCAGCTGGAGTTCATCATGTTTTGTCTCCAACAGATCCGTCCTCCCCCCAGCATTGCTAGTTCTTGGGTCAGTGTGTTAGTGGACTTATGAAGTTCCACTTCGAACTTGTCAGCGAGTTTCTCATACATAGCAGAAAGGCTAGCATCCAGCTCTGCCTTTGTGAGATGAACTGGGTACTCACAGTCTCCTGATATGTTTGCTGGAGAGGGTTCCTGGCTTTGTGTTGTTGCCGGAGCACGTGGTGGCTGGGCATCATTTTGCGACATCCTGCTCTGCTCCCGGACTCGAAGGAGGTAATTAGTAAGGGATCTCTGCACTGGCTTACCGCGACAAGCTTTATGTGTTGGCATGCACCTCTGAGTCCCCTAGGGGTGCGGGCAGTTTGTGGTGAAATTCGGCTCGTGATAGCCCCAGGGGAGTTATAGAAGCCTCCATTGCTTATGGAGCTCTCGCTACAGGCGTCCTCTTCGCCATCGTGCCACGCATGCGTCCCCGGTGATTTTGTCTTTTCTATGTCTACCCATACTGGTGTATTGTGCTTGTATAACCAGTATTTGATATGAATTAGGTATAGATCCACTGGTCCTGCCCCTCCAGCTTTCCTGTGAGAGGTAAGGTTATTGCGGGAGCATCTAGCTTTTTTGCCGCCCCAAATGTATTTCCAACTTAGATTTGACAGGTCTTTGACACAGTGGTGCGGTATATTAATTGGCAGGGTGCTGAATATATATAAGATTTGTGGTAAGATCAACATTTTGTAGGCTGTTATTTTACCTAGCCAGGATATTTCTTTTTTCGACATATCTTTTAGTTGGGTTTCCAGTTTGGCAATTAACGGAATCATATTAGCTCTTACTAGTGCAGAAGTTGTATTCATCAGTGTAATTCCTAGGTAGGTAATACCTCTCTTACTCCACGTATATGGTAATTGTTTTTGTAGTATATTCCGTATGGGAAGTGGTACTCCTACATCTAAAATTAGGGATTTAGTGAAGTTAACTTTTTAATATGAGATATCGCTGAAATCCGGAATTTGTGGGCCTGTTTTAGAATGACATCGTCCGCAAATAAGTTTATAGTATGAATTCTAGAGCCAAACTGGAAACCTGTAATCAAGGGATGTGTTCTAACTGCTTCGGCTAGTGGTTCTATCATTGGATTAAAGATGGTCGGTGACAGGGGGCACCCTTGTCTGGTTTTGTTTGATATGTTGAAGGGTGTGGATAGGAAGCCATCTGAGTATACCTGTGCAGATGGGCATGAGTACAGTGCCAAAATAGCTGTTAGTATGGAACCCTTGAATTCAAACTTGGATAATACCATTTCCATGTAGGTCCAGTGGACCCTGTCGAACGCCTTCTCTGCATCTATAGACAGCAGCAGAGAAGGCGTTTGGGTTTTTTCAGCATGGTGTATCACATTTATGATTCTTCTGGTTGCATCTGAGGTTTGTCTCCCCTTCACAAATCCCACCTGGTCGCGTTTATTAATTGAGGGGATGATATTCCTTATTCTTTTGGCTAATTTTGCATATAATTTGAAGTCTGAAGTTAGCTGGTGTGTTGGGATTTTTTCCCGGTTTGGGTAGGGTTACTACATGTGCTCTCATAATCTCTTGGGGGAAGGTTGCAGAGTCTACGGCTTTGTTAAAGACAGTGCGCATGTGTGGCGATAGTATGTTTTTAAACGTCTTGAAGTATTTGTTAGAGAAGCCATCTGGCCCTGGTGATTTACCGTTTAGTAATGTGTTTATGACTGTTTCTATTTCTTGGGTCGCGATCGGGGCGTTCAATTCAGCTAGTTGAAGTTCGGAGAGCCATGGGAGGTTCAATAGAAATGTTTGTATTTTTTTCTGTTGTTGGTTGAGGTGTGGGGGGATCTTTGGGTAGATTATATAGTGAGCTGTAGTATTCGGAAAATTGATTTGCTTTGGCTTGTGGATTTACGATTTTGTGGTGTGAGGTAGGATGTTTTAGGTATGCTATTCTGGATCTTGTGCGTGCTGCTTTCAATCTGTTTGCTAAGTTTTTGCCTGCTCTGTCGGCGTTGGCATAGTAGTTTAGTTGTAAGCATCAAAGATGTTTGTCGTATTGTTGGGATATGTGTTCTCTCAGGTTTTCTCTGAGTGTAGTAAGTTTGTTTGTTAATGGTGCTGTAGGCGACTTTTTGTTTTGGGTTTCTGTGTTATGGATTTCCGATAATAATGTATTAGGTTTTTTGCATAACGCTTTTTTTCTATAGCCCCTAATTGGATAAGTATGCCCCTCATAAAGGCCTTATGTGCGTTCCATAGGATATATGGATCAGATAACGATGCATTGTTATCTAGGAAGAAATCTTGGAGATGTGGGGAGATTTTTGTGTGGGTTTGGGGTTAGTGTAGCAGTCGAACATTACAGCTCCAGATAGGGGGTGAGGAGGAGACTCCCTGTTCTTTACAGACATAGATATTGCGGTGTGGTCTCGTAATGTCATGTATTTGAGTGGGTTCTACTTGTTGTAAGAGCCACTTATCTGTCAGTAACATGTCAATACGTGAATATGAGCAATGTCTTTGTGAAAAAAAGGTGTAGTCCTTTTCATTGATGTGAAGGCATCTCCACGTATCGAACAGTTCCTCAGTGTGAAGCAATGCCTGAAGGGATACTGTACCATTAGGTTTACTTGTAATGGTGTCCAGTGATGGATCTGAGGTCAAGTTAAAGTCCCCACATATCAAGAGGTTTCCGTATTTCATAGAGATTGCTTTCTTGAGTACCTTCGTTATAAATCGAAGTGGGCGGTAATTCGGGGAATATAGCATAACTAGTGTGTATGGTTTGGAGTTGATGTCTCCAGTTGCGATTATGTATCTTCCTCATTTGTCCAGGAATGTCTCCTTGGGTTGGAAGGAGAGGGAATTTTTTATGGCTAGTAGGACTCCTCCCTTCTTGTGGTCGGGTGTACAGGCTAGAAGCATATACAAATAGTCCTTGTGTGAGCATATTGAGATTTTGTTTAGTTGGAAGTGGGTTTCTTGTACACAGAGGATGTCTGACCTTTGTTTGTATGCTTCTTTCCACAGGGAAAATCTTTTTGCTGTATGATTTAGACCCCGGCCATTAATTGAGATGCATGTAATCATCATTGCAGGTGTGGTGCATCTTGCTGTATGATTGTGTGGTGTGGGTACTTACTGCATCCGCAGGGGTTGCTCTGGTAGGGTTCGGTACAGTGTGAAGAGGGTACCTGATGCTTGTTTTCTTCAGTAGATAAGTAGAAGTTGCTTCGGATATGACTGTGTATATCGAATAAACAACAAAAGGAACAAAGAACATAAAAAGTCAACATGGGGAACGTAAAAAATGGAGCTTGTAACTGATCCGTGTGCAGATGTAGCTGCTACTGGTGCTTTGGAGGGGAGGAGGATAAAATAAACTGTTATCGCCTGTTCTCAGAGATATTTGTGTGTAGTCGTGTTTTATCTTCAAGAGTTTCCACCGGCGTTTTTCTTTTGGGAGCGCTTGTGAGATACTACTTGCCATTAGTTTTTTATTTGTTATGAGCCTGCTGGAGGTGAATAATGTTCGGCCTGGTCAGGGAGTATATCCCATTTACGTAGGGCTATGTTCCCTTCCTCCAAGGTGGAGACCGTTATTGTGACCCCATTGTGGGTGATAGAGAGTTTAGAGATAGAGTTTTGCTGGATATTTCCACTTATGGAGGATTTTGTGATTCCTTAGTGCCTTAGTGATTGTCACCAGGTTGCGGCATCTTTGTAGTGTGTGCCTGGAGAGGTCAGAGAGTAGCCGTATATTGGCATATTGCTGAGGGATTTTTTCTGGTTTGCGTGACGCTTGCAGTATTTGTTGTTTTGCGTGGTAGTAATGAACTCTTAGCAATACATCCATAGGGGTTTCATCAGGGAAAAAAGATGGTTTGGGGACCCTATGGATGCTGTCCACAATAAGGTCTTGTGTTGTCACTTCTGGCACAAGTGTGGAAAACAGGGTGTGGGCACATTGCAGGAGTTGGTTAGGGGAAATAGACTCTGGGATGTCCCGCGGTTTGAGGTTGTTCCTTCTGGATCTATCCTCGAGGTCTGCAATTTTGTCTTTCATCCATGTTATATCTTCTGTGCTGTGGGGGCCGCTACCATCATGTTGTATGCAGATGTATATTCCTCCATCTTGCCCTCAACATGATCCACCTTCTTGCCTATGGCGTGGACCTCCCTTTGCCACTTATTGATCCCTCTGATCATGTCAGCTTGTAGCGAGGACCGTAAAGACAGCAGCATTTCTTTCAGCATTGTGTTAGAGATCTGTCTGTCAGCTATAGGATCTCCTTCATGTGCATTCTGGGCTGTGTTAGTGTGTTGTGGCCTGCTTGTCTCCATAACTGGGTCGACCTGAGGCCTAGCTGGAGAGTCCCTCCATGGCTTGGATTTGGCTGGGCTTCTGGTGGAGGGGCTGAACGTCCCAGAGGATGATTCGCTAAGCGGCTTGGCTATGTGGGATGATGTTGATGACATCCCGTGGCTGCTGTTGTGCGCTCTGGCCCTCGTGAAGGGACTGGATGTCACAGAGTATGACTCGCTAAGTGGCTTGGCTATGTGGGATGATGTTGATGACATCCCGTGGCTGCTGTTGTGCGGAGATAGAAAAATCCTGGACTGCCGCACTCCATGGAAAAGCATCTTTATTGAAAAATGAGATTAAAATCCCAAATTGCAGACATAACAAAAAGTGGACACAGCGGGAAATAAAATGGCTAACGCTTTTCACATCCAAAGATGCTTACTCATAGCTAGTTTGATCAAAGACCAAAAGTGTATATAAAACAAAAGAAAATGGGGAGGGAAAGGGTGAAGCACCCAATCCATAATGACAGGCAATTCAGTGAACACACCTGCTACACAATTGGAGCTGAACTTCCAAAGATAGGATGCACATAAGGATTTAAGATAGTATACTAAAATATAAAAAAAAAACAATATTAAAGAAGTTATTTCAGAATAAATAGAGTATAACAAAAATATAAATATGAATGTAAATATAAATAACCCATTGCAGTGCATCTATGAATGGAATAAAGCGGGGAAGACAACAAGAAAATGTATATCGTTCAGAGATGTACCAAATGCCTATCATAGCATGATGAGGGGCTGCTGTTGTGCGCCCTGGCCCTGTGATCAGGCCATTGGTTCCGAGCACCGCCGCCATTTTGTTGTAGCCCATGCGTGGCTGTGGTAAAATAGCTTGATAGTTTTTGTGGCTGCTGTGGGTTCTTTCTATGCCTTGGCATCCTCATTTTGTGCAGCAGGTCAATACGCAGGTGGTGTGTGAGGCCGTGGATGGTGCCGGGGCGCTCGGATGGCGGTGGATTATCTCCGGTGGACGAGCGGAGCTCTTGAGCTAAGCGTCCATCCTGGAGCCCGTTCGCCACACCCCCTCCATGCATTATAATTTAATTAGCTCATAAACGCAACAAAGAAAAAAACTTGAATATTATAACTTTATATAAATGTTTTTTATTTGCTTTCAAATACTGTACATTGGATATAAATATGGATACAATGCCAAAAGTACACAGTGACTTCAATGCGCTGATATAAAAATGTACCTTTTGTTGCAGTTCTTATGTTCACAAGCATTAAATGGCTTAAACATCTTTTAAATGTGTCTAAATTATCCAGTAAAATGTGTGCTTTTAAATTCCCTTTTATTCTTTGTTTCCTTTATATGACACATTTATATGATTAGCAAACAAGCTTATACTCAATATTCCCACCAGGTGGAGTATAATATCATCTTTTATCTGTCCGGTAATATCTGGTGTTTTAACTCCGAATTGTTGTTTTCATATTCTTAAAATACACAAAGGAATCAATAGATGCTTATGACATTCTCTTCTGGGTTGAAAATCCCCTAAATCTTTAGTCCCTCACAGAGAAACATACATTACTTTCCTTATTACTAAAATATCTCCTCTGATGTTACAAATAAAAGGACTGGAGGGAGATAAGAGGGCAACTTATTTAGTTGTAATGACTGCCTATTATCACTTTCACTGCTCCGGTGACCCACAATGCTTCACTTTATCAAGAAATATACGCAGCCTTTCTCTAGCTGGAGATACAATGTAATGCATTTTAAATTTGGATGCAAAAACATAATGTCTTTTGCTTCAGTGGCACTGTAAAAAATAACCTTGTAACGATGTCCCATTTCCATGACTGATATGATTAAGGCTTTCTGTAATCATACACAAGGGTTTGACTTCAGACTTCTTTTTTTATCCAAATATCATTTGGAAACTGAGTGCCTGATAGCTTATTACTGTAAATAAAAGAGATAAAACAAATTCTCCAGTAGCTCCAGAGATGTGATATATGTTAGTTATTAAGACTATTGGTGTAAGTGGCTAATAATATACATGTGACTGGTAGACGCTTGCCTCTAATGAATCTCAGCTAATTTGCTCTGACTGATGAATCTTGGTGTTGGCGCTGAGTCCTGAATAATTGTGAGATTTATCACACAGCACATAGACTCATTATAGGTTTACTCAGGTTGATCTAGTGGATATTAGTGTAAAGAATATCAACTATCTCTACCGTCTGAACATGGAAGTTTTCACTGGCAGTAGATGGTCTGCTGTGTCTGTCAGCTTAATGTCTTTGCAGGATGATGGAGTTTTCTGGACTGGAGCCCGTGAACACACCATCTATGGTGCATCAGGTCTATGCAGGCCTGGAAATTTGTGACTCGTGGGGCTTGGCCTTCTGATTTTACAGCTTGCTATTATTATTATATTATTATATATTGTATTAGCATTATACAGGATTTAAATAGCGCTAACGGTTTGTGCAGCTTTTTACAAAGAGTCCAGGATTGTATACATGGCCCTGCTTGTGAGAGCTTACAATCCAATGGTTACATTGGATATGGAGAATAATCAACTACTCCATTTTGATGTCCTTCGCGCCAAATACAAAATCCCTTCCCATTATCAGTTTAGATACCTGCAGTTTTCACACGCCTTCAGTGGTCAATTTCCTTAATATTAACTGGATCTAACTTGCTCTGATCTTGAGCTGTTGCTTAACCCTGACTGGCTCCTTAAGCCAGCCTCAGTCTTTTATCAACACCCTCGACACCTCTGTCTGCTATCATGGATCTGACTACCCTTAGAGAAAAATGGCTGGTGATATGGGACATGCCATTACTACACCCTGCACAGGCTTCACAGGCTCAGTTCTGCAAACCCCTCAACCTACTAGTGATGTGACCATCCAAATGGGGATTTTATCCCATATTTTCCAGACATGCCCTGTAATTTGTCACCACTGCAATGTCAGCAGCTTTAATGTGGTCACCCAGACCTCCTTTGCCTCCTCGCCCAAAACTTGCTCATTAGGGCTTGTTGAAGACCTAGTTCCTACTACAGCTGAAAGGAAAGCCCTCTGCCTATTGCTGTTTATGCCAGAAAGGCCCTAACTATAGTTTGGAAAGATAATCTTCTCCCTTTATTCAATTTTAGAAGCAACACGTGAATTCAAATCTACCTCTGTATTAAGACATCTACTTCAACATTGGCTGTCCTAAGAAGTTCACTAAAGTCTGGGCAAATTGGCTTGAGGATTCCTCTACGGCAATGATGGCTAATCTCTAAATTAAACTGATGCTCAGCAGCTGGAATAATAAAAGGCACATATGCCTTTTCCTCTTTCTTGCTCTTATTGAGGATTTGGGCAATCTTTCTTACTCCTGAAACTGTCCTTTTAATTACACAAGCCACACACACTTTGTTGAATATTATTGTTAGTTATTTGTTCTGTATCTTGTCAAATAACCAGGTGACATGCCCCTCTTTTGGCTAAGCCACTTGGTCCATGTACACCTTCCTGTTAAATTCTAATAAAATAGACTTATTTTAAAAAACTGAAAGTAAACTTTTATAAGTTTATTTGGTTTACTTACCTTTCCATCCCATTCATAAATTTGTTTAAGTAACCATATTTTTATATATGTGTAGCACCCTCTACTTGTGCTAGGTGTGTACAGATAGATTTTTGTTAGAGTCTGTAAATTTAAGTAGGCTTGGCTGGTAGCCAAGCCTGTGTGTTTTATTCGGGGTTGGCAGGAAGACAGGAAGGGCTGGGTGACTCACAGGCAGCATCACTGAGACCTCCCCTCTCCTTCCAGAACATGCTAGAAATTTGTGGAAAGGAAGGAGGAGAGGAGAGGTGGAGCTGCCTGGAGTATTCTGAGTACCCTGTCCAATCCCCAACTAGGATTGGCAGGGGGCAGGCCCCCTCAAATACTCAGGCTCAGCCCAGCTGGGGAGGAATGGTGATTGGGTGGAAGATAGAGATGGAGTGTTAGGCTGTCGATGGTCTTTGAGGGAGCTCCCTAGTCTGGGGACGGTGACCTTGGGCATGGGCTCAACTGCGGCGGGACCCTCTTATAACCCACAGAGGTGTCCTGACCAGGAGGCACAGGAGGAACAAGAGAGGACAGCGGGAGAACATTGCCAGGAAAGTCTCCAGGAGTTCCACAGAGGCAGCCAAGTGTTCACATGGTCCGGAGGACTGGGAGGCGCGCCTAAGAGGACTAGGAGAGTGCAGTCTGGGATGGGTGCAGAGCCAGTGGAGTGGACTGTGGTAGCACGGGCAGTGGAAAGAGGCAGCTGCAGCCAGAAGGGCTGGCATGGCCTGAAGATGTGGTGCTGAGATCAGAAGCCACATGGACAGCTAGCACTAGGACTACCACCATTTTTGCTACACCAAAAGGGCCCGCGGTCCCAGGCCTGGCTGAGCCAGTGTTAGGCCTAAACTACAGTGCTAGCTGGTCCAAGATGTAGATGAAATCATAATATTAGCACTTTTCAATGGCTTCAAGCTGCCCTGGAAGCTGTTTTGTGCTCATAAATAAGTTTTTAAACTCATAGAGGATATGGACACCACTTGTGCTCCCATGTCTCTATTGTGCTCATTGCATATTGTGCGTTAAAGCATCCTCAAAACACTGACCATCATGGTCCTGAACAAAAGTATGTAAGGCGCAGGCTGACTTAACTGCACTTATGATGTTCTGCATGTTGACAATCATGGCGCTGTGTAAAAAAAGCCATTTATTTGAAAGGAGGCCAAACACACACTCCGTCACTCTTCGTGCTCTAGTAAGCTGGTAATTGAATACCCTCTTCTTCAAGTTGAGGTTTCCACTGCATTTGGGCCTTAGGAGTTGTTATCCTAAGGCACCTTTCACACTACTACGACTTCAGGGAATGCTTGTGTAAACTTGAGGTCTATGGACCTAATTATGGTGCAAGTGTCCCGTATCATGTAGCTTGCTGTAAATTTATTAGTTTTTTCAGTTGTACTCATCAAAAACAAGTGGAATAGTTTAAAAGATGCCAACACTTGCTATCACAGACAGCTACGTAAATTCAGTGGACAAGCTACCGAACAATCAACACAAATTCATACACATATGCCAAAGAGCTAGACTTTTTAAGTCTAATAGGGCGTATACACGGTCGGACTTTGTTCGGACATTCCGACATCAAAATCCTAGGATTTTTTCCGACGGATGTTGGCTCAAACTTGTTTTGTCTACACACGGTCGCACAAAGTTGTCGGAATTTCTGATCGCCAACCACGCGGTCACGTACACCACGTACGATGAGACTAGAAAAGGCCGGTTCAGAACCAAGCGCGGCACCCTTTGGGCTCCTTTTGCTAATCTCGTGTTAGTAAAAGTTTGGTGAGAGACGACTCACGCTTTTTCAGACTCGTGGCTTTCAGATCGTTTTCTGCCGTTCAGTTTGTGCTTGTGGGTTTGTATCTGCTCTTCAGTGCGTGCAAGCAAGTTCCGCGTGACTTTAGTCATTGTATTCTTGTTCGTTCGTTACTGTTTTTCAGGTCGCTCTTCACAGGCCTTGCTGTTCTTCAGTGCGTTCTGTTACTTCGTTCTGAGCAGCCGACCTTTTTCTAGCCATGTTGCGTATGCGTACTCCTCGTAGAGTTCGTGCTGTGCAGGGGCTTGGTGTTGGGGTCCTGACCTTGACACAAGTCCAGTCCATGAACAGGGTGGGGAGGAGTTCATGGACCAAGAATTGGTTGCTTCAGCGTGACCAGTTCTCTCATATGCCTTTGCTCCGTGAGATCCGTGAGAATAATCCTGATGATTTCAGGAACCTTCTCAGGATGACGGACCCTGTGTTTCACCGTCTGTTGGCTTCGCTGACCCCTTATATTAGCAGGCAGGATACCTGCATGAGGCAAACCATCACTCCGGAGCAGAGGCTCGTCGCTACCCTGCGGTATTTGGCAACAGGGAGAAGTCTGCAGGACTTAAAGTTCTCGACAGGCATCTCCCCCCAGGCTCTGGGGATCATTATCCCAGAGACCTGTTCTGCCATCATCCAGGTCCTGCAGAAGGAGTATATAAAGGTAAGATTTTTATCCTTTAATATCACATTTTATTGTATTGAATGTTTGCTAATATATTGTATTTCTTTCCTCATTCCCTAATTACCATGATTGTAATATGCTATGAATGTCCCCTTTGTTCTCATGCATGCTGGATTTTTATGTAATTATTATTTTAGGTCCTTCATACATATTTGCCCTTCAATAACCTCCCCAGCATGGTGTCTCCTGGCCTATATTCACCTCATGTAGTCACTTAACAATGTATTTTATCAGCTCCATAGTAGTGCTTTACCCCAAACACCCCCTAAAATGTTTAGAAATGTTATTTTTGCTTTAAATTCAGGCAGAGTGTCAGAGGCTTTTTTTTGGTGGTGTCCCCAAATAATTTTTAGTAACCCTCCTAACCCCCAACTGCTAAATCAGCTGATACCAATTCTCTATCTATCCTCAATCATCTATCTGCTGACTTTGCCAAACCCATACACACTATACCCATCTCTTTTGTGCTCAGATTTATGGATGAATTCCCCAAAGCATGTAGTGCAAGGGCCTGCCTGTATACTTTCCAATGGTACTGTTTAAAGTTTTTGTATCCTATTATTATCTTGACAGGTAATAGCAGAATGTCCAAATGTCCTCAAATGTGTACAGTGTGTATTTATATCTTTGTATTATGACACTTCTTACCTGTCCAGTGGGCTGCCAATAGTGTAACTAAGGAGGGGCTGTTACAAGTAATACCCATTATTTAGGCATTCATCTCTCAATGAAGTGAAGAGGGTTACCTGTCCAAGATTTCCACACACCCCCTATAATGTTAGAAATGGCCCATGAGAGGGGGGGAGGGGGAATATGATAGGTGTACCTTATACTTTGGCGTTGTTAAATTTCCCTTAATAAATGCTATCTGGAGGTTGCCCCATAATGTTTGTGTCTAATATGCTTGCCATGTTTCTGATCAAAAATAGTAATGTTTATTGTTTTTTCCTCAACAGTTTCCTTCCACGCCACAGGAATGGCAGACTGTGGCCTCCCACTTTGCCGAGCGGTGGGACTTTCCTAACTGCGGAGGGGCAATTGATGGGAAACACGTCCACATCGTCCCACCACCCAACTCGGGGTCATACTATTTCAACTATAAGGGGTTCAATAGTATAGTGATGTTGGCGGTGGTGTCGGCTAATTACGACTTCCTGTATGTGGCCGGATGTCCGATGGTGGAGTCATCGCCCAGACGGAGTTTTACAGGTGTCTCCAGAATGGCAGCTTGGACTTGCCAGCTTCAGAGGACAATGTTGAAGGACTCCCATTTGTGTTCGTTGCTGATGAAGCGTTTGCGCTGGGGGACCACCTGATGCGGCCATTCCCAATGAGGACCCTCACCCCGGAACAGAGGGTTTTTAATTACCGGCTGGCCAGAGCCCGAAGAGTGGTGGAGAACACATTTGGAATCCTGGCCAGCCGGTTCCACTTATTTATGACACCCATCCATATGGCGGAGTATAAACTGAACCATATTATACTTGCGTGCTGTGTTCTCCATAACTTTTTAAGGAAACATTCGGCCAACTATGCTGGCTCAGTTGGGCCTGAGGCCGGAATGATACATCAAGCCACACTGACGGTGCTTGATAGCGGCCGTCCTGGCTTGCCCTCCCTGAAAGCCCGTAATGTCCGGTTACGCTACCTGGAGTTCTTTGCGGGTAGGGGGGCTATCAATATGCCAGAAAATCTGTGAAGCCTTTTTATATTAAAACAAAAAAAGAAATTCTTTGTGGACATTTACTGCTTGTGTTTGTTTTAGCTGACCCTGACAGAAATGTGTTGAGTCCCGAAAATGTCGTGATTCTGTAACCTTATTATACAAAGCACTGTTGGCTGTTATTTACTAAAATGCAAAAACACATTTCACTACAAGTGCAGTTGCAACTGCACTGAAACTGCACTTGTAGTGCCAAGAGGATTTGCCCTTAGTAAATAACCCCCATTTTCTCAGAAAACAACAATGACATCACCCCAAAAGTGTTGTAGCGTTGAGACAATAATCCACACATTCTTGATTAACAATCTTTTTAATACCTGCACAATCACATGTGCATTTACCAAAGGTTTTTCACACAAACCAACATGTTTATTGTATAACAATGTTTGGGGTAGCATTATCAAAACTCAAAATGTCCATTTTAGATAAAACAGGCATGTGTAAAACCAACAAGAAAGACACAAATCTTGAACTTACAAACGTCACATTTGGTAGAACTTGAAGGCAATATCAGACATGAGTATTTAGGAATTGTGTTTGATATTGCGTTCAGATGGGGTGAAGTCACCCCAGGAAAAGCCAAATTTGGAAGATGCACACCAATTTAACAATGTCAACATGTGCGACCTGCCATCACGGGGGATCAAGGGACGTGTTTTGGGGGAGCAAGCCCTTCCTCTCAGCTACTTTATTATTGAGGAAGGGGTTGCACCCCCAAAACGCATCCATTGATCTCCCGTGATGGCAGATAGCACATGTTGACACACTGTGTGCATCCTCCAAATTTGGCTTTGGGAAAAATCACAAAAACATTTAGCACATTGTAGCATACAAAAGAAGAAAGTGATTTGGAGGGGCTTTAAACTCGCCCCAAAACATCAATGATGTTTTTATTTTTTGGAATAACATCATTGATGTTTTTCTTGATGATTTCCAATTGTAAATTACACCCCATGATCTCCCCGATCAGGATCTGGGCACTTTCGGATGTGAAAGGATCTGGATCCACAACCTCACGATCACCTAAAAAGAGAGCAACCCCAAAATAAAATAGGTCTAAAAAAAATGCCACCATCCATCTCTTACCTGAGCCTGTGGTCGCAGACACTCACCTGTTGTGGTGACTAGTTCCACCACGTCTTCTTTCTCCTGCTCAGATTGTGTTGGGGGGATTTCCCCTTCTTCCAGAGGGGGGGGGCTCTGGTCTCCTCGGATGAGGGGTGTCCTCCGAGTCTTTTATCCCCTATGTAAAACAAAAATGGTATAATTAGCACACAGATATTTGATGGCAGAACTAGAAATAGGAAACATTGCTTGGAAGTGGGGTACAATTGTCAATTTTAGCAGAGTTCCAATATGTAGCTTTTTTAGTGTCCTTTGTCAAGCTGCAATACTTTACCTGTTTAGTACAAGCTTCACAGATGTAGCCCCCCCTATAGTATACACTGGCGCACCTGTGTGCCCCCCCTAATAAAAATGGTGTTCTTGTGTCCCACACTAGTGCTCCAGTGTCCAGATGTGAAAACAGCTGCTCAGTGTCCTCTCCTTACACAGAATCTAGTTTGCATTTCATTCTAGTAACAAAGCCATCTACACAACCCAATTCTTTTAAGACAAGTATAGGGCGTCAAAATGGTGGCCAAATGCATATGGCCGAAACAATGGTATTTTATAGTCCGAAAGAATGTTGGATCCGAACGAATAATGTGCCCATGAACATGAAAGTTGCCATTTTAAACTGTACAACAGTTCCTAAAAGCACATGGAGCAGCACGAACGTAATAAACATAAAGAATAGGAACACAGCACAACTACTTACTTTTTCGCAGCACTCTCCGGATCTTTCTGTACTGCTCATGTTCTCATAATTTGAGGTCCGACCACCGCTTCCTGAGCTGATCTTTCGATCGTCGTACCCCGAAATTCCAGTGCAGACTCCTGACCACTTTCGCCATGATCTTGGCCTTTCTGATATTGGGGTTGGGGTAAGGTCCATACTTCCCGTCATAGTCGGCCCTCTTCAGGATGTTGACCATCTCCAACATCTCCCCAAAGGACATATTTGTGGCCTTAAATCTCCTTCTGGATCGGGACGTGTCCAGATCCGGCCTTTCCTCCTGATCCTCCTCGTTGCTACAATTATCACGCACCTGCTGTGTCACCGCCATGTGCTCTTCCCCCACTGCGCCGAACAAAAAGGGGCGGGGAATAGACTAGAAAGAACGTCAGGGGTGGGCGGAGTTACACGCATGCGCAGTGTATATAAAGCGTAACACACGTGCGTATTATGTGCGATCTGTGAGCGGAGGAAGGAGCATCGGAGGCGCCGATCGTGATAACGAAGGTAGGATCTAAACTTGGGCCTATACTGCTTCAAAATGGAAGCCTATATTGTAACAAGATTAGGGGAGTTTGGCCTGACATTAGGGTTTGTCTTGTGTTGTGTCTTGCAGAGAAAATGGATGGGTTCAACGACCACAATTTCCTCCCCCTGTTCATTGACAAATACAGGGAGCTGCCCTGTCTGTGGCAGGTCAGACACCCCCACTATAACCATAAACAGAAGAGGCAGGCAGCACTGGAGAAACTGCTGGAGTTGGTGACGCCGGTGGTCCCCACAGCAACCATCCCCTATTTAAAAGCCAAAATTGGTGGCCTGAGGAGCACTTATCTTAGGGAGCGCAAGAAGGTCACAGATTCCCAGAGGTCCGGAGCTGCAGCAGATGACGTTTATGTCCCCAGGCTCTGGTACTATGAGAGACTGCGATTTCTGTCAGACCACACTGAAGTCAGGGAATCCCTCTCAACCCTTCCTTCCACTCTTCCTTCCATCCCAGCTGAGGCTTCCGATGTCCAACCTGGGCCTTCCAGCCAGGAAGAAGTGGAGGAGCCCAGCTGGAGCCAGGTATAGCATTGTTCTACAGATTTCTGGTCAATAAATAAATGATGTTTACTAGTGTTCTAATTTATTATCGCTGTTTCTAGCTGGTCTAAAACCACTTTTGATGAAAGGGACACTTTTTGGTTGCCATGGACAATCTCAAGTTTCCAGGCAGAAAGAACAGTATATGTAATATAAAACTGCAGACAGGGCACTGGACAAAGCACTAGGGACAAAAGGGATGTGAAATGATTTCATACAGTAATGTAATCTGTAAGATTACAGTGTACTCTATGTGTTATGTATTGTGTACTTTTTGAATTTGCCACTGGGCTCCGCCCCCATGCTTCGCGGCGCTCACAGGGAACGGAGCGTGGCACACAGAGGCAACGGGCGGAGGACACAGCCTGCGGACACAGCGGGGGGACATCTCAAGAACCTGGGGACAAGGTAAGTACACTGAACCAGGATTCTGAAATGCAATCCCGAGTGTGGCTCGGGGTTACCACTAATGGTAATAAAATATTACCCCGAGACACACTCTGGATTACCAGGGAGGGTAAACAATAGGTGGCATAACATAATAAATATGGTACATGCATGTTATATAGAAATGTCAACAACAGGTTACAGACCATATCTTTATAAGAAAAAATACAATAGCAACAGATCACATTGCATTGTGTAGTGTAGGACAATTGTTCTCCATGTCATACAATCACTTAGAAAATGAGATAGTTAGAGAAAATCTAGATGAATAAGGATATATTGAACCATCTGCAGGAACATAATGCATACAAATAAATCCAACGCATTTCGTGAATTCACTCCACTTTCTCAGGTGCAGATGCATCAGTATCTGCAGGGAAACATAGATAATAAAACCAAAATGGTCTATTGTTAAACCCAAACATAGGGTAAAATATGACTATGGAGGGGGAGGAAAACATCCATCCCTTCAAGATACTCACGTATCGGTTAGGTCTGGAACATGTAAACTGGAAGGTGAGGGCTGTTTAAGATGTCTGTGCTGGAATCTGTGGTAACAGGGACCCGCAAAACAACTGGATGCATATACTGGTCCTCAAATACGTTGAAACATGTAAGGCAGATCCTCTGAAGTTATTTTGTATCAGCCTGTAGAGGCTCGCAGTCTTTGGATGCATCTGGAGCCGGCTGGGCTCGCTGTACTTTACCCATGCTGTTTCCTCCTTGTGTCGAGCATGACACACAATGTAAGTGTATCCAAATCATTTTAATAAACAATTGAAGTTTGGTTTTACACTATGTTGTACTCTGCTTATGTTTCCTATATATAGATCTGAATCATCTAAAATGGAGAAGACTATGGTACATTTTTATCAATGCTAATTGGAGAGAGGGGGTATGCACTTTTCAGCTGAAAGATTTCAGGGAGAGGAGATTCCATCAATCTTTATCTGCAAATGTATTGAGTAACTTCACTGTATCTGTTTTTTTGGGAAGTGGGAAAAGGACTTTTTTGTATTGTTTTTGATTTACTTGCACATTCGTACCTTGTGGGGATTGCACCTATTAAACTTTGGACATTATCTGCACTTTGTATTTTACACTTTATTTATGATTGAAGGTCCATTCAGCATTTGTTATTGCAGTAGATATATTTATATTCGGTTATATTTTTTTGCACACATTTTAATGTAATCACTTATTTTATTTCATTGATTCTGGGCCGCATTGTCACTTTATTTAGGTTTGAAGATCCCATAATATTTTTTTTACACTTTTTGCACATATTAGCCTTTTTTTCAGCAGGGGGGGATCTTTATAAAATTGACATAGTGAATACATGTTGCAATATCCACGAAAGTAAATTTGCTGGGTTATTCACAAAGTAAGTTTACAAACTTCATGATCGATCAAATTTATAGGAGTAGGCTAGAAATAATTTAAATACAATGTAGATATTGATAAAATATTGATATTGATAAATATAAAAGATACATTTTGATCATAGATATACTTTTAGCTCATCCCCATCAAAAATGCATCCCTTGGCATCTGTTTTCCTTTGGCTAGAAAGTAATGCTCACCAACTACAGAAAAGCCAGCCAAACAAAGCATGCTTGAAGGAAGAAATGTGTTTAATCTCTGACCACTGGATCTCCAACCCCAGCCAAACAAATTCTCTTGTAAGTTAGTAGGCCCCTTCTCTGAACATGCCTGTTCAAGTGAAAGTAATCTACAAGAAAGTTTTGGCTTGACTTGGGTATACAAAAGCCTGTTATAACATACATATGAAACACCTGCCTCAACAAAAGTTGGAAGATCTAGAAATCTGGGGCATTGGAGTGGAGAAGTTCCCATGCAACAGATATGTATTGGTTTGACGTTCTAGTCATGGGGCAATCAAGAACATTTGAAACATTAGCTATTGTGTGTGCTTGGCCCCCCAGGGTCCACTCCTTGATTGTGAGGATGATAATGAAATCAACTCAGAAAGTAACGATGGAGGGTGTGCACCCCATGCTACAGCCAATGTACCAGCATCTGGTCCAAGAACAGAAAGACTTGGTAGAGGGCTTGGGTAAATTATGGCAGACGGAGAAAGTTCTACAGCTGGGAGAAGCAACTTGTCTGTAAGCCTCTGTGAAGTTGAATTAGTACCTGCCAAGTCCTTATGTTGCTGATCTGATCTGAATTGCGAGAAGGACTCTGGGATACAACTGGTCTCTGAAGTAATTTCAACCAGAGCTAAGCAGAAGGATGGAAGGAACGCCCCAGTAAGTGTCCACAAAACTTCTGACCCCCTTTTGAACATACAGGACCGAATGCTACTTGAGCAAGTGAACTCAGCTACCTTCTCTTCTCCCCCACCTCCTCACTATCTGTTTTGGCGAGGGGGAGCCAAAGATGGGATATCCGCAGAGAACTACTCAAGTGTTGTTGGAATGGACTGCAACTCCTGAGATGTTGAGAGCTATTCTCTAAGAATCAGTTGGATGTGGGGTGTGCAAAGAGTACCAGCATTATATAAATCTGCAGAAAAATAAGCCATTAAAAGTAATGTCTTGTTGGATTCCATAAAAGGTCTGGAAGATCTGGGCAAGCAACTAGCGGAGCTAAGGAGAACAGGAGTCATCAGAGAGTCCATGCACTTCTCCCTTAGGGGTGGCCTGGAAGAAGATTGGCAGATTTGAATGTGCATCAACTACCGCACCCTAACACTGGCCATACATTAATCTTTTTTTTTTTGCTCAAACACTGGGTTGAACAAAAAAAAAAAACCTGATTCCCCCATCCACACAGAATACAATGAGAAATGCTACTGGCTATAACCAGCAACACTGATCATTCAGGAAAAACCTGACAGGCTGGTTTACACAAGTTGATTCATAGATTGACTTATGTACAAAAAGCCTTTCAATACGTTCATTAAAATTCAACCAGTTCAGCAGGGACAGGGAATTTTGATTCATTTATGGCCACCCTTAATCAGAAGATCATGCTAGACTAGTACACCACCCCAAGAATAGATTATGCATTATTATTTCTGTCTCTGGCTAAATGGTTCAGCAAATTGGACTTAAGGAATGGGGTTACCCCACCTCTCCATCTCGTCCAGTTACCGGAATCCCACAAGTATGGCCAATTCATACTTAGAACTGTAATGCCCCGTACACACGGTCGGACATTAATCGGACATTCCGACAACAAAATCCTAGGATTTTTTTCCGACGGATGTTGGCTCAAACTTGTCTTGCATACACACGGTCATACAAAGTTGACGGAAAATCCGATCATTCTGAACGCGGTGACGTAAAACACGTACATCGGGACTATAAACGGGGCAGTAGCCAAAAGCTTTCATCTCTTTATTTATTCTGAGCATGCGAGGCACTTTGTGCGTCGGATTTGTGTACACACGATCAGAAATTCCGACAACGGATTTTGTTGTCGGGAAATTTTATAGCCTGCTCTCAAACTTTGTGTGTCGGAAAATCCGATGGAAAATGTGTGATGGAGCCTACACACGGTCGGAATTTCCGACAACAAGGTCCTATCACACATTTTCCGTCGGAAAATCCGACCGTGTGTACGGGGCATAACTGTGTAAAACATGCCACACCAGGAATTTATCTTTATCCTGCATACAATATAACAAGCAATTTTATTACACATGCCTATTATTGCATGCATTGTTCCCCCTCTGTGGAATAGTTATTATCACCAGAGATGCTTGAACAAGTCTGGTGAAAACTGTGATGGGTATGAACAGTGTTCACATCTTGCCTGTCAAAGTCATAAAAATAATAATTTATCTAAAGTCTATAGATGTGAATGATGGAGATCAGTTTTCTCTACATCTACCACATTGATTGACACTTCAGAAAGCAAAAAATGACTTTGTGCCTCAAAGAATTCTGGGCCGTGGCTTTGGTAAATACTATTTATTTTGCGCTATTTGTTCATACTCTAGGAGGACTCTCTGCAAAGTTCAGCATTTGTCAGAAGATCTAATGATTTCAGCATGTACAAAACAAAACCAATTTCAAAGCAGTGGAGAAATTTAACACTAATCATGCAGGAACCATCAATATGTTGCTTACAAAACACATTTGAAAACAGTATGCCATTTATTGATTTATTTGTGTGTGAGATTATAAACACCTACTCATCTCTAGAAATAAACATGCTAGGTTTTATGCACATTTTTAGTATACAGAAACTTTTAAACCTTAGCAATCATTAGATTAAACTTAAATAGGGCCTTCTGACAATACAATAACTATATTATTATTATTATTATACAGGATTTATATAGTGCCAACAGTTTGCATGGTGCTTTAAAAAGTAAGGCAGACAGTACAGTTATAATAAATCAATACAAGAAGTTTAGGAGGGTCCTGTTCCTAAAAGATAACAATATAAACTATATTTTTGTAAGCACAAAAAAAAATTATCTTTTAGAGACATTTTTGATTTTTTTTTCTATTAAAAAAAAATAAACACACATACTCACCTAGGTGGATGCAGCATCAGTCTGATACTGAATCTGTCCCCTGCAGCCTCTAAGACTGAGAACTGAACGATCAAAGACCTCTGATCGCTCAGTTCTTGGTCTTCACTGAGTGGAGAGCAGCACCTGGAGCTCTCTGCTCTGACACAGCCCCCCCCCCACGCTGGTTCAATGGAGTGGATGGCTGTGGAGGGGGTGGGAGCAATTGGCACACTGCTGAGAGCCTGAGCCAGCGGCCGGTCAGGAAAGCATTAAAGTGGATGTAAACCCAATGTCATCCTTTCTAAACTACTGCCATAGGGGTTATCTATAAAGATATACATGCCTCCTGCATGTATTTTTACCTGTCAAATGTCTCCCCTCTGTCTGTTATGAGACCCGAAAAACTGCAGATTCTGTAGGTGGGTCTGTTGTCTGGAGCTCGGTGGGTGGAGTCGTGATGTCAGTAGACTCCCCGCCCACCTCTACACTCCCCTTGTCAATATAAGTAACCACATGACTTCAGCATGCCAAATCATGCTGAGGTGTGGAACAGCCAATCCTTGCAGAGCTGCTGAAGAAAGGAGTGGGAGGGAATTAAAAAATACTGCATGTCTCTAGTGCACAAGATATGTAAATGACCTGTCACTCACAGCAAGGGGGAGTATTTGACAAAGTTTTTCTCAGTTTGTCAAGATTTATCTCACTGAACAATAAAAGAGGATTGCACAGAGATGGATTAACTCTGTGTGGCAAGACTGGGCTCAAATGATAGGAAATCTTATACTCTACAGTATGATATAAAAAAAAATTGGGGTTTACATCCACTTTAATGTCAAGTACCCTCCAGAGTCTGGACCGGCTGAGTGACAACAGCCGACAGCAGACAGCAGACATTACCTCGCTGATGGGTGAATACAGGTCACAGGAGTGCAGAACTAAGTGCACTCCTGTGACCCACATGTGAAGTAGGACCAAAAGAGCTTTGGCCTTACTTCTCCTTTAATTTCTCTGAACGCAACTCTATTTATTTTAGCTAATGTGTCCTTGTACACAGCAGCATTTAGATTCATATATTACAGAAGCATTAAGAGGTATAAAAATAATGCCCCAGACTTGCATTCTGAGAGGAGTTTACTGACATCATTTGTGCACAAACATTGTGATATTGGGGTAATTACACTCATGTAGTAGGTGCTTTTCCAATGCGCTGTGCCAGTCAAAAATGTTTTTTAGGGCATTGCAGCCCATTTTTTAACAAAATGGAAAGTTCACATAAGCAGTTGCCCACACAGGGGTTCTGCCACATCAGCATGGATGGTCAACTGAAAATGCCAAGCCACCAGGCTCCCTTATCAGCAGCATGACTGCTATCCTTACCAGTCCCTCTGACTATGTAGCCCAGCTCTTCAGGTTCACTTGGGTCACTTAGCCTGGCCTCTAGACAGGGGATCTCCTGACATCCCAATACGAGTTCACCTGGCTACTGGGACAAGACCTCCTGTCTCCTGGCCGGGGCTCCTCTGACCCCTGGTTGATACCTTCTGTCCCCTGACTCCTCCAGCCAGGGGCTGTCTCCAATATGGGAGCTGTCTCCAAACTGAGATATTCTCAGGGTTGAGTATATAAAAGACCCTGCACACTTGTGTACTCCCACAGGCAGCAGTAAAATCTGGACACAAGATTAAAGGTTCTGTCCCACTCAAGACGCTTTGGAACCTTCAAGCTCCAGGCCCTGATCTGGGACTACAGAATCCAGAGAAAACCAAAAACACAGTTTTCCTTGCTCAGAAACCAGTCTGGAACTTCGCATTAGGCCTTAATGCAAATCCTGTGTCATTTTCTCCTACATTTGGCAAGGCTTTGTCACGAGTAGCAGGGCTTTGTCACAAGTATAAACATATCTTAAAGCATGTATATGTGCATAAATGCACATAAAATGTATTCTAATGGCTAGAATAAATGCATATTGTAGCCAACAGCATAATTTTCCATGCGTGGGTTTCTAAACTCATACGCCCGTAAATTCACATAAGTGCATGTAAGTACACACCAAAACAAGCATATTTTTTATGCTGGAATTTTCTGCATAATATTCAACAAAATAAATATTGTTTTTCTTCTTATATTTATGCTCAAAGTTCCCTATTTGATAACACAAAAAAGTAATATTCATGAAGGAACCCAAAGCAACCAATAAAACATAATCTATCATAATTTTTTATTTTCTAGATTTGTCCCTCCCTATATCTGTAACAGGTACTCTCTAGCACTCTGGTGCCAAATGTACTACAGATACAAGGCATGATAAAGTTTTCATGGATATACACCCATATTGGCTATACCAGGGATTCTCAACCAGGGTTCCTCCTGAGATTGCTAGGGCTTCCTTCGGCAGTGAGCAATGGTGGATTGATCTTCCAACTACAGTGAACACCTATGCAAGGGGGTCATTTTCCACTAACCACAGATGAAGGGGTTACTTCTACACTTATGCTGGAGGACAGCACCATTGTTTGCCTTTCTTCTCTGCAACTATTATTAATTTCAAGAATGTTAATGAAAAAAGTTTTGTAGGGGGTTGGTGACAAAATTAACTGTCCTTGATGTCAAATATGCTAGGTGCTACTAAAGTCAAAGTGTAACTTAACCCAGGACCCTGCATTCATTATATCTGGTCTCCAACAGTACACAGAACATAGAAATGCAATTATTTTAGTAAATATAAACTGCTAAATACCTTTCTCATCAGCAGTATATAGCAGTCTTGTGATTTTCATTCTCCTCTGACTGTGCTGTGAGGCTGCATGACCCCTGACTTTCTGTCTGGACAGTAGTGCTGATTGGCCCTGTGCTGATCACATGCACTCTCCCAAAAAAAACTCTCTAGCTAAATACATCAAACTGAGCATGTGCAGAATGCTCCCATGGCTCTGAACTATCAGGAGATGTATTGGGGACTGTGGAAGAAGGGGAGGATCAGAGAAGACAGAATCAAACAGCCTTTTTACACAATGCAGAGAATTGGTGAGTATAACCAATACAGTGAGTATAACAAGCATGCTTTACTGCATATTAGGGATGGGTGAATGGTTCTGCCCGAGCATGAGTTCAGGACATTTGCCTGTTCTGCCGTTTACTGAACACCCGAAGGGCGCACTATATGCTGGTTGTTCAAGAGCAGGGCCGGGAAGCCAGCCGCGGTGTCCTTAATAACCGATGAGTCATCAGCTGTCAATGGGTTTCCCTGCTGACAGCTGAATAAAAAAAAGTGTGGGTAAAAAAAATAAAGAAAAAAATGGCATGGGGTCCCCCCCAAAGGGCCTGGTATGGATTTTAAGGGGAACCCCACGCCAAAATTAAAAAAAAAAGGCGTGGGCGCAACAAAATCCATACCAGACCCTTATCCGAGCATGCAGCCTGGCAGGTCAGAAAAGGGGAGGGGGCAAGCGAGTGCCCCCCCTCCAGAACCATACCAGGCCACATGCCTTCAACATGAGGGGGTTGGTCCCATGGGGGCACCTTGCCCCCATGTTGATGGGGACAAGGGCCTCTTCCCGACAACCCTGGACTGTGGTTGTTGGGGTCTGTGGGCAGGGGGCTTATCGGAATCTGGAAGCCCCCTTTAACAAGGTCATCTGGTGGCACTTCCCACTTCTGACATCATGTGGCGTCACATGACGTCAGAAGGGGGCTGCGCCACCGGGTGATGTAGTCGGGTGTCCCCCCCTTGCCTATATAAGAACTTTCAAAGCACTGAGCGGGCAGATGGCGGAAGGCCCCTCAGGAGGCGGAGCATTTTTTTCGGGTCTGGCGGGCGTCATGATTGACGATGGATGTACATTGAGGGACACTATGTTTTTATTTTTTAATAAAGGACTTGTCAAAAACAGTTTCTTGTCTTTATTATTTTTTGACACTTTTTTGGTGAATGGGTAGGGGTACGAAATACCCGATACCCATTCACATGGGAGGGCGGGATCTGCTAATCTGTTAAAGGGGGCTTCCAGATTCCGATAAGCCCCCCGCCCGCAGACCCCGTCAACCACAGTCCAAGGTTGACGGCAAGAGGACTTTGTCCCCATCAACATGGGGACAAGGTGCTTTGGGGTGGGGGGGCAGAGCCCCCCTGCCCCTCCACCCCAAAGCACCTGCCCCCCCTCCATGTTGAGGACATGTAGCCTGGTATGGTTCAGGAGGGAGGGGGCGCTCGCTCATCCCCCCCTTTCCTGACCTGCCGGGCTGCATGCCTGGATAAAGGTCTGGTATGAACTTTGGGGGGGACCCCACACCGTTTAAAAAAAATATAAATTTGCATGGAGTTCCCCTTAAAATCTACACCAGACCTGAAGGGCCTGGTATGAACTGGGGGGGGGCATATTTTTTTTGTTTATTTTTTTTCAATAGCCATCAATTGTAACCTCAAATCATTTTGTAGGTGATTTGACTATTTTTTTTTTTTTTTCTTTAGAAATGTAATTTTTGCTGTAGCATGTTTTATGCATACAACAGATGTGCCACTTTACGGGCACATTAAGGGGACCCCCCCAGGCACTATATTTAAAGGAATTCATTTTTATTAATAAAAATGGAAACGGCACCAAATGCTAAACAAGCACTATCACATTCTGATGCTGCACCTAAAATTAGTGGTGGACTAATAAGCAAATTATAAAAACAGTGAAGGGCGCAACAGTAGTGCAATAAACCAATGAATAATATAACATATATAATAAAATTAGTTAAAGTGAAAAATAAAATGTTCATATATCATCCAACATTGCTGTCAAAAGAAAAAAACTGTGAATCTTCTTAAAGGTGTTCCAATCACAGTGATTAAATCGTGCAAAAACTGCAAATGAAGTGCTTCACCCAAAGTGATAAGTCTTAAAATTGGGGTGTCTATGTACAGCAGTCCTATCCTGCAACATCCTAAAAGGAAACTTCGAATGAGAGATATCCATCTGGTCCTGTATATGCCTGAGGGTCACTCTGTGGCCATTATCATCTAGTGAGCGCTTTGACTTATCACTTCGAGTGAAGCACTTCATTTGCAGTTTTTGCACGATTTAATCACGGTGATTGGAACACCTTTAAGAAGATTCACTGTTTTTTTCTTTTGACAGCAATATTGGATGATATATGAACTTTTTATTTTTCACTTCAACTAATTTTATTACTGTATATATTTTATATTATTCATTAGTTTATTGCACTACTGTTGCGCCCTTCACTGTTCTTATAATTCATTTTTATTGTTGCACTTTAAGCATAATTAAATCACTGCTCCTGAACAAATTATCGTTTGAAAAAAAAAAGTTTTATTGATACATGTTATTGATACACCCCTTTTATGGCCAATTACTTGCACATAAGCCCTCAGAATAGGCACTTTTGATTTTTCCTGTTCTGTTCCCATAGACTTCAATGGGGTTTGCCGTTCGGGTCAGAACATTTCCCCTGTTCGGGAGTTCTGCTGTGTTTGGCCTATCCCTACTGCATATACAGTACAGACTGATTTTACTCTTGCGTAGTGTACAGTAGTCACACTTTATATCAATGTATTATTCAAGCTAATGTACCCTGAGCTGTAGGTAAAATCTTTTTAGCAAGGGTTGCCCAAGAACTTGAAAATTATTTTAAGGGGTCCTCAGGGGCAAAAAGTTTGAAAAAGGCTGAGCTATACAAATGCCATCTTGCCTGCAGACAAGTCATTTCAATAGTGACAACAGTTAAACTATAGATGAAAAAAGGCTAACAATCCAGACATCGAAGCTAACTGCACAGAATACAATTATCTATCTCTTAAGTATTTCTAAACCCAAAAAACAAAGTTCAAATGTATTCAAGTAATTAAAAAGGCATTTTCACCCACACTTGTCAGTTTATCACTTAAAGCGATATTAAACCCAAATACAAAAAATTAATATATAGCAGTTTACAAATCGATAGATGTGGTGGCTGCATTAGTTTTCTTCTTTTTAGGCTTTTTTTCCCCTCTGTTTTCACCTGGTGATCTGGTCAGTAACACACCTTCTGTATTATCCCTGGTTCACACCACTACGACTTTTCATGCAACTTAAAAGATCAAAGTCACATGTCACACCCAATTTGCAGCAATGGAGCTGTTCAGTTCGGTGCGACTCAAGTTGCAGCAAATTTTAAAAGGGTTTCTGCACTATTTCTGTGTGATTTCATTGCAACTTGCATTGACATCTGTTAACTGAAATCGCACAGATGGTCCGCGCTGAAGTAGGGAGACTTCAAAGCGGCACTGGTGGGAACCAAGGCTTAGAGTGCCCCCACTCTGGATGAAGGAGGACAGTGGAAACCTTTGGACAGCAGCACTGTTAGTCTGGGATGAGGGGAGTGTTAGATGTATTAGCAGATTAAAATACACTAAGAAATTTAAGCCAAACTCCAGCTCATACTGCGGTTACACAAGCAGTTACAGCAAGAGTTTTTTTTTCTTTTGGGATAAAGATTTTATATGAATAAATAAAAACTGACCATTGTAAGCACCCCTGCCAGTGGTAAATGGTTTGTCTCATCCCTCTACTGATACATGTGCAAGAGAGCTTGTTCTATTTAAAAAAAAACAATTTACTGTCTAGATCACCAGGTGAAAATATAGGAAAGAAGAAGCTGATGCAGTCATCACATGTAATAATTTTTATGCAGTAGACTTGCAGAGCTCTTGCTGTAGACTCACCACTGAAACTTTGCTCTTGCTAGAGACTTGCCACACAAATTTTCTACAAATTGGAAAAGTGTCAACTAGAACTTGTGCTTCAAGTGCTCTGCAAGTGTACAACGTGCCAGTGAAAATGTGCAGCGAGTTAACAGACTTATAATTCAACACCACCACATATTTGTGGCAAGTTATCCTTGCTATCTAGGTAAATGTTGCGACTGCCCCCTCTATATTGCTGTCATAGGCAGAGGGCCACTTGTTCAGTTATGTTAGATAGGAGCCTTGCAGTGGCGGCTGGTGCTCCATTTTGGGGGCGGGGAGCAAACAAACCACCCCCAGTCGATTGGTCAATCCCCCTCATCGCTCACTAGTCCATCCGCCCACCAGCCCCGCACTTACCCCATCTAGGTAGCAGGCAGCTTTGAATCCTTCCTGCATCTCCTCCTCCTCTGCAGCTTCCCGGTGGCTTCCCCTGTGTCTCCTCCTCTTCGGCCGTCAATATGGTCGCTTCTCCTTTCGGCCACTCGGGTCTCAGGACCTGCTTCCAGATTGGCTAGGGGGAGAATCAGGAAGACAATAGAGAATATTAATTTGCTATTGTCACACAACTGGTTGGGCTCGGGGTGCAGAGCACTCTCACAGACCACCCTTTTTGAAGCCAATTAGAGCCTAGGGCTGCCTGCATGTAGATTAGGGGCTGGGGCGCATGGATTAGGGGGGCGGCGCCCCTGCACCCCATATGGATGGGCCACCATTGAAGCCTTGCATGTTTACAAAGCAACAAAGTCCATGACATCTGTGTTCACTAATTCTTCTTTTACTATGTAATTAGCACTAAGCAGTTGTGAAGGTAGCAAAAGAGCACGTGGAAATGAAGACAGCCGGGTCCCTTTTCTTTGTGAGATTTAATAGCTTCCCTTCATTCTTCACCTCTCTCAAGTTACTGAAAGAAGGTAATTTTTTTCTTCCTGACCATTTAGTAATGCTCATTAAAGACTAGAAGGAACAAACAATGCTCGCCCTCTGAGACTACAATTCAAAGCCTCTCCGCATCTCTCTGTTCTAATACTTGAGACAAATTAATTATTCCTTAGTGAAAAGTATACAATTCCTTCTCTTCATTTTCACCGGTTGATGGGGGCTGATTGTGTACTGCTGAATGGCAATCAATGCTAAAGGGAAACAAAACAAATATGTATTTTCAGCACAAGTAATTGCAACTGATAGCATTTATTTTGGATCACCAATAGTCTTGAACACAAGCTGCTTACCAGCATAAGAAGACAGCCGTGTGTGTGTGTGTGTGTGTGTGTATGGACCTGCAAACCCAGGCTCCTGATGGTTAAAGAAATAGCAAAATCCATCTCCATGCTCCAAGAATTAGAGATGAATTACTGGGTGTGCTCAAGAAAACAATACATAGAAACATGAAAAGTAATGGCAGAAAAAAGTAGACTGCTCGCTGCTGTTTTTTTTTTTATAATACACGTTTTGTATTTTTTTTTTCTTTATTTTTTGGTCTGAGTGTAGATCCATGTTTGTCCCAAGCATTTATAGAAACATAGAAAAGTGAAAAAAAATACACTGCAGAGTGGATAATATTTATTATATTATAAGCAGGTATACTCATTTAAAAATCAGGATCACTTTTCTTTTCTGTGTTATATTTCCTTTTTTACCTTTCTTGTTCTTTATTATTTGTTTTGTTTAAGAGGTCCTGACATTTCAGATGTCCCTGGACACCCTTCAGCTACCGGTAGAGCTGCAGACCAATGGATGATATTTCAAGACAGAGCCTGAAGAGGCAGTCTTTAAGCAGAGGGGTTAATGTTTCGGCTAGTCTCGTGGCTCTGGTGTAGAATCTCAGAACATCGAGAGGGTCCAGCTCACACTTTCATCTCTCTTAATGAATCCAAGCTCAGTTATTTACCAATGCTAGATTGCTCTTGACACCACCTTTCCCTTGCACTTTAAAGAGTCCCAGGAGAGATCCACTGCCAACTCCAACTGGACAGAGGATACATTTGTAAACCATTTTATCCCTCAATTACCAAGTAAGACGTATGGAAAAGATTTGCACTCCCTAAGATTTTGCTAAGCAATTAGGCCTTAGAAGCCTGTGATGCAGGGACAAGAGGCAAACATGCATTGGTTAACACAGCAATTAAATGGTTTGCTATATATATTCTTATATAGTTTATGTTCTGGAAAACGCTAGAACCATATTAGATGATTTATTATCTGTGTGCAAATTAGCTGTGCTATTTTTTTTTAAATACACAAAATAGACGAACAAGAAAACCCCAGTGTGCAATTGCTAGACAGAGTGCTCAAAAGAGGGTGTTTCAGACAGATGTTCATTAACATGGAAAAGGAAGACTGTGTAATTGCCATCCATTATTAAGATATAATGATAATTAACAAGAAGTAATAAATAGTACCAAAGTCAAAATATAATGCATTTTTTTGTGCATTTTACATTATATTTTATATGAAAGCTGTGAGTTAAAATTCTCAGACTGAATAGTTGAAGGTAGAAGGTGATGTATTATAAAATTACGTTTTTACCAGGAGATAGAGTCATAACTTTTCTTGTGGCTGATACCAGATTGTCATTGTAGAATAATGAGTCACATCAAAAATAATTTCAGCATGGGATATTCTCAAGATATAAATTGTAAAAATCAAAATGACATCTTAGGTGGAAATTGATCAATCACTGTCTTTTGGTCCTTAAAAGGGTTCTTAACCTTAAAGTGATACTAAACACACACTGGGGTTGATTTACTAAAACTGGAGAGTGCAAAATCTGGGGCAACTGTGCATGGTAGCCAATCAGCTTCTAACTTCAGCTTGTTCAATTAAGCTTTGACAAAAAAATGCAAAAAAAAATGGAAGCCGATTGGTTTCTATGCAGAGCTGCACCAGATTTTGTACTCTCTAGTTTTAGTAAATCAATTTCACTGTTTACATTGTTCCTTTTATTTCTGTATATGGTTGATGACACTGTAATTTTTTTAACACAAAAAAAAAATCTTTTTCCTAATGGATATACAGCTGTCACATGATCCAGCTCTTTCCCAGCCTATCTGCGGGAAAACATAGGCAGGAGGAGCTTCTAGTTCTCTGCTGCTGGTCACATGTTTCAAATACAAAAAACAGCCTTTGAAATCAATAAACTGTTTTAAATTGTCATAACAATATATATTTGAAATCAAATCTTTATTTTTTTTTGGCAATAACTTGGTGTGGGCGGATTTTTGCCAGTCACAGACTGGTACGCTCCTCCAGCCTGTGCTTTAGAACAACAGAGAGTTGATTCCTCCATCGATCTATATGAATATCCCACCCCCATTGTGTTTAGCTGGTTAGTGGGCATGGAAGAGGAGAGTGAGTGGGCTGTCATTTACCACTGTGTATACACACACATGTGTGACTATAGTCAATTAAGCTGCTCAGATGTGATAGGGAGGAAATGCTCAGCATAGGAACTCACTAAACACTGAGCATGTGCAGAGCTGCCAACACTGCCCTGCAAAATGCCTAGCTGAATTGGGGACATGAGCAGAAGGTGGAGATAGAGAGCAGCAGGATCATCCAGGTTTTTTTTGCAGAATACAGAAAATGAATCTCATAATGACTGAGTGAGTATGAACAGCATGTAATATACCATTTATTGATAGTTTTTTAAATGATGTGGGTTTAGTAACACTTTAAAGTAAAGTAAATTGATTGTGCACTTATATCTTAAAGTGTTTGTAAACCCTATATCTTTGTTTCAGTATGTTTGGCATTATAACTTAATGTATAAAGTTTTCTTAAGTGAATATTTTTTTGTGTATCTGTTGCAAAGTTGTCTACCTGGAGATCCTGGCACTAACAGCACATCCTGTTGGAGGTTGACAAGGCTAAGCAACCCTCTCGTAGTTAGGAGCGTAGTGTTGTCAGCTTGCCATGGTGAGCTCCGATTGATGTTGTGGTTGGGCTACCTATCTCACAGAATTGAGAGGTGACATACCCCCTTCATACTCTGAAGCACCACTGTATATATTTCCTAGGTCTTTGATAGAGGAACATTTCGGTGGGTAAGGGTGGCAAAGATGGTTATCAGTAGGTCTCGGGAGTGAGCTTTTCAAAGCTTTCCAAAGGACTTGCCACTGGATGTGCAAATTGACAGATTGTGTTTTTTATCTGTTAAAACCCAGGAGATAAAATTAAATTAAACAGGACGTTACCTTTAAAAAAAAGTCAGGTCTTATATTAATAAATCTGTCAGTCATAGTGGGTTGACAGTGTATATATTCTAACTCAGTTGTTGTAATAATGACTTATCCTTTCCTGAGACCTCTATCCCTGGCCTGGCTGCAGCAGAGACAATCACTGCAGACAGTCTTCATCAGATAACTGAACTCACCAAACACATGACATCCACAAATATCTCTATTGCATGCAGAAGATTGAGGAGAACTATATGACGTGGTAGATGACAGAATTGAAGTATTTAAAGTGGTCAATTTTTTTTTTCCTAGCCTCAATGTTTGCTATGTAGGAATAATACAAGAACTCACAGAAAAGGAAGGAGGAAATTACATCATACAAAGGGATGGAATTACAGAAAAGTATAAATAAAACAATGACCACAAGGTGGCAGCATACTATAAACAATTAAAGTGAGTGTAAATTCTCACCTTGTAAAACAACCTTTTCAGTTTAAAATAAAAATGAAAGGCAAAACATTTGTGTATTGATATAAAAAAAAACCATTATAAATACCCTTTTTTCCTTTTTTATAAGCAATCACATTCCCCCTGTTCTCAGCTTCATAAGAGCTGGGGGGAGGAGAAGCAACAGCACAGTGATCTTCAAGTCTGATCATTGGAGGAGAGCAGGCTGAGTTCCCAGCACAGCTAGAGAACTGACCATGCTGTATTCTCGTGCTTAGTGTGATCAGTTTTTATATGAAAGCAAAGGAACTTTAGGAACACCCGGGATTTTACATAAAGGCAGCAAAACAAAGAGAACAAAGAGATAGTTTTACATACAATACAAAGAGATACTTTAACATACAAGTACATAGTACAGCAGGCACATATCAGGAATATGAAATGTTGGGTTTACATACTCTTTAACTAGTGAAACACCATAGACTATATAAATAAATGCAATTGCATTATCCATATAACTGTAGCAGAACAGTGCATCTGTAGGTGTCATGATAACCTGGTAAGAGGCGCAAAGGACCCATTTATCAATTTTCATTGATAAACATAAAATATCATTCTCACATAAAATACTCATGAGAACATGTTTGCGATGAAATGTGTTATATATTGGATGTTCTGCTTGCACATAGATGTGAGCTGGTCCTCAAAGAGTCTGTTCAGGTGAAAGTGATTTGAATATCATACTCAGTGATATTATCCTTAAGATCTCTCTGCTGGGGTTCTACCAACCCCAACCACAAAGTCTCGCTGCTCCAGCTGCGTGTATAAATGTAAAAAAAAAAATCTAAAGTGACCTCTCCTATATGATCTCTAGTAGTAGATGAAACGAATACTTCAGTTGCAGAGATCTGAGGATGTAGCTAAACTCAGCAGCATATACAAAACCAAAAGTATTAACACCAAAAATAAAAATAAAAACATTAAATGTAGTTGTAAACGCTATCGGTGTATTTACTATGATTTGACTTTAATTGCAGCCTTTTGTAATCACATATGCAGCAGCACTCTGACTAGGAGAGGGAAGGGCAGGATTATAAGCTAATGTCTTGCATTACTAACAAAAGATGACCCTATCCTTCACTATCCAATCACAGCTAGGAGTGTGGAAGAGACCTAGCTTTGTTACTTAGAGTACATGTAAACCCAAAAAAATATTTTATATATTTCAACTTACCAGTCCTTAGATTTGATGACTGCATTAGTTTTCCTTTTTCTCAAGCTTTTTTTCATTTATTTTCACCTGGTGAACCTTTCAAAAACACACTTCCTGTCCTAGAGTGGCAACGCTCACTCGATGTACAATATCTATGGAGGAGCAGCATGTCAAACAGGAAGTATGTTAGGACTACAGAACACCCCCCCCTCTCCTTTTCTCAGTAGCATAGGGAAGAGGTGTTCTGTAGTCCTAACACACTTCCTAAAAACATTGTTCAAATTAGCACTGTAGAGTTCACACAACACAAGACAGCACTGAATTTCTGGCAGGATCAATAGGTATTTTTATTTATTTTTTTTTACACTTAATTGACCAATATATCAAAACGCTTTTAGTGGTATATTTTACAGACCAAAAGGAAAAACATAAAACATTTCAGTGTAGGGTTTACAAACATTTGACTGCGGCATAGAAAAGTCCCTTTTCCTCAAACTGGTATTAAAAAACATGTTACCTCAACATTTCATATTCTGATATGTGCCTGCTGTACCATGTACTTGTATGAGAAAGCATCCTGTTCTCTTTGATTTGCTTCCTTTGTGTAAACTACCTGGTGATCATGCCAGGCATGAAGGAACATCCTTCCCAGCGTGGTCAGTTTTCTTGCTATGCTGGAAACTCAGCCTGCTCTCCTTTAATAATTAGACATGTGCTTTTTAAATGGGTTTACTTCCGTTTTAATAGATACAGAATGACTATCTAATACTGTAGCCACCCTGCCATGAGCAGAGGTGACCGGACAAACTTAGTTCTGCCCAGTGACAATTTGCTCAGGTTAATTTTTGGCATCTCACTTAGTTTTCCCCTAAACTCAATTTTGCTGCTACAAAAGAAGGCAGGGAGTAGGGAGTGCCGCAGTTCGCTGCTTCTGTCGGCAGGTGTCCCAACCCCCCACACACAGGGAAAAACACAAGGGACTATTTCGGTACTGAAGGTAGTAGGGTATTAGTACAAAGGGGTGAAGAGAAGATAATAGGATAAAAACTATATTTTTTAATAGAAATCCATTTTAAAAGAATGTATAAGCACAATAATGCAGTAACATATACAGTTGCAATACAGGACAAGACAATATATACAACCGCATGAATTGCATCCAGTAATGACAGAGATTGTAACAATGACTTGGATTCTCGACCGGTTTCGCGGTATTCACCGCTTCCTCAGGAGAGTACAGTCTAAATGTAGCATAAAAAAACAAATAAATATACAAAGATTCACAGATGCATACAGTTTTGTGTAATGGTGGCAGCGAAGTCATTGAAATTACATTGAACAATAATATACAAGTTGGATAAGGAAAGGACAGGCTCACCCGCTCAGGTATTCTCTGTAGATATACGGGGCCCCATACAATTCCCCCTGCGACGAACACAGGGGATAACAGAACAGCCTCTGGTGGGTAAAATATTTAGGTAATTGGTATATGTGTGGGTCACTGAACCACAACACAGAGTAAGGCGTGATAAAGTAGAGGGGTACCCATGAATTACCTCTAAGTTTGGAACCCAGTGTGCAGAGAACAGAGACTAGAATTAGAGTAGTTGAGGGAAAGAGGAAGGGAGAGAAAGAAAGAAGAAGGGGGGAAGGTGATAAGGAGGAGGGGAGGGGGGGAGAAGTAGAGGGGGGAGGGGGAGGGGGGGGGAAGGAAAGGAAGGGGAGGGACAGGGAAGGGGGGAGGGGTTGGGTGTGGGGGGGGGGGAAGGGGGAGGAGGGGGAGGGGGAAGTGGGAAAAGGGGGGGGGGAAACGGGGGGGGGGGGAGGGAACGGGGGAAGGGAGGAAAGGGGGGGGGGGGGGAACAGAAGGGGGGAGAGAGAGGGGGGGAGGAGAGGGAAAGGAAAGATAGGAGGATAGAGTGGTGAGCAGGGCCTAAGATTAGGTCCAAGTGAAAATTGGACAAGGCTAAGAGAAGAGGGAGGAGAATGCACACAGGTAATAGGGACCATAACTTACCCCTGCAACGTGATCAGCGAGGACGGTGAAATACAGTGAAAGGGGAGCATACAATGGTAAGGATCGGGGGGTACAATCGTTTAAACGATCCAGGCGCTCAAAAAAGCTCCACACAGCTGGAGTCACTGATATGTGCAAAAGGGATAGTGATCATAGCAGCTGTAATAAAGTAAGGTAAATTACATTCCAAAATGACAAGAGGGGGGAGAACAATGCCCACAAAACAGAGCGACATAAACGGTAGCTCAGTAAAGGGTGTCAAAACTAGAGGGGTACCACTAGGGCCAAGTATCAATGTATTGACCATGTCTGCCTAAGTTGGGGTGCTTTTATAGCGGCCGGACACGGCCGCTGTACAAGCCTACAGTCCTCTGACGTGGCGCCCAACGAGGAGCAGCATCTGGGTAAGTTTTACCTTCTCCCCCCTCCCTCCCCGCTCCGCTTTCCGTCCCTTCCCTGTCACTTCTTTCCCGGTGGCTGACCTCTCTCCTCGGTTTCTCCTCTCACCCATTCTGGACCTGGTGAATCATTGCCCTTCCACACACAGTGGCTGCTCGCAGCACCTATGTGTGTCTTCATACTGATATGTTACCATCTCTTCTTCACGGGGGAATATTAAAAAATATATATATAATTTATTACCTGTACACCTTTTGGTAACTGCTACCTATTCTCATTGCCTATGTTTTGACACCCTTTACTGAGCTACCGTTTATGTCGCTCTGTTTTGTGGGCATTGTTCTCCCCCCTCTTGTCATTTTGGAATGTAATTTACCTTACTTTATTACAGCTGCTATGATCACTATCCCTTTTGCACATATCAGTGACTCCAGCTGTGTGGAGCTTTTTTGAGCGCCTGGATCGTTTAAACGATTGTACCCCCCGATCCTTACCATTGTATGCTCCCCTTTCACTGTATTTCACCGTCCTCGCTGATCACGTTGCAGGGGTAAGTTATGGTCCCTATTACCTGTGTGCATTCTCCTCCCTCTTCTCTTAGCCTTGTCCAATTTTCACTTGGACCTAATCTTAGGCCCTGCTCACCACTCTATCCTCCTATCTTTCCTTTCCCTCTCCTCCCCCCCTCTCTCTCCCCCCTTCTGTTCCCCCCCCCCCTTTCCTCCCTTCCCCCGTTCCCTCCCCCCCCCTTTTCCCACTTCCCCCTCCCCCTCCTCCCCCTTCCCCCCCCCACACCCAACCCCTCCCCCCTTCCCTGTCCCTCCCCTTCCGTTCCTTCCCCCCCCTCCCCCTCCCCCCCCTACTTCTCCCCCCCTCCCCTCCTCCTTATCACCTTCCCCCCTTCTTCTTTCTTTCTCTCCCTTCCTCTTTCCCTCAACTACTCTAATTCTAGTCTCTGTTCTCTGCACACTGGGTTCCAAACTTAGAGGTAATTCATGGGTACCCCTCTACTTTATCACGCCTTACTCTGTGTTGTGGTTCAGTGACCCACACATATACCAATTACCTAAATATTTTACCCACCAGAGGCTGTTCTGTTATCCCCTGTGTTCGTCGCAGGGGGAATTGTATGGGGCCCCGTATATCTACAGAGAATACCTGAGCGGGTGAGCCTGTCCTTTCCTTATCCAACTTGTATATTATTGTTCAATGTAATTTCAATGACTTCGCTGCCACCATTACACAAAACTGTATGCATCTGTGAATCTTTGTATATTTATTTGTTTTTTTATGCTACATTTAGACTGTACTCTCCTGAGGAAGCGGTGAATACCGCGAAACCGGTCGAGAATCCAAGTCATTGTTACAATCTCTGTCATTACTGGATGCAATTCATGCGGTTGTATATATTGTCTTGTCCTGTATTGCAACTGTATATGTTACTGCATTATTGTGCTTATACATTCTTTTAAAATGGATTTCTATTAAAAAATATAGTTTTTATCCTATTATCTTCTCTTCACCCCTTTGTACTAATACCCTACTACCTTCAGTACCGAAATAGTCCCTTGTGTTTTTCCCTGTGTGTGGGGGGTTGGGACACCTGCCGACAGAAGCAGCGAACTGCGGCACTCCCTACTCCCTGCCTTCTTTTGTAGCAGCAAAATTGAGTTTAGGGGAAAACTAAGTCAGATGCCAAAAATTAACCTGAGCAAATTGTCACTGGGCAGAACTAAGTTTGTCCGGTCACCTCTGCTCATGGCAGGGTGGCTACAGTATTAGATAGTCATTCTGTATCTATTAAAACGGAAGTAAACCCATTTAAAAAGCACATGTCTAATTATTAAAGGAGAGCAGGCTGAGTTTCCAGCATAGCAAGAAAACTGACCACGCTGGGAAGGATGTTCCTTCATGCCTGGCATGATCACCAGGTAGTTTACACAAAGGAAGCAAATCAAAGAGAACAGGATGCTTTCTCATACAAGTACATGGTACAGCAGGCACATATCAGAATATGAAATGTTGAGGTAACATTGTTGGGATGATGGTACTTTATACTTGATAACTTAACTATTTAATCGTAGGCGCTCTGTCTCAATTTTGCTGCTGTTCCAGGCTTGCTGTCAGTGGGTGTCACTGACACCTTTGGCAATAGAATATTTATGGCCCCCAGCCAACCACTAAGAGGTTTAATGCCAGTGGTGCATGCTGAAGGAGGATATAAATATTTGAAGACTAGCCTGGTGAGCTCAGCTCTCTTGTCCACAGGCTTCAACCAGGGAGGTGCTGGCTAGGCCAGAAGCCTGTATTGGGCCTAGTACAGAATCCTAAAGCTGTCCTGCCTCAAAAGGGTATACAGCACCCAAGGTGGAGAGCCAGGGGAAGATGTTCTGCTGAAGGGGGATGAGTCAAACCCTCAGAGGAACCTGGTACTTCCTTGGAGAGGAAGCACAGAGGCATCCATTGCCTGGCTGTGGAGTTCCAGAGAAAGTGCTGCTGGTGTTTTCTTGATGGTTAATTTCTGCAAAACACCGGGGTCCCTTTTTAGTTTTAGGCACTGTGACAACACAAGAGAGATTGACGCCTGGAAAAATGTTGTTGGAGGTATCTGGAGCCCTTACCTTCTCTCCCTGTGAGCCTGGAGCAATAAAATTCAAGAAAGTGACTGGCTCCTAAGGCTATTTCAGTCCTCCATTTCAGCCATGGATTCACCCTGCAGTAATGTCAGCCCGCTCCAGCCTTAGGAGATCCTCAACAAGCAATAATCAGAAGGTTCTCGAGAATGTACTTCACCTATGTAGTGAGCCACATGTAATTACTTATCTATTCTTGTAAATATACAAAGGGCTACTCAGTATTCACTCTAAATACAAGAGTAGGTAGTAGACTTTAGCTGTAAGCTTTTTACTCTTTTCTAAAAGTGAATATATCTTGATGCAAACTCTGTGTTTCAATCTTGTTTTCCTCTATTGTAATGCGTTTTTTTTCCTGTCTAAGAGGATGGTAACAATGCCTTTTTTTCTGTAATATACAAAAGCACTCTAGTCATTTGCTGTTTGGTAATACAATAAATGCACTATGTGTTATCTTGGCATTGGAGTTAAAAAAAAAAAAAAAAAGCTTTCTCTCTGTTGAATCCTGTAACTGGTAATAAGCCACCGTTACTCTTCAATCTTGGGAAATAGGAGGACAATGACTTACTGTGCTCAAATAGACTGACAGCTATTTATCAAAGACAATTTAAGCAATATGTGATTTATGTCTGAGATTATATGTAGGGACGCTAATGTGTTTAGGTATTGAACATATCCAATCTAAATTTCAACTATTATATAGGCTGTCAGTGCCAACTATTCTTAGGGATTCTACATTCTGAAAATAGGAAAGAGCTGAACGCAACTTAAAGAAATTAATTTGCTGCATACAGGCGTTATGAGAGGTGACTGTCATATCGTTATGCTCTCATTACATAGGTTAAGATGTATCGTCTGTTAAATCACATCAAATAAGAGAAAAAGGTTTTGCTCAGGGGACCTTCAGCCCCATAACTCTAAACTGTCTTCAGAAGGTTGTAAAATTTTGGTCATAAATGTTGTGCTTATGCAGGCTGCTCTAGGCACACAACTATGTAAATACACAATAGATACATGTATATAGGGTAGGATTTTCTATCCTTTAACACATACAGTATATATCCTTTTATTTATCTTTATTACCTAGGATGATTATCAAAAATTAAAGTATACCTTGCACCACTGAACACAGTCTAAGGGCTTGTTTAGCCCTTGCCGCCCCTTCGGAATACCACTTTGGAATACCACTTCGGAATACCACTGGATCACTTTTCTGAGGGTGGTTGACAGGTAGCTTAGAGGCACTATGCTACTTTTTCACCGCCTGTTTGAACCCTGAAAAGTCTTCATCACACCTGCATGCATTGCACGCAGTTGTGGCTCAGTCCCATTCATTTGAATGGTTCGTGTTTAACGGCGGGACTTCCCACCAAACATGATGGGATATCATTTTTGCCGTGTCCATGAAGCAGAGCATTTGTTCAACCCCCTCCAACCATGAATTGCCACCCCTCCCCCCTTCCTATTGGTTCATCACTATAATGGGCAAGTTTATTAGCCAATAGATAATGTTGCTGTGGATTCTTGAGCCAGTTCCTGCAGGTCTACAGTTCAATGTTCACCACTTTTTTAGGTTCCCACTCAGCCTGGCCCTTAAACCATGACACAGCCACATACTTAGGAGAGGCCTCTCTATCTCCAGTGATTCCAGACTTAGTTCATGGGGGGTCCCACTAAACACCAAAGGGCCATAAGACATGGGGGTCCAGGTTGCCAGGCATGTGCACCCAGGGGAACCACTGCCAAGCAAATGGATCATCCTCCACTGGACCAGCACTTGTTCCTAATCAAAATCAGTTCTAATGTCTAAATTTCCTCAGGTATTGGATGCACTGCTCTCATCTCAGAAAGAATAGGAGACCAGTCCAACACTCACAGTGTCAGCATGAACCTTTCACTTGTAGCTGCTTGTAGAATCTCACAGGCCAAACTCTGCTTACCTGTGCTGACAGTTCCCACTGAACACATCACAAAGACACGGTTTGCTTAAAATGTTTACTGACTTTCTTTGTGTCATTTCACACATTAAGCTTAATTTGCATCCATAGATTTCTTCCAAATAAATCGTGAAGAACTCAATACACATTACAGCTTGAACATAGCTTGTTCCAGTCTCAGTGTTACAGGAAGGGTGTTCACACCTTAACACAGGTGACCAGAGCTAACGCAGGTGGCCAGAGATAACTTCTGTTTTCTTCACCTATAGCAGCCCCCTTTCCCATACGGCAAGCAGGCCTTCTAGTACTCGGTTGCCCCCAGGACTTATAATACTTATACATAATGCTATAGTGCCTGGATACCATGCCAGGGCATGCTGAGCAAAGAAAACAGGTACTTGTGGTTAGCAGACAGGCAGAGTGGTTCAGTGACAGTCCAGGCACAAGGCAGGCAAGGTTCAGAGTAGTCAGGGTCAAATCTGAACTCAAAAGGCAGGCAGAGTTCATAGATTAGTCAATATCCGATCCAAAGTCAAAAACAGGGAAATAATAGAAAGGTAATGTGGCACTTACTAAAAAACAAAATATTAAAACGTTTCTAACATTAAAAACCCTAAAGACAGTAATCTTTGGAAGTTCCAAAGGGATAAATCCAAAATTATGTAGCGTCCTTAAATTAATCTCTCATCAAAATTTTATAGCCAAAGATTAGCAAACCAATGCTGTAACAATTAATGAATGACTGCCCTCCAAGCAATAATATACACAAAGATATAACTAGCCGCTCCTAGACAAAATCCAATTCAATAATGCGTCCAGGCCAGAGCATTAAAATAATATATAAGTAAAAATCACAAATATGGGATCAAGAACATATATGAAAAATGCAAGGAATAAATATCCGTGTGCAGAAATAAATTATATAAAAAATTATTAATAACGTACCCAAAAAGATAATCCAAAAAGGCAAGTATAAAAATCACTTGCTAAAAATAAATACACTGAAATCCTGAAAAATAAACATCTGAAATCCTAAAAATAATTAAATCTAAGTGCAAATAGGCAATCTGTGCAAAGTAACAATAATAAAGATGTAAATACAGATCCAAGTGCAAAATATAAAATCTGTGCAAAATTGACAATAATGAAAACAATGCAACAATAACTAATTGTGCAAACACTAAAAATAATTGTGTAAACACTAAAAAATGGTGCAAATAAACAATCATGTGTAAGTGTAGCAAAGAAACTGCAGCAATAAATAAATAGTGCCAAAGATGTGCAAAGAAACAATAATGTGCAAAAAAGCAAAAATGCAGGAGCTAACAGTACATTAGTGTCCAAGATCTTCCAACGAAGTGCTCAAGAAAAAAATATGATGATCATCAGATGAAGATTCATGAAAAGGAATCAAATAAATCCACAAATTATAAAATAAAAAAGAAATAAAAAAAAACAAATAAATCCAAAAATTGTGAAATTCAATTGTGACAATCTCTTAAAATGTGAAATTCAGTTCATCAAACAATCAAGTGACACCATCCAGCCAATCTGCAGCGTGCGTGATATTATTTCCCCCAGCCTCTCACCTCATATATGAGAATAAGCAGTCTAAAGGCCCGTACACACGATCAGACTTTTTGACAACAAACATGCAAATTAGCTGTTTTGGAGCAACATCCGACCATGTGTACGTTTTATGTTTCCATCGGACTTTTGTTGGCTGTGCGAACGGACAAACTTTCCGGCAACAAAAGTCTGATGGAGAAAAGTCATGTGTACACAAAAGCATTGGACTTTTGTACAAACTACAGTATGTGGCCACGAGAATGTTTCCAACGCGAACCCATCGCGCTGGTTCTCGGCGACAGGGTACTGTACATCTCGCGCTGTCTGCAATAGGAAAAACTAATTTTCCTATTGCGGCGAGAGGGAATTCCCCTCTGGGGGCATACCAGGCCCTTAGGTCTGGTATGGATTTTAAGGGGAACCCCTTACACTGAAAAATCCATACCAGACCCTTATCCCAGCACGCAGCCCAGCCGGTCAGGAAAGGGGGTGGGGACGAGCGAGCACCCGCCCTCCTGAGCTGTACCAGGCCGCATGCCCTCAACATGGGGGGGTGGGTGCTTTGGGGGAGCACCTTGTCCCCATGTTGATGAGGACAAGGGCCTCTTCCTGACAACCCTGGCCGTTGGTTGTCAGGGTCTGCAGGCGGGGGGCTTATCGGAATCCGGGAGCCCCTTTTAATAGGCCAGGGTTGTCGGGAAGAGGCCCTTGTCTTCATCAACATGGGGACAAGGTGCTTTGGGGTGGGGGGGCTGCAGGTCGCCCCCCTCCCCCAAAGCACCCACCCCCTATGTTGAGGGCATGTGGCCTGGTACAGCTCCGGAGGGGGGGTGCTCGCTTATCCCCACCCCTTTTCCTGACCGGCCGGGCTGCATGCTCAGATAAGGGTCTGGTATGGATTTCGGGGGGACCCCCACACCGTTTTTTCGGTGTAGGGGGTTCCCCTTAAAATCCATACCAGATCTAAGGGCCTGGTATGCCGTGGAGTTCCCCCTCAAGATTCATACCAAACACAGTGTCTGGCATTAGCGACATCCAAGTCGGATCCCCGCACCAGTGTAAACCCGGCTCGCAAGGTGTCAATCTCGCCGATAAAAGTGGCGAGATTGACACAATATCAGGCAACAATACAGAAGTTGACCAAAGGGTGGTGGTAAAGATCTGAAAAACCACGTGATTTGGTGAAAGTTGGCTGGAAAAGTAGTGGCCGTCTGTATAGAATACAAACTTATGGCCAACGCCCTTTGTACAAAAATCCAAGGGAAAGTTTGTACAAAGTCCTATCGTGTGTATAGGGCTTTACTGACAGATCCACACTTGCCGATAAGTTCCCGGGCTCCCTCAGTAACATAGCTCCTAAGGATCTCTTTTTGCTTTGCCAGGTCTATCTCCAGGGCGTTTCACAGCCAAATACAGTTCAATATTATAGAAAGGAAAGGGAGGACTCCATGGTGTAGTAATTACATCAACAGATTTAATAAAAAGGTAAAACACTTACAATTAATGAGATAAAAATCAGCGTGTATCAAGTATTTGTTCCCAATCTCGGCCGTGACTGGAAAGAACATCACCCGACTCCCTTCCCTGACACGTTATATCATATACCCTTTGAGAAAGTCACGTGAACAGGACTCGGGAGTGAGCACGCACCAATGCCCTCACTCAGTGCGTCTGGTGGACCAGATGTCCGCTAGCCACCCGCAATCATTCCCCAGAGAGGCAGAATGGCGATCTGCCTATGTAAACAAGGCAGATTGCCGTTATGACAGAGTAGAAGATAAAGATCTTGCGTTCCTGCTGAGCTGGGACACCAATTTCTGTCTTCATCCAGTCAGACCATCCCCCACACAGTTAGCAAGCACCAGCTAGGCACACATTTAACCCCTTGATCGCCCTGATGTTAACCCATTCCCTGTCAGTGTCATTAGTACAGTACAGTGCAAATTTTTAGCACTGATCACTGTATTAATGTCACTGGTTCCCAAAAAGATGTCAAAAGTGTCAGTTAGGTATCCGATTTGTCTGCCGCAATGTCGCAATAATGCTAAAAATCGCTGATCGCTGCCATTATTGGTAAAAAAATAAAAATTAAAAAATGCCATAAAAATATCCCATAGTTTGTAGATGCGATAACTTTTGTGCAAACCAATCAATATACGCTTATTGGAATTTTTTACCAAAAATATGTAGCAGAATACATATTGGCCTAAATGGATAAAGAAATTAGATTTTTTTTTTAAATTTTATTGGATGTGTTTTTAACCACTTCCTGACCAACCACCGCAGTTATATTGCAGCAGGTTGGCTCCTCTGCACAAGCCGTCGTAGCTATACGTCGGCTCGCGGGGTAAGGATAGCGGGCACGCAAGCGCTCGCTGCACAGCGGGGGTGCCGGTGCTCGTGGCCGACGGTCGCGATGACCGCCGGCCATAAGCGATCGTGGGCAGGAGAGACAGAACAGGGACAAGTGTGTGTAAACACACATTTCCCTGTTCTGTTCTGACAGGAGTGATAGATCGTGTGTTCCTATTAGCTAGGAACCACGATCAGTCACTTCCTCCAGTCAGTCCCCTCCCTCTTCAGTTAGAAGCACCTCCCAGGGAACACAGTTAACCCCTCGAGCGCCCCCTAGTGTTAACCCCTTCACTGCCAGTGACATTTTTACAGTAATCAATGCAATTTTATAGCATTGATCGCTGTATTAATGCCAATGGTCCCAAAAATGTGTCAAAATAGTCTGATGTGTCCACCATAATGTCGCAGTCATGATAAAAATCGCTCATCACCGCCATTACTAGTATAAAAATTTTTAAAAAATGCTATAAATCTATCCCCTATTTTGTAGACGCTCTAACTTTTGCGCAAACCAATCAATATGCCCTTTTTTTACCAGAAATATGTATAAGAATACATATCGGCCTAAACTGAAGAAGAAAATATTTTTTTTATATATTTTGGGGGAAAATTTCTTATAGCAAAAAGTAAAAAATAATGTGTTTTTTTCAAAATTGTCACTCTATTTTTGTTTATAGCGCAAAAAATAAAAATCGCAGAGGAGATCAAATACCACCAAAAGAAAGCTCTACTTGTGGGAAAAAAAGGACGTCAATTTTGTTTAGGTACAACGTCGCACGACCTCCCAATTGTCAGTTAAAGCGACGCAGTGCCGAATCGCAAAAAGTGCTCTGGTTAGGAAGGGGGTAAATCCTTCCGGGGCTGAAGTGGTTAATAGCATAAAGTAACAAAATATTGTTTTTTTTTTCAAAATTGTCAGTCTTTCTTTGTTTATGTCGCAAAAAATAAAACACGCAGAGGTGATGAAATACCACCAAAAGAAAGCTCTATTTGTGGGAAAGAATGGACATCAATTTTATTTGGGTACAGCGTCGCACAACCGCGCAATTGTCAGTTAAAGTGACGCAGTGCCGTATTGCAACTAATGGCCTGGTCATTTCAGAGGTAAAACCTTCCGAGGCTGAAGTGGTTAAATAACACCAGATTTCTCATACAAAAAAAAAAACTGAAGCATTTCCCTCATTAGCGCTAGTATTAAAGTGTTTTAATTGCTATGGAATTAATTTGCATACAGTGTATCTTATTGTGGCTATTTGCATTCAATAAGAAATGCAAATAATTTTGCACAAGGTGGCATCAGGGAAATGCTGAAAGATGAAGAGCAGCATATCTTTTTTTCAGAACCAATAGCATGACATTATATTTCGAAATGCTTGTTTTTTTTTGTTTTTTTTTTCACATCTAATGTTTTATACACATACTATCCATAAATCATCATACATGTAAAATAATCCTGTTAAAATGATTTCAGGTGTGTGCATATGCATGTGTATGTGTGTAAAAGCGTAAACTGATTTTATAAACATAATGATCTATTTATAAAGCAGTGAATGTAACTTTCACCAAACATTCTCTGGTGGTGAATTAATCATTGTCATTTAAAATGCATGTGCCTAGAAAGTTCACCCGCAGTGAATGTTTGCTAAATGTCATATTCCCTACTTTATAAAATTTGGCCTATGGCACTGTAGATTAAAATTGATGTACATTTTATGGGTAGGCTGGTTTTTGTCACCCAGTCATTTTTTGTGGTGGTGAGTGGGAGGTTAGGCTTTTGGCAAAAAAAAAAAATGTATAAATTACATCTGTACCTTTAAAGTACAACTACACTTTCCCTAATAAAATGCCAGAGCCTGCCCTCTCCATCCCTCTAACTTAATCCAACCTAGAACCTACCCATGGGTACGTACTTATCTCTTCATGTCAGTCTTGCTTGGTGTTTACATCGGCAACCAAAAAAAATCTATTCCAGCTCTACCTGCACCAATGCAGTGACATCCCTATAGGGCCGTACACCTAACAATTCTATTGTAGTGTAGGAGTATGACCCTTTCCAAGTGAATTTACCTCAGTATGCATAGGAGTGAGAAGGCTGAGGGTTTTCATTTGGAGAAAATGCAATTGTCCAATTGTCGCTTTTAATCCTTCTATTCCATCCAGAACTAACGCTGACTAAAATCCCCATACATATTAATTCTCGAAGAAACTTTTCGAGCTTTGCTGTACAGTGGATCACAGGTGGCTGGTATTGAGACAAATTTGGATGCTTACATTAGCAGCATTTAAAATAGATTGCATGATTTTTTCAAAATCGGAGTAAACTCCCATCTTTTACCTATAGGTAAGCCTATAATAAGGCTTACCTATAGGTAGTGTAAATATCTCCTAAATGTGCACCGTTTAGAAGATATTTACTGTTCATGCAGCCAGTGACATGACTGGCGCATGCGCTCTGAAGGAACGGCACCCCGGGCTGTTCCTTCAGAGCCCTATGCCGTAAACGGTGGCTCCTGCGCACATGCATGGGAGTGATGTCATCGCAGCTCTGGCCAATCCACGAACCCGGAAGGAAGACCGGGTAAAGATGGGAGATGACAATACCTTGCAGGGTACAAAAAAACATCAACCTAGTGTATTAGTTTAATCTAACCAAGCATAACCATATGCTTGGTAAACTCTGTCCATAATACCTATTTCAATAACACCAAAGAGCCCGGGGTAAATGCATACTAGGGATACCACAAAGGCCAGAGGACAGGCCTGAAAAACTGAGCTTCAGCCTAGCATCCATTTTAAAACCAGCTCCACAGGGGCTAAACCAAGTACAGATAGGCATTCACTCAATATTCTTTTGAATTTGATAGGGCAACCCCTATGTTGGTATATGATTTTTTTCATAGCGAAGAGTCGTGTTCATATTAGTGAGCAAGACCTGTGGGGACCGGGGCAGAGAACCTTTCCAGCACATCAAAAGCACCTTACGGGCTTGAAAGAGTATGTAGTTAACTTTAGTGAGGTGCATCTACAGTATATGCTGCTCCAGCATTTTAAACCCACTTCTCCAATAAAGGACAGTATATTACGGCAGTAGGTGTTGCCTACCATGTTGTCCCCAAGCTGATGAGGACAAAGGCCTCTTCCCACAACCCTGGCTCAGTGATTGACGGGGTCTGCAGACAGGGGGCTTATTTGAACCTGGAAGCCCCCTTTAAGATATGGTGGCCACTCAAGGAACTATCATCCCTCCAGGTGAATTAATAAGGGGTACATAGCAGTAGGTGTTGTCTGCATAGACAGTAAACTGGAAGCTTTATACTTCTGCAAACGTTTCCATGCTTGACCTATACATGGTCTCATTCTCAAATGGTCAGATCTTCTATCATTGAACCGCAAAAGTACAGCGCTTAATAAATACATGTGATACAAATATTGTGCAATATAAAAGAAAGTTTGTGTTTGTAATTTAGGTAAATAATACCATAGGTGAACATAAAATTATATTTGCAGTCCCATACAAAAAGAAAGAAAACAAAACAATCCCAAATGACTGGTGATCTTGTTGACAAAACGTAAGGGTGTACCCCAGACGAAACAAACTTCCATGTCCCAGTGAATCACCACAGTGAAGGCAAGATGGAGGCTTACCAATTTATAATGACCCACAATACAGAAAAGTCAAAAAGGTGTTTGTAGATATTTGATGGCTCAAAAAGACCTCAGATTCATTCACTGTAATTACGGCAAGACAATGTAGATCCAATGTTCCCCAACATATATTGGACATAGAAACTCCATGTGCCGATTGTGACAACTAATGAAATAAAGGATACATGTCACAATTGTACACAAGAACTGCCAGTCAAGAGAACAGAAAGCTTTTACAGGACCCTAGTCTAAATTACATTGGTGTTTCTTTTCATGTCCTTATGATAAACCCTATGGGATAATGCGGAGTTGAGAACTACCATATAACCATCTGTCGCTTGTGGAGAACCTCTGAAACCGCTCTTTGACTAACTGAAGCTGGATCGCTCGGTTCTAAGTTCTGATGACCTTTGTTTAATTAGAGGGTCATATACAGTTTGGTAAGCTTGTATTTTTTTCCATAAGAGGTGGTGGCTTCATGATTGAACACTTTCCATTTTCTTCCCATAAATGAAAACTTTCATATATGGGTGATGAATGTTCACCACATTTACAATATATGATCATATGAACACATGAGAAGATGACTTTTCTTTTGCATGTGGACTTACTTGCATTTAACCTTTCAGTCACTGGATGATATCACTTTTTTTTGCATATATACTGTATTCACTTTGTTTATTTAAATTATGTAGCACACCTCTTTATGCTAAAAAAAACAAAAAAATAAGTAAAAATGCCTATACACTAGATGTAAAGTGTATTACTCTATGTCTCAAATGATCCTTGTTGATAACTGGCCTGTGCAAAGCTGACTGGTTCTCTTTAAGTAAACTCGAAAGTTACCTTCGAAAAATCAGGTGTGTCTTCTGTATCCTCTACACAGATGCACAGTTATCAAACAGAACATTTCATTTGGGCTCACTATAAATGAGGGATATCCAGTGAACTCAGAAAATGACACTTTCTAATGTATTGGTTTAATTACAGGCTTCAGAGCCAAAGATATGAATATCATGATAGAAAGGTTATTCGCAGGCAAAGTCATATGCTAGAAGGGTACTTCAGAATAATTGCTTTAATAGAAAGATAATTATATATGTATAACATTCTCATTTTTTCATCTAATCCTTTACAGTCTTGTAAGATAGTTTGTTTTCCCGGCAGACATGGCATTTCTGTTATGTGTTAAGAAGAAAAACAGTGTATGGGAATTGCAGGGAGGGGAAGGACTGGAGTCTGCTCAGACCATTTGGATCAAAGCTCATTTTTCAATACTGATTATATACAGCAGAAAATGTTTATTAATATTGTTATTAATAGCCTTTGTGCTGGAAGAGGTTTTAGTGGTAGATGACCTAATCACACATATCTACAGTAGACTTTATCTTTTTCTCTTGGGTTTTGCTACTGAATTTCAACTAATTTCAAGTGCAGGTTAACCATTAAAATTACAAATTACAGTCCGTACTGTAAGTACGGTACAACATCATCATGAAGTAGTACAGCACGGGTGAAACATATCAAGGCTTATTTTATAAGCTGTGGGAAAGCGTACATAACCTATAGCAAACAATAGGCAATCATATGCCTATACAGCTAAACTAATGCAACGTGAAATGTGATCAGTTTTGTTTTACTGCTGCTTGTACATTATCTTTCCTGCTTGTGCTGACTTATTAAATAACCACCATGGTGAATAGCTGTGAGATGGTAAAGTCTTGTTTAAATGGAGAATATCTAAAACAAGAAAAGATCTTTTCTTTATCTGGAATTACCTGAATTATCCAACTTGATGAAATCAGAGACAACTAATAAAGGTTTTCTCATGCCAAAGAGTTCACACATTCCTGAGTGAGGACGTAAAGCCTAACAGCAGGCCCAGTTGGACAAGCTGGCAACTGCTTCATTCACCTTAGATATGCATATGCCTTACCACTGTAAAACTTCTAAAACTTTAGGCTCAGTTAGCCTTTTTTAATATAGCATAGCTTCTATGCTCTTTTCCCCCTTTTCACACTTTTTTACCAATGGTACTAATGCTGTACTTTACAACTTTTAGCCTTATACACAAAACTGATTTCATATGCTAAGGCTGCTTTCTGTCTCAGTTTAGATGTCCCTATACAGGAAAAAAAAAGTAGCTTATATGAGAAATACTTCTGCTATGGTGGACATGTGGGTGGGGCAACTTCACCCTGCACATGGGGGTACCTTTTGCGTGTACACTCTCACCAATGCCTGGGAACCAGGCGGGGCAAACATTATGGTAGTACCCCAGTTTAGAGATGTGTGCAGTAGTTGAATATTATTATAATAAGTTTTTATATAACACCAACAGTTTGTGCAGCGCTTTACAACATGAGGGCAGACAGTACAGTTACAATACAATTCAATACAGGAGGAATCAGAGGGCCCTGCTCGTTAGAGCTTACAATCTAAATGGGAGGATCAACTGTGGGGAACTGTGGGGGATGATCTGTGGGGGATGCTCGTTAGAGCTTACAATCTAGAAGGGAGATTCAACTGTGGATAATAACTGTGGGGGATGATGGAAAAAATAAAAGTACAGTTGTTAGGTAGGGGCAGATTAGGCTTCTCTGAAGAGAAGGGTTTTTAGGGATCATCTAAAAGCAGAGTAGGACAGATTGGGGTAGGGAGTTCCATAGAATAGGAAGGGCTTGGGAAAAGTCCTGGAGGCGAGCATGGGAGGAGGTGACAAGGGAACTAGAGAGCAGGAGGTCTTGGGAGGAACGAAGAAAACGATTTGGTTGGTATTCTGAGACAAAGGTAGTGATGTATCTAGGGGGCCGAGTTGTGGATGGCTTTGTAAGTTGTTGCTAGTGTTTTGAATTTAATTTGTTGGGTGAATGGAAGCCAGTGGAGGAATTGACAGAGAGGAGTAGCAGACATTGAACGGTTGGTAAGGTGGATGAGTCTTGCAGGAGCATTCATGATGAACTGAAGAGGGGGTAGCCTAAGTAAAGGTAAAGTAAAGTAAAGTAAAGTAATCCCATGAGGAGGGAGTTGCCGTAGTCGAGGTGGGAGGTGACCAGGGAGTGAACTAGGAGCTTTTGTGGTGTCATTGGTCAGGAAGAGGCATATTCTGGAGATGTTGTGGAGGTTGAGGAGGCAAGATTTGCAAAGTGATTGGACGTGAGGCCGAAAGAATAGTTTAGAGTCCAGGATTACACCTAGAACCTTGGCAAGTGGGGACGGGCTGATAGTAGTGCTATCGAACTTGACAGAGAAATCAGAGAAAGAGGCACGTGGGGGAAGAAAAATTATGAGCTCAGTTTTGGATAGGTTGAGCTTGAGGAAGTGGTGTGACATTCAGACTGATATGTCTGTTAGTAAATTAGTGATACATGAGGAGACTGGGTGAACTGAAGGGTAGAGAGATAGATTTGGGTGTCATCAGTGTATAAATGGTATTAGAAGCCATGGGAGGCTAACCCAGGGAGGAAGTGTAGATTGAGAATAAGAGACAGAACCTTGGGGACCTCAACAGAGAAAGAGAGAGGAGGAAGTAAAATTGTAACGCTAAAGGTGCGGATGGATAAGTAGGATGAGAGCAAGTGAAGAATACAGTCACAGAGACCAAGGGCGTGGATTTTGTTGAGGAGGAGGGGGTGGTCCACTGTGTCAAAGAGCAGTCCAGGAATAGGAGTACAGAACGGTGTCTATTTGGATTTAGCTGTTAGCAGATAGTTTGTGAGTTTTAGGAGAGCAGTTTCTGTGGAGTGTTGAGGGCAGAATCCAGACTAAGGGGATCAAGAAGATTATTCTTGGTGAGGTAGTTGCTCAGTCGGTTGTAGACCAGACATTTAATGATTTTGAATAAAAATAAACAGAGTTCCTCTGTGAAGTGTCTTGTCCCATGTCCCAAGTCCCAGGTGTTTGCATTTAGGAGGGACACCGCTGAGCCTATGTCCACTCCACCAGTCCAGCGTACCTCTGCTATGTTACTCCCAGTGACAGAATGGGGTTCCACCGAGCATTAGAGCAAACCTGATGTGTGCTCTCACTTAACTCTTTCTCTCTCCCATACCATGCAGCTAGGTCCAAAATGTCTTCATAGCGCAGATTCGGTCCCAGATGCCTAGGGGGGACAAACTTCTAGGGAGGGAGCCAGATCACTGACCCCTTCACTACTGGAGGACCTGTCACCTTTGCCAGGTACCATGCTTCATTACTGTCTGCTTTGTACTTTGCACTAGTTACTGGTTACCCATAGCAAGTGCATTCCTCCTCCAACTTGTCTTGCCAAGTTAACCCTTTAGTAGTGGCTTTGTTTCATACCCCATATGTTCTTTACTGACCCTGTTCTTTCATATGTCAGAAATCATCATGCACTTTTTTGAATGACTTTAAACCAGGCTTGAAACAGTTTGATGACTTTACTGTAACTCTTTATGGCAGTAAAAATAACAGGCACAACATAGACCAGACCCTGAACTATCTAACAGATGTGGCTGCCCAGGCATACCTTTACAAATGTAATGGGGCGTACACACGGTCAGACTTTTCAGCCAGACTGGTCTGACGGACGCCGATGGACCAAATCCGCCGAACAATCCGATCGTGTGTGGGCTTCACCGGACCTTCAGCGGACCTTTCCAGTCGCAAATCTGACGGACTTTAGATTTGGAACAGGCTTCAAATCTTTACGTCGTAACTCCGCTGGACCCAGAAATCCGCTCGTCTGCATGCTAGTCTGACGGAAAAAAATCAACGATAGGGCAGCTATTGGCTACTGGCTATCAACTTCCTTATTTTAGTCTGGTGTACATCATCACGTACGAATCCGTCGGACTTTGGTGTGATCATGTGTAGTCCGTTCGTTAGAAATTCCGTCGAAAGTCCGTCAAACGTCAGTCGAAAGTCCGCTGGAGAGTTTGTCTGACCAGCCTGGTCGAAAAGCCTGCCCGTGGGTACGCGGCTTTAGTCTATAACTAGTAATCTGCAACAGATGGTAGTGACCACTGGAACCCAGGTATCTTGTAGGGTTATGTGCTGGGTCTTGAGCTCCATGTACTTGGCATCTTCACTCTTCCTCAGGGCTCCCTTGCTCCCAAGCACCCCCCCCCCCTTTTTATGTATCACCTGGGGTGGAAGAACGGCTTAAGACCAAAAACTCAGGAATTGAGGTCCTGGAAGTTAACCCTTTCCCTAGCCTGGGCAGACCATTAGCTAAGCTGGCACATACATCTTATAGACGGAGCAAAGAGTTCTCAGCCAGTAGAAAGGAAACTGTTAGGATGGAAGCAGGCTTGCTGAACTGTCTCAAACTTCCCTATACCCTTAAGCACTTCACACCTAAAGAGACATTGCAAGTTTGTTCATTCAGAGCAAGTGACAGACCTATATGGCAATGCTCAAACCTAAATGGCAAATCAACAGGTCCCAACACTATCATATGGGAGGCTCGTTAAATCATCTCCCTAGGTTCTGACACCAGCAGATATCTGAGTTTAAGTTGGCCATACTGCTAAATCAGTCAAAATCTGAGTTGTAGTTGTAGTTGTATTTGTAGTTCTAGTGCTTCAAAATCTTCAGTGTATTGCAATTCTAAAGGGCCATATACCCTGAAGACGGATAGCAAGAGAAGGAGGAGAAGGAATATAAAGGACCCTACCTTATATGCCCCAATTCAGGGGAAAGCATGACTTGACTTGGTATGAGAGGTGAATAATAGAGGTGAGCACATAATGTGGAAGGTGGTGGGTCTGCACCAAAGAACTTAGCGCATTTATTGTGGATAACACTTACATTGCAGTCACTGAAGCACTACCACTTTTGACATGGAATGCTTTTACACTGAAGATTTTGAAGCACTAGAACTTTTTGCATGGAATATATTCATTGGAGTTGAAGCACTAGCACTTTTAAAGAGGAGAACACCTGTTCACTGACTCATTGCAATTTTAAAAAGGATAGCTTCAAGGAATGATTATTTTGTTTATTTATTGTCAATTGTTTATTATAATAGCACAGGATTATGTATATATAGGATATCATGGAATTTTATAATTTAAAGATCACATAGGAATTTACTTCATGCACATTTGATATTAAGGATATATTAACCACTTCAGCCCCAGAAGGATTTACCCCCTTCCTGACCAGAGCACTTTTTGCGATTCGGCACTGCATCGCTTTAACTGACAATCGTGCGACGTTGTACCCAAACAAAATTGACGGCCTTTTTTTTCCACAAATAGAGCTTTCTTTTGGTGGTATTTGATCGCCTCCGTTTTTATTTTTTGCGCTATAAACAAAAACTGAGAGACAATTTTGAAAAAAACGCATTATTTTTTACTTTTTGCTATAATAAATATCCCCCAAAAATAAATTAAAAAAAACTATTTTTTTCCTCAGTTTAGGCTGATATGTATTCTTCTACATATTTTTGGTAAAAAAAAATAGCAATAAGCGTATATTGATTGGTTTGCGCAAAAGTTATAGCGTCTACAAAATAAGGGATAGATTTATGGCATTTTTATTTATTTTTTTACTAGTAATGGCGGCGATCTGCGATTTTTATCGTGACTGCGACATTATCGCGGACACATCAGAATTTTGACACATTTTTTGGGACCATTGGCCTTAATACAGTGATCAATGCTATAAAATTGCATTGATTACTGTAAAAAAGGCACTGGCAGTGAAGGGGTTAACTCTAGGGGGCGATTGAGGGGTTAACTGTGTTCCCTGGGAGGTGATTCTAACTGAAGGGGGAGGGGACTGACTGGAGGAAGTGATGGATCGTAATTCCTAGCTAATAGGAACACACGATCTGTCACTCCTGTCAGAACAGAACAGGGAAGTGTGTGTTTATATATACACACAGTGGAGATTTACTAAGGCCGGTGCACTCAGAATCTGGTGCAATTGTGCATGGTAGCCAATCAGCTTCTAACTTCAGCTTTTTCAACTAAGCTTTGGTAATAAAACCTAGACGCTGATAGGTTTCTATGCAGAAGTGAGCCTGATTTTGTGCTCTCCAGCTTTAGTAAATAAATCCCACTATCTCATAAATGTGAGTACACCCCTCACATTTTTGTAAATATTTTATTATATCTTTTCATGTGACAATACTGAAGAAATGACACTTTGCTACAATGTAAAGTAGTGAGTGTAGAGCTTGTATAACAGTGTAAATTTGCTGTCCCCTCAAAATAACTCAACACACAGCCATTAATATCTAAACCACTTGCAACAAAAGTGAGTACACCCCTAAGTGAAAATATTCAAATTGGGCCCAAAGTTTCAATATTTTGTGTGGCCACTATTATTTTCTAGCACTGCCATAACCCTCTTGTGCATGGAGTTCACCAGAGCTTCCCAGGTTCCCACTGGAGTCCTCTTCCACTCCTCTATGACGACATCACAGAGCTGGTGGATGTTAGAGACCTTGTGCTCCTCCGCTTTCCATTTGAGGATGCCCCACAGATGCTCAATGGGGTTTAGGTCTGGAGGCATGCTTGGCCAGTCCATCACCTTTACCCTCAGCTTCTTTAGTAAGGCAGTGGTTGTTTTGGAGGTGTGTTTGGAGTCATTCATGGTTCCCTCAATAAACTGTAGCTCCCCAGTGCCGGCAGCACTCATGCAGGCCCAGATACTGACACTCCCATCACCATGCTTGACTATAGGCAAGACACACTTGTCTTTGTACTCCTCACCTGGTTGCCGCCACACACGCTTGGCACCATCCAAATCAAATAAGTTTATCTTGGTCTCATCAGATCACAGAACATGGTTCCAGTAATCCATGTCCTTAGTCTGCTTGTCTTCAGCAAACTGTTTGTGGGCTTTCTTGTGCCTCATCTTTATAAGAGGTTTTGACAGCCATTAAGACCAATTTGATGCAGTGTGCGTTTCTTTCCCAAAGACAACCTCTGGATATGACGCTGAGCATGTGCACTCAACATCTTTGGTCTACCATGGCGAGGCCTGTTCTGAGTGGAACCTGTCCTGTTAAACCACTGTATGGTCTTGACCACCATACTGTAGCTCAGTTTCAGAGTCTTGGCAATCTTCTTATAGCCTAGGCCAGTGATGGCGAACCTTGGCACCCCAGATGTTTTGGAACTACATTTCCCATGATGCTCTGGCACTCTGCAGTGTAGTAGAGCATCATGGGAAATGTATTTTCAAAACATCTGGGGTGCCAAGGTTCACCATCACTGGCCTAGGCCATCTTTATGTAGAGCAACAATTCTTTTTTTCAGATCCTCAGAGAGTTCTTTGCCATGAGGTGAGGTTGAACTCCCAGTGACCAGTATGAGAGAGTGAGAGCGATAACACCAAATTTAATACACCTGCTCCTCATTCACACCTGAGACCTTGTAACGCTAACGAGTCACATGACACCAGGGAGGGAAAATGGCCAATTGGGCCCAATTTGGACATTTTCACTTACCGGTGTACTCCCTTTTGTTGCCAGCGGTTTAGACATTAATGGCTGTGTGTTGAGATATTTTGAGGGGACAGCAAATTTACACTGTTATACAAGCTGTACACTCACTACTTTACATTGTAGCAAAGTGTCATTTCTTTAGTGTTGTCACATGAAAAGATATCATAAAATATTTACAAAAATGTGCGGGGTGTACTCACTTTTTTGAGATGCTGTATATATAGGAAGGCCAGTATGGTTGCCTGAAATTATGAGAGGAGCTCGGGGGGTATTTAAGCAGACCACCCACACTGGTCTTTGTTGGTTCCAGTGCGCCGTACTACATGTCACTAGGCTGAGTCTTCCAGCTCACCTCATGTTCGTGAGTCTGTGCATTCGATCGCAAGTGCATTGCGGCTTCTCCGTTCGTGGTCTTCGTCGGCGGTTCCCGCTCACTGTTGCAGTTAGGATTCCAACCTTCTCATAAACATGTGCAATCTTGTGGTTCAATATGCTTTCTATCATGCATCCCTTTCGTTACAAAACCTGCTGCCGAGTTGTTGTCACTCATGTCCAGACATCATTTGGCACAGGCATAGTACGTTCGTAGGGGCATAGTATGTTCGTAGGTTCTTCTGCCTTGTTTGTCATTCCATTTGCAAACATACGATTCATTTGTAGATCCAAGCCGCTGTCGGTCGTTGTCCGATACCACTCGACATAGGCTTCACTGCTTATAGGATTCACTGTCCATGGGGTTGCCGTCTCATCCATTTGGAGATGAGCTTGTATTGCTTGTACGGGTTCTGTGGCTGATGGAGGTGGTAATTACACCCACCTGGTGCCTTGCCTGCACCTTGATTAACTGGGGGGTTGGGTGGTTGGTTGTGTTCAGTTTCAGAGCTAGGGGTGGCATACACTCTACAACCAATTCTCATCAGATCCATTTAATACTACTTACTACCGATTCGTACTGGATATGTTTCGTACATTTATAACTAATCCTTATTGGAGTCATCTCTCTTTACAAAATGATTCGTAGCAGATATCATTTCATATGTTCGAACCATTGTCTATCATGTTCCCCATTCGTAAAACTGTCGTCACCTCATGTCGTAAGTCCCTTGCCTCACACCAACAGCCTGATCGAGTCTAGTCACATCATCGGCACTACGTTTCGGATCTTCGGTGCTACAAACCTCACCATTACTCACACTCCAGCCCGGTCCGAATCTAGTGGCATCGGCGGTACAAACGCAGCGGCACAATAAATCAGATCCTGGGCTTTACATTACTCTTATCAAGCATAAACATACACATCTCACTCCATCTATTTGTACGTTGTTGCAGTCGCTCATTCCTACATGCTCAAATTTCCGCTATCTTTTGTTTTCGCCTTCCTGATAAGGCTGCTTACTTGCAATGGTTGCAAGCATCTCTGCAAGTGGCTCAAATCGGCCACTCTCCGTCCCCAGTGGCAAAATGGTCGCTTCCCCCTTTAGGTCAGTAGAGTTCCAGTTGGTCCATCCTGCAGCAGGTTTGGACGGTAAAAAAAAAAAATAAGGGTGTTCATTAAAAAAAACACACACACTGACGACAGGGCTCGTGCCTTCACCAGGGGGCCAGCCATGCCCCAAACAGCAATCCCCCATTGTTAAATCAATTTCCTATGTCACTTTACTACAGGTTCTCGGTCGACTCAGTTCCCAATCCCAACCAGGACTTTACAAGCTAGGGCATTGAGTCAGGTGTGTAGTTCAAGGGAGCCTCCCTTGAATTACCCTTAAGCACTCTTTCGCGATTTATTTTACTTCATATAGGTGATTTGAGTTGCTCCTGAGGCGTTAGTAACTATCACATACTTCTGTGCACTTCACTCTGTTTTCAAAGTGAGATCCATCACCACGCAGACAAGGTCGCTTAACGTCAAGCTTGCTGGCAGTGCAAGCGTTAGCAGGCCGCATATACGTCAATAAGCTACAGATCGCAACATTCCTACTTAGAATACCAGACAGCAGCTCTCCGTCCCAGTACACCCTGGGGGCTCTGGTTCACTAGTTTGTGCCGAGCACAGACGGGCACCCGAGCTATCGGTTACCTGGCCATTCACCTCCTGTCTCACCTCGGTTGCCACGCATTCTTTTGAGTTTTCTAAATTTCCACTCAACAGCGGATGTACGCAAACCAGCTTATTCACTACGCCTGTCGTTCCTTTTCCTGTCCTCTTTTTCCACCTTTTCTATCTTACATACGCAACGCATCTGTCCCCTCCTACCTTTGCAACTTATCTTAAACATATGCTTTCTCCCCTCCTTGTCTTTTAGCTGAAGCCATGTCACAGGCCGACAGCGAAGACTTCGCCTCCACCCGCCGTCACCCTCTGCGTGTTCAGGAAGCGGCGGCACTCAATCTCCCAGAGCTTGGACCATTCCCAAGCTCACAGCAGAACTGCGGCGCAGGGGTATTTCCTGCCCTGCCACAGCTAGGAAAGCCAAGCTTTTTAGGCTGCTATTCCCAGCGGCAGCCCTGCTGGGCACCCAGGCATCGCTGCAGTCTATACCCTCGACTATCGTTTAGCTCTTAAAAAAAAAATTAAAAAAGGGATCGGGACTTGCAACTACACTCACTGTAAGCTCCTTCATGTTTGCCTCTCATTCTATAAAGCATATCCCAAAGTCACGGGCAGCATTAAGCAGCTAAATACATCATGACTAGGCCGTATGCATGTTGGGTGGCTCGGGTTCTACCTATCCTCCCAGCCGACTCCCTCCCTGGCTGCCTTCCTCATGCAGGGATGCACCTCAGGATTCCACACCGGCCTCATCACGCTACCCCACACGACTGCAAGAACCTACTCTCAGCTGCCACCGATGAGTTAGCCATCGGCATCTTGTTACAAACCAAACTGGGCCGGGTGTACATGAGCACCCCTTTTCCAAGTCACCTTTCACCATCTGGAGCATCAGCCCTATTGGACTTGCCGAGGGCATGTATTCTAATAAACTTTGTTAGTGTATGATTTGTCTGCACCTCATTGTTCTCACATCCCAAGTTTGAACTCCCTAATACCCTCAGAAGAGTTTTCCCTTAAGCGTTCGTCAGTCGACCTAGCCATTCAAGCCATCGTTAACATAGGAGTGGGCGCTTGGCAGTCCAAAGCGGACATCCCACACACTTTCAAACTGCGGCACATCGAGCCATCACTCTAGCGATGGCATAGGGATCAAGTGGAAAGGCTTATATTATTTCACCACCAATTGTCATTTGGCACTAGAAAAAAAAAAAAAGCACAGCCCATGGCTGTTCGATACTTTTTCCCAGTCCCTTTCCTGGACCCTGTCGTATCAGGCACGTTGCCAGAAAGTCATCCACTATCTCGTAGACTTCCTGCGCATCGAAATACCCGGTAAGCCCCCAGTAGATGTTGACAGCTTAAGAGGGGTATTTGGTAAGTTAATGTGCCCAAAGCAGAGAATGAAGTGGAATGCCCGACACAGTCCATCACCTTCTTGGGTGTCAAACTCGACACACAGTCCGTGTAGGCCAGCCTGCCTCCTGACAAGTTGACCCGCATCAGTCGTTCACACCTTTACCGTTACTCAAGGGTGCACCAAGAGACAGAGGTCCTTGCTGAGCATGCTCGATTTCGCCATGAGGATCATCCCTCAGGAGCGGTCCTTCATCTCATGCCTCTTAGTTTCCTCTCGCAGGCGCAAGATCCCGACCAAATTCCTTGGCTAGACACAGCAGCAATAGCGGATTTGTCAATGTGGGACGAATTTCTCATGAACTGGAATGGCATATCAATGTGCATTCCGTCAGCATCCTCTTCGTCACCTCGGGTAGCCATGGACGCCGCAGCCTCTACAGGCTTCATGGCAATTTTTGGCCATCATTGCTTGCAGGGCCATGGCAACCAGAATTCCTCCTGATCATCTGGTTCAGTCAGTCCTTCTCACTATTCGAACTCTACACCGTTGTGGCTGCAGCTCAAGTCTGGGGCAGCACCTGGGCAGGGCAAACAGTGACGTTTGCCACAGGCAATCAGGCAACAGCTAATATCATATAGGCAGGTCCAATTTGCATGTCTTTCCGGCGCAGGCTGGTGCAACTATCCCTGCAGCATCAATTCAAAGTGCACTGCATCTATATCCTGGACAAGTGCAAAGATCCCGCACTATCCCGCTTTAACTTTGCACCATTCTTCTCATAGGAACCTGGAACCGACCCAACCACATCTCTTATCCCACCTTGGTCACAGCTGACACTGGATTAATGCAACACCTATGCGATGCGACCCGCCTTGTAAATCAGTCATTATCCCGCAACACCCTGTAGGCCTATCGTACAGCCTGGAATTCCTACGGCATGTTCCTAGCCCCAAACCCCGGGGAAGTGTCGGGAGATCTTAAACACATCCTGGCTTTCATATCATACTGCCACACGCAGCTGGCTCTATCACATAATACCATCAGACTCTACTTAGCTGGCATCCAGCATTTCGTCTCCTTACAGGACCCTACCAAGCCATCCTTGTTCTCTGCCTACGCAGTTAAGACAATCCTACGCAGTATCCACAGGCAGCAACCCCAAAACTAGTAGCAAGCTCCTACCCGGCACTAGCGCCATCTTCAGAGACATGTCTACCATCCTGTCACATTCCCCCCCCCAGACGCCATCTGAATCGCGTCATCCTGCATCTCGTAGTGTCCAAAAAAGGAACAGTCCAGTCCCGGGCTAGATTTCAAGCTATTCTAGACTCACAACAACTGGTGCCCAGTGGCCTTTCTAGACCAGTCGTTATCTCCTCTGCCCGACCTGTCGGAGTCTAGCCCATTGATACCTTTCCTTACCAACCCTCTGAGTGGTAGCCAGTTCACCAAACACATTAGGATCCTCTCGCTTAACTTAGGCCTTGACCCGACCAATAATCTAGATATTCCTTCCGGATCGGAGCAGCGTCAGCAGCATCACAACACACGGTACCGGACCATGTCATCAAGAGAATGGGCAGGTGGAATTTCTGTTTGCTTTGCCCAACACATTCCGAAGCCTCAAGCAGAAACGTTACAAGCCTTCAGCAGGCTTGCCCAGTCGTTATCAGCTCAAATAAATAATTACCTCCCTAACCAAGTGTTTTGCCTCATTCTCTTGGCATACAGTCCAGCAAACCAGGGCACACTTCAGGTCTACTTTATGTTGTTAGTCTTGTGACATGTTTATGTGGTTCACATCTCTTCCAGACATAGGACTCCGACCATAAATAGGAAGGCCAGTATGGTGGCCTGAAATTATGAGAGGAGCCCCGGGGATATTTAAGCAGACCACCCACACTGGTCTTTGTCAGGTTCCAGTGTGCGGTACCCACCCATCCATTCCCCTTCTTAGTGCACTTCTCTACAAAAGCCCCTCTAACTTTTCAGATATCTTCACTCCCAGCAGAGCTGCACCCTCCTTATTTAGGCACAGTCTGTTCCTTCTATAAAGCTGATGACTGACTGAGAAGTCAGCCCAGTTTTCCAGGAACCCAAACCCCTCCTTCATTGAGTGTGCATGTGCAATATGAAAGTATGTGCATGTGCATGTAGGGGGTTAATGTAGTTTATGACATGGTTTACCCTGCATGCATGTCACTTTCTGTTTTAGGGCATGTATACAGGGGAGTTAGATCCATGGTAAAGAGTTTGGAGTGGAAGCTGCACAGTGAGGACCAGTGTATGGTGATCTGCTTTCTGACCACATTTCCCCACCAATAAGACCCATTCTTATGGCATCATTGCATCTGAACTTTGTTGCATGGACTTCTTATGCTAAAGGTAAGGGTAGCACCACTAGAGACGCTATAGCAACTCTATGCATCACTACTTCATTCACAGCCAATCGTATGCATTGAACAGCCATGTGTATGAGATTAATATTATGCACTGAAATGTGTGCTTCTACTGTAAATCATCTACTGATTCAGTAAATGGAGAAGGTGTCTGTGTCGCTTACTTGGGAATGAAGATCAAGGGTTTAATGTATAGTCATGGTGTATTCCAAAGAACTGGGAGTGAAGCTAAAATGCTAAAGATGGCAGCACATTTAGGTGCTTTCAATAGCACACAGAACAATCACACATCTTGAACAGTGGTTCTAACTCAACCTTATCGAGACCAGGACCTAGTAATTTCTTCCTAAATCTTTAATGGCAAAGCAGTAAAAAAAAAATAAAAAAATACACGGTCGGATTTTCCGACGGAAAATGTTCGATGGGAGCCTTTTGTCGGAAATTCCGACCGTGTGTGCGCTCCATCAGGTGTTTGATCAGACTGATGAGTGCATCAGGATTAGGCATGGATGCTCTGTTGGAACAAGATTTTGAACAGCTATTTAAAGTGTTGCTAAACAAAGATCTGGTTCTCAAATTTTCCGACAACAAATTCCGATCGTGTGTACACACTTCCGATGCACAAAGTGCCACACATGCTCAGAATCAAGTAGAAGAGCCGCACTGGCTACTGAACTTCATTTTTCTCGGCATGTCGTACGTGTCGTATGTCACCGTGTTCTTGATGTTCGGAATTTCCGACCAACTTTGTGTGACCGTGTGTATGCAAGACAAGTTTGAGCCAACATCCGTCGGGAAAAAAACATGGATTTTGTTGTCGGAATGTTCGATCAATGTCCGATCGTGTCTACGGGGCATAAGAGTGTAGGAGTGAAAAATATTGGTCCTGGAAGAAGAACACTTTGGCATAAGTGGTCAGGAAGAGAAAAAGATGTCCCAACATCTGTGTCAGTGGAAGGAAAAATATAGGGGCTTTTGAAGAGCACTAGGGGATCTGGATGGGGCTGGGGCTGGAAAGCTTCAGATGAGACTGGGTGTAACTGTGGGGTGATGGGGGTTCTTGAAGGGGTATGAAACTGCATGAAACTTGGTGACCATATAGGGGATGAGGGTTTTGGAGGACCCCCAGGGCAATTGTGGACGAGGGGGTCTCTGGAATGGTCTGGGAGCTTTGTAGAGGCACCATGGATGACTGGAGCACACTGTAGGAGTTTTAGGGGTTTTGTGGGACAATAGTTGGGAGTACAGTGGACAACTCTGCAGCAGGCTGAGGGGCATTGTGGGATGTTGGGAGAATTTCAGGGGGCTTGGAGGCACTGCGGCAGGTCGGGGGTCACTGTGGAAAGTTCTGGGACACTGTGGGGGGAAGGGGGCTCTCAGGAGACCTGAGGGCACTGTGTGATATTGAAGGGCACTGCAGACCACTGTGGAAAGTTGGGGGGGGAGCTAGAGAGCTCTGTGCGAGGTTAAGGGATCTGTAGCTGACTGGAGCTCCCAGGTGATACTGAGCACATTGAGGAGCATGCCCCATTTCCCTACTTACTTTAAACCTGTTATCAGTACAAGTACCCACTGGAAAACAAAACATCTTTCTCTCCCTGGTTATGTGATGGGTCCCATGAACAAAGGCAGAAAGTACTGGTGCGCCCATGCTGATGGCAGGTTTGCTGCTGCTCTGCATCATTGATCTACCATGCCTCCTTATCATGCCTAATGCTGAAGTGGTTAGTGTTCCAACACAGGGCGTCCGCTGCCACTCTGCTGCCCTGGCAACAGAAAAAGGTTACTATGAATACCCCTCCTCTCTCCAGGAAAACTATAACAATAATTTTAACATAAAGAATGTTCAAATAAAGGACAGATAACAGGAGAGCTATCAGCATAGTCAGTACACTTTTAGGGACCAGTGCTGTGGATATAAGTTGTCAGGGATGCAGATCACCCACTCACTTCTTGGTTAGCTGACAGAAATAAACACAGAGATCGCCTGATTACATCTTACCCCTGGACTAGGGGGAACTCTGCAAACTTGTCCCTTACACTGGACTTCTGGCAGCCATCTTGGGGAGCCTGTGTCTGATTGGACATTAAGTGTATACCACTGGAGTTTTTTTAGAAAGGACCTTGTTGACCAGCTTGAACCTGGATTGGTGCAATCTCATGCCTTGGTTCCCCCGCACAGCACCCTATATGGGAGGTCCATTGTGTAAGCCTAGGGGACCAGTTCAAAGTAGCAATCCTCGAGCATACTGCCACATGTAAGTTTTGCAGAATTGAGCAGTCTTGCTTTGAAACTGTACAAGTCTGTACTGTCCATAATTATACTCCGGGATAATGACCGTATTGTTGTACTGTTTGCTATTAATTACCTAATCAAGAAAATTCCTTAAAGACGTTGATTCACCTGGTCCCTTTAAATTATTGAAACACAGTTGATCCCCGCCCGACACACACATACATTTTGGCATAGCCGTCATGGACATGATGCCAGAAACTGAGGGGCAAAGGGGGTCCAGGCCTCAATAATGCCTGCCATTAAACTGCTTGATAAATACATGGTAGGTTACTACGATAGACTATGCATGTTATAAGAGGCATTACGAGCAGATTTCAATTCTGGATCTCTTATGCCCTGTACACACGACCAGTTTTGCCGTCGGAATAAACTCTGAAGGTTTTTACGACGGAGTTCCGACAGAATTCCGCTCAAGCTGTCTTGCATACACACGGTCACACCAAATTCCGACTGTCCAGAACACGGTGACGTACAACACATACGACGGGATTAGAAAACGGAAGTTCAATAGCCAGTAGCCAATAGCTTCCGTCTCGTACTTGCTTCAGAGCATGCGTCGTTTTTGGTGTGTCGGAACAGCATACAGACGAGCGTTTTTTCTGATAGTAATTTGTTCCGTCGGAAAAATATAGAACATGTTCTCTATCTAAGTCCGTCTGAATTTTCGACAGAAAAAGTCTGATGGGGCATACACACGGTCGGAATATACGATGGAAAGCTCCCATCGGACTCTTTCTGACCAAAATTCCACTCGTGTGTACGCAGCATAAGACCCCTTTCACACTGGGGCGGTGAGGGCGTTAGCGGTAAAGCGCTGCTAGTTTTAGAGGCGCTCGTTTAACCCCCCGCTAGGAGCCGAAGAAAGGGTTAATAGCGCTGTGTCGCGGCACTGCCGAATCACTTTGCAGGCGCTTCGACAGCGCTGCGCATTTATTTAAATGGGCAGAGTGTTTTGGTAGTGCTGTATACTGCCCCAAAGATGCTGCTTGCAGGACTTTATTTCCTGTCCTGCAAGCGCACCGCCCCAGTTTGAAAGCACTCAGGCTTTCACACTAGGGTGGCTTGAGAGGCGCTTTTCAGGAGGTTTACAGATGCTATTTTTAATGCTAAAATGCCTGAAAAGCACCTCAGTGTGACAGGGGTGCTTAACCCAAATACTGACAATTATCTACACATTCTAGTGGTAGGGATCATTTGGATGACCACTCAGGTGTTTGATCAGACTGATGAGTGCATCAGGATTAGGCATGGATGCTCTGTTGGAACAAGATTTTGAACAGCTATTTAAAGTGTTGCTAAACAAAGGCCACTGCATTCCCTATATGTGGTCTCCCACAGTACACAAAACATAGAAATGCAATTATTTCAGTAAATATAAACAGTTAAATACCTTTTCTCATCAATGGTATACTGTATAGTATACTGGAGCGTTTAATAAAAGACCGCATAGACGAGTTCTTGCTGGAAAAAAACATTTTAAGCAACAGACAGCATGGGTTCATAAAAGACAGAAGTTGTCAGACAAACCTGATTTCTTTTTATGAAGAGGTAAGTAAAACCTTGGACAGAGGGGTGGCTGTGGACGTGTTTTATTTGGATTTTGCAAAAGCGTTTGATACAGTTCTGCACACATGGCTCATGTGTAAGTTAAAGTCTACAGGCTTGGAAATATCAGTTTGTAAATGGATAGAAAACTGGCTAAAAGACAGAATTCAGAGAGTAGTGGTTAATGATTCTTACTCTGAATGGTCTAAGGTTATCAGTGGTGTACCCCAAGGTTCAGTGCTGGGACCCTTACTCTTTAATATCTTTATAAATGATATTGGGTCTGGGATCAAAAGTAACATTTCTGTCTTTGCAGATGACACCAAGCTATGCAGTGGAATAACGTCCTTACAGGATGTCTCCAATTTACAAGCCGACCTCAATGCACTGTCTAATTGGGCGACTATGTGGCAGATGAGGTTTAATGTTGAGAAATGTAAAGTTATGCACTTGGGGGCTAAGAATATGCATGCATCATACATGCTAGGGGGAGTACAACTGGGGGAATCTGTAGTGGAGAAGGATCTGGGGGTTTTGGTAGATCATAAGCTCAATAATAGCATGCAATGCCAAGCTGCGGTTTCCAAAGCGAGCAAAGTTCTTTCTTGTATTAAGAGAGGTATGGACTCCAGAGAGAGAGATATCATTTTGCCCCTGTTCAAATCATTAGTAAGACCTCATCTGGAATATGCAGTTCAGTTTTGGACACCAGTTCTCAAAAAGGATATCGGGGAACTGGAGAAAGTGCAGAGAAGGGCAACCAAACTGATAAGAGGCATGGAGGAGCTCAGCTATGAGGAAAGATTAGAGGAACTGAATTTGTTCACTCTTGAGAAGAGGAGAATAAGGGGGGATATGATCAACATGTTTAAATATATAAGGGGTCCATATAGTGAACTTGGTGTTAAGTTATTCACTTTACGGTCAACACAGAGGACAAGGGGGCACTCTTTACGACTGGAGGAAAAGAGATTTCATCTCCAAATACGGAAAGGTTTCTTCACAGTAAGAGCTGTGAAAATGTGGAATAGACTCCCTCCAGAGGTGGTTCTGGCCAGCTCAGTAGATTGCTTTAAGAAAGGCCTGGATACTTTCCTAAATGTACATAATATAACTGGGTACTGACAATTATAGGTAAAGTTGATCCAGGGAAAATTCGATTGCCTCTCTGGAATCAGGAAGGAATTTTTTCCCCTGCTGTAGCAAATTGGAGCATGCTCTGCTGGGGTTTTTTGCCTTCCTCTGGATCAACTGTGGGTATAGTATTGGGTATAGTGGATTGTACGTTTTTTTTTTTTTTTTTTTATGGTTGGACTGGATGGACTTGTGTCTTTTTTCAACCTGACTAACTATGTAACTATGTAACTATGTAACTATGTATAGCAGTCTTGTGATTTCTATCAGTTCCTAGTGAAGCTTGTAGGAGAAGTTTTCATACTACACTGGCTGTCCTATGAGGCTGCAGGGCTCCTGACCCTCTGTCTGGACATGTCTGGACAGTGCCGATTGGCCCTGTGCTGATCACATGCACTCTCCCAGGAAAAAAAAAAAACTCTCTAGCAATACACACCAAACTAAGCATGTGCAGCCTGACCTGTCCAGTAACTCTTATCACTCCAGTAAGTCTTATCTACGCCTTTCCAGGGGGACAGTGCGGGAAGGGGAGGCTCTGTGCATACAGTATCAAACAGTCTTTATTACACATTGCAGAGGATTAACCCTTTGGGTTCCACAGTGAGTATAACAAGCATGCTTTTGTGCATACACAGACATATTTTACCATTGTGGGTTTAGTAACTTTTTAAAAGAAGCTTCTACTGAAAAAATTCTCTGTGAGATGGCTAGCGTGTTAATTACAAAGATTTGTATATGCTTGTCGCTTCAACCAGACAGAGAACAACAAAAGTGAAATGCAGGTGGGTAGTGGCCTGGACTTTGTCCGTAGTGCCTTAGTTCTGCTGTTACTGGAATCTGCTGTGCAGGAGATTACCCCAGAGCAATCGACACAATTTCACCAATAAGTTTTAGAACATGTTTGCATTTGCCAAAGGACCTTAGGAGTACCACTGCTATAGATCATTCTATTTAAACAGGTGAGACTGTCCCTTTTTGGGAAAGGTCAAAGATTTGCTCCAGGGAACATTAATTACCAGCTAGAGGAGTACAAGGTTGTTAGCTTGTGAGTAGACACTGGTGTTATGCACATTATGACAGCTAACTTAAGCCTGCTGTACACTTTAGGTTTTTGTTGGGGAGTTCAACCTAGTGGGCTGAATGAAAAAAAAAAGACTGAGACGCTTGCGAGGAGCTTGCTGTACTAACTATTGTGTTCTGACAGGAGAACTGCCACCCCCCCCAGAACACACTGGTGAACGCTTGCAGCCATTGGCTGCCAGTGCTGATCGGATGCTGGTTTTCCTGAACTGCTGAAAACCAGCATTTGATCGGCTGAATAGCATGCTTCTGACGGACGGGCTGATGTACGCATGGGTCCTATGTAACGTCCAATTTCCACTAAGAAGGCACAGTTCAGAGAACATCAGGGATTCAAAGTTAGTGCCTTGAACCAAAAGATGCCTGTACAAGTGAACCACATGCTTCCAGAGGAGTTGGGCTGTGCCAGCAGCTTTCTATTTGTCTGATAGTAGGCATCATGATAGCTAATTTTGAAAAGTGGTTGAGAAACAGTGGAACATAACGATGCCTTGCGGAGATCGCTACCACTGAAAGAAAGTCCATGAGTAGGTAATTTAAAAAGTTCTCCAGTAGAATCTTTCCAAGAATCAGGAAAACTCCTAGGGAGGATGACTGTGGGAATACCAGCTGGTAAATGTTAGGTATTCACTAGGTATTCCCACTTGTCGATACAAGAGGCAGTTGTGTCTCTTGCACTTATTCCACTTCCTCAATAGATATCATAATAGTGGGTGAGCGTTAGAGCCTTTCCCTATAACTAGGCTTCCAATTTCTGTCCTTGGTATGTGGGGAATGTTTTGTGAGCATACAATTATATGATTCATGGGGCCACAGGTCAAACCTCCTTTCTAATGTTTGGATGTTATGGTCATCTTCTTGTAAATTTGGTGTTAAATACACCTGGACACATGGGCGTCCGCAGAACTTTTTTCAGGGGGGGCATCATTTTAACCACTTTTCCAGCCATGGAAGGATTTATCCGCTTAATGACCAGGCAATTTTTTGCGATACAGCACTTTGCTTCAATTTAATTGACAATTGCGCGATCGTGTGATGTTGTACCCAAACAAAATTGATGTCCTTTTTTTCCCACAAATAGAGCTTTGCTTTGTTGGTATTTGATCACCTCTGCGGTTTTTATTTTTTACGCTATAAACAATACAGACAATTTTGAAAAAAAAAAGTTTTACTTTTTACTATAATACATATCCCCCCAAAAATAAAAAAAAAACAAATGTATTCATCAGTTTAGGCAAATATGTATTCTGCTACATATTTTGGGTAATAAAAATCCCAATAAGCATATATTGATTGGTTTGCGCAACAGTTATTTTGTCTACAAAATACTCGAGTGGGTGCACGCCCACACGAGCACATGCACGGACCGACGTAAGGGTACGTCGGTTTGCGCAGCCGAGCCGCATTGCTGTAGTATATCTGCGGTGGGCGGTCAGCAAGTAGTTAAGGTCACCTATGCTCTGCCCCTTTTCGACAATATCATGAAGGGGAGGAGCTTAGTCATTATCATATATAGCGTAGGCATGCAAAGGTTTGAGAAACCTGATGCAAAAGCTTAATAGAAGGATCAAGCTGCCATTGTCTGATTAGCAATTTCTAATCTGTTTTTATGTTTACAGAGGTTTCCATCCACTTGGGTTGCACCGATATCACTTCTTTAAAGCGGAGTTCCACCCAAAAGTAGAACTTCCTCTATTCTGCCTCCCCCCCTCCTGTGCCACATTTTGCACCTTACGGACGGGGAGGGGGGAGCGGTTACCTGGCGGCGAGGTACGTCAGAAGTCCAGCTCCCTCCTCCTTCCCTTGCTGCCGGACCAGTAAGGGAGGGCACTGCGCTTCGTGTATGCTCAGTAACTGCAAGGCTTCACTGCTGGGTTCCCTTACCGGCAATGGCGGCGGCAGCTCCCAACAGCTGATGGAAACATCGGCTGGGGTGCCAACATCGTTGGACTCCAAGACAGGTAAGTGTCCTAATATTAAAAGTCAGCAGCTACAATATGTGTAGCTGCTGACTTTTAATTTTTGGAGGGGTGAGCGGAACTCCACATTAAGACTGAGTACAAGTACCGACACTTTTTTCAAGTGCTCGCTGATACCGATTACTGATACTTTTATTTTAATGTCATGTGACAGTGGCACTAATATGCAGCACTGATGGGTGGCACTGATGAGGCGTGGACTGTGTCATTCGTTTTTTATTTTTTTATTTTTTTTTTTACAAATTTTTTATATTTTTTACAATTTATATATTTTTTGTTATTATTTTTAAATGCTTTCTTTTCTTTTTTTTGGGGGGGGGGTGTCAGTGTTTTTTTTATTTTATTTTTTATTATTTTTACAATTTTACTTTTAAATATTTATTTATTACTTGGTGAGATATCAGGGATCTAAACACACACCTGACATCTCCCCTTTGAATCAGGGAAAGGGACTGAGGATACAGATTCCCCAGTCCCTTTCTCTGCAGCATCAGAATGGACAGAGGCTCCTGTTCATTTGTAAACTGAAGCATCGTGAACACAGTTTACGATGGTCAGTTATGAATGGACAGAGTCACTGATCACTGTGCATTCAGAAAAGGAAGGAGTCGGTAAATGACATATATACCGGCTCCTTCCTTCGCTCTCCTCCCTGACAGATCTGGGGCAGAGGGGGTGGAGGAGCACAAAGGGGGACCTGGAAGAGATCATTGAAGGGGACATTAGGAGCAAAGAGGAGGACAGGGAAGGGGACACAGAGGAGGGCACAGAGGGGGACCGGAGGAGGAAACGGGGGAGGACATAGAGGGGGTCCGGAGTAGGACACAGGGGACAGTCCGGGGAGATTGGTGTGGCAGTGGGGGCAGTTACAAGCACCAATCTCCCTGTATAGATTTCAATAAAGCAGCTGAAAAAAGCCAAGGGAGGGAGAGGAGGAGAAGTGCCTGTCAGCTGGTTTATTGAAACCTATACAGGGAGACTGGTGCTTGTAACCCCCCACCACCGCACCAATCATCCCCGACTGCCCAGGTATCAGGTTAGGCATTGGAGCATTTGCACGAGTACAAATACTCGTGCAAATGCTCGACATCGGCACTGATACTAGTATCAGTAACGGTGCAACCCTAGTTTCCACTACTGACTTTTCTTTCTGAAAATGCCAGCACCATTCCAATATTTATATTCAATAACCCATAAGAGGTATGCAGATAAGAATTTTTTCTATCAGAAAAGTTTCCTTAAACTTTTCTGATAGAAAGCATTCAGACCCCCGGGTCAGCATTTACAGCCAGGTAAAGAGCATTTTTAGAAGGTTAGCAATGATATCTCCCACATATATATCATGAAATAACTCATTTAACACCTTGACCACAATTATACAAGTAGTGCTGTTAGATGAGCTCCAGAACATGGACACAGGCTGCCTCACCTCAGGCAGGTGGTGGTGCAGGTGGACAGCTCACACTCAGCTCTTCAGGTGTGCTCCCTTCCTTCCCTCACTCTCTGAACCGCGCTGCCTGGAGGAGGTGGGTGGAGCCAAAATTAACCAGGATCGACCCTCAGTGTGCAAACACCTTGCTTCGAGGGGGGGGGGGGCAGCCTGGACATGTAATTACATGGACCCTAATAAGTGTGTCCAAACTCATTGGCATCGTTTGATGCAAGCCACACAATTGGTGATGAAGTAACATCAGAACTTGGCAGAAGAAGGTAAAAATCAAGCTTCTGCCATAGCAGCCTGGAGACAGAGTCTTGGTGCACAATCCCAAGCATACACGAAGCAGCAGGCTTGAGGTCAAATGGGAATCAAGCCCCTAATGCAGGGGTGTCAAACTCAATTTCATTGCGAGCCACATTAGCAGTATGGTTGTCCTCAAAGGACCGGTTGTATCTGGGGTGCGCTACGTACAGAGTACAGGGTTCAGGAGCGCATTAGGTACAGAGTGCAGAGTTCAGGATTACGCTATGTGCAGAGTGCAGAGTTCAGGAGTGTGCTGCGTACAGAGTGCAGGATTGCATTATGTACTGACTGTGGGGTTCAGGGGGTGCTATGTACAGAGTGAAATTTTTGTGATGCCTTATGCACAAAGTGCACAGTTCAGGGGTGCGTTATGTACAGAGTTCAGGGTTTGGTGGTGCACTAAATACAGAGTGCAAGGTTCAGGTTTGTGTTACGTGCAGTTATGTGCAATTGCAACCCCCACCCTCCCTCAAGCTTCCTCGCATTTCTCTCTCCTACCTTGCCCGACTCTAGTATTTCCCTGTGTAGGTGGCTCTGCCTCGCCTTGCAGGGAGAATGTTCTCTCTCAAATTTGGAAGATCTGTCCCCGCTGTGCCCTGCCATGGGTATATGCAGGGATCTAGTTCTGGGAGCAACTGAGAGCAAAGGCTGCTGTGTTTACAAGTGGCAGCGGGGAGTGGAGGGTGAAAGCTGGAAGTTGCAGAATGGAGTTTTGCCACTTTCCAGCTGCAAAACGGGGTGTGAGGGCCACATGACAAGGCCTGGCGGGCCGGTTTCGGCCTTGTGGTTGACATATGTGCCCTAATGAGTTGGACAGCAACCATAACCCAGATGACCAGTGTATGATCAAAATAAATCACCCAGTATAAGGTCAAATTGAACCTCAGAAGCAGTTGCATAGGAACTTCCTGCGATTGTGTGCATTCCAAATGGACTCTCTCTGACTTGCTGTGTTGACTCTTCACCTTCTGCAGAGATAACCACTTACCTGGGTTCAGGAGAAATGTCCTATGTGACCAAGACACTGTCAGAGTAGTATCTTTTCCCTCTTTCCTTGGGAGAGGCCTTAACCTTGGTGAAGGAAACCCCATTGAGCTCCACTGCAACAGAAATTCCAGGCATAGAAAGACTTGACCCTCCTGATGATACAGCTCCCTGATTCTCATGTTGAGGAGCCTTGCCTGCTGTTAGAGGACTAATTTCTGTCATAAATTAAATTTAAATTGCTGTTCTTTACATTGTATGCTGTTGGCCCTAGTAAAAAGTCCAAGGACTGCATTCTTTAGGCGGGGTGGAAATGTACAAAAAGACACCACTTGCTCACATCTATAGCTGGCTATCACAGTAAGAAGCATTGGAGGGCTAACAACAGGTACAAACAGGGCCATGGATAAATCCATGGAAAAAACCAAGCTTAACTTACCACCAGCCCACAGACAACCAAATAACCTGTCTAACAGTATGCGTTAAAAGCAGGGGTTTAGTCTGCACACATTTGCAAATGCATGCGTAAGCCACAGAGCCTTGTCAAAGCACCCTGGTATCTGTGGTACATAACACTAACTTATAAGTGTCCCCACAATGGAGGCACATGCATTCTGATGGATAGGTGAGAGCAGGCGGACTGAAGGGGAGCTACCCCTTCTTAAAGGTGCAGGGGCACACTGAACACCAAGCATGGGGTGGAAATGTAGGCAGGTAATGTGGATGCACCTGCCGCTGACCCACTGAGTGATAATAATGCTTGAATGGGTGACAATACAGGGAATTAGGAGGCAATCCACAGAGAATGCACTCACTTTCTGGTTGGCTGACAAAAGGAAACACAGTGATGACATGATCGCTGCATACCTCGGGCTCTGGATAGGACTGACTTCCTCCAAGACTAGCCATCTTGGAGGAGTCTGTGTCTGATTAGACATGGATCTCTCATGAGTTTTTGGCAGCCATCTTTAACCCAGAGAGGCTATATATGTAATATTTATACACTATATTACCAAAAGTATTGGGACACCTGCCTTTACACGCACATGAACTTTAAAGGCATCCCAGTCTTAGTCCATAGGGTTCAATAATGAGTTAGCAAACCCTTTGCAGCTATAACAGGTTCAACTCTTCTGGGAAGGCTGTCCAGAAGGTTTAGGAGTGTGTCTATGGGAATGTTTGACCAATCTTCCAGAAGCGCATTTGTGAGGTCAGGCACTAATGTGGACAAGAAGGCCTGGCTCGCAGTTTCCGCTCTAATTCATCCCAAAGGTGTTCTATTGGGTTGAGGTCAGGACTCTGGGCAGGCCAGTCAAGCTCCTCCACCCCAAACTCGCTCATCCATATCTTTATGGACCTTGGTTTGTGCACTGGTGCTCTGTCATGTTGGAACAGGAAGGGGCCATCCCCAAACTGTTCCTACAAAGTTGGGAGCATGAAATTGTCCAAAATGTCTTGGTATGCTGACGTCTTAAGAGTTCCCTTCACTGGAACCAAGGGGCCAAGCCCAACCCCTAAAAAACAACCCCATACTATAATCCCCCTTCCACCAAATGATTTAGACCAGTGCACAAAGCAAGGTCCATAAAGACATGGATGAGTGAGTTTGGGGTGGAGGAACTTGACTGGCCTGCACAGACTCCTGACCTCAACCCGATAGAACACCTTTGGAATGAATTAGAGTAGAGACTGCGAGCCAGGCCTTCCCGTCCAACATCAGTGCTTGACCTCACAAATGCGTTTTCTGGAAGAATGGTCAAAAATTCCCATAGACACACTCCTAAACCTTGTTGACAGCCTTTCCAGAAGAGCTGAGGCTGCTATAGCTGCAAAGGGTGGGCCAACTCAATATTGAACACTATGGACTAAGACTGGGATGCCATTAAAGTTCATGTGCGTGTAAAGGCAGGCGCCCCAATACTTTTGGTAATATAGTGTATAGTGTATGTATATATATATATATCTATATATATAGATATATATATATATATATATATATATATATATATATATATATATATATATATATATATATATGTATATATGTATATATATATATCTATCTCTATAGATATATATATCTATATATATATATATATATAGATATATATATAGATATATATAGATATATATATATATATATAGATATATATATATATATATATATATAGATAGATAGATAGATAGATAGATAGATAGATAGATAGATAGATAGATATAGATATATATATATATATATCTCGATATATATATATATCTATATATATATATATCTATATATATATATATCTCGATATATATATATATATAGATATATAGATATATATATATATATCTATATATCTATATATATATATCTCTATATATCTATATCTATCTATCTATCTATCTATCTATCTATCTATCTATCTATCTATCTATCTATCTATCTATCTATCTATATATATATATATATATATATATATATATATATATATATATATATATATATATATATCCTGCTGGATCATTTTAGCATGCCCTGTGGTGTGGAGAGTATACAGATAGGCACACACAGTTGCTCCATCCACACCCCCAGGCACACCCCTGAAGAACAGTGTATTTGTGTACATTTCTTTACATTACTTAACGTAATGTAATGGCACTCATACTACCCTCCATCTTTGGCAAAGCAGCAGTGGTTCCCACACACATCCATATACTTGACTTTTGATCACCCTTATATGTAGACCAGTACACCTCTGGAAGCTCAGGAGGACAGGACTGTAAGCACAGCATGGTAGATCATCATTCCTTTGCGCACACTTCATGTTGAATCTGGAAAAGACCTTGCCTTGGTACACTCCTGACAACCTTGTACTTTTAAGTTCTAATAATAAAGAAACAAGGTTGGCATTATGCTGGAATGGAACAATAGTCTTCAAATTAAGACATAAAAACAATTTGGATTTACATTTTTGTATTCTGTCACCATACTGTGTACCTAGTTACAATGCAGATTACTTAGACGTGATCAGCAGTTAATGTAACCATGCCACTTCAATTAGGATTTTGGAATACAATCTAGAATGCACTTCACTATATTTCAGTAATTGTTTTAGCAGTAGTTGAGTGTTGTGCCATATTAGCTATCAATCAATGTGAGGTTTGGAGTTAAGGGGTCTATAAAAAAAATTGGAAAATTGATACATACTGGAAAACTGCATGTACATTCATTGTGTAGGAATGTCACCAAAAACGAATGTTACAAAGCTAGTTTCTGCCCAGGTTGGATGTTATTATATCATAAGCATAGCATGAATCTGGAAAATACTGCATTATGGGCAATGGATGCAACTGATGCTCAAAGTAAATACGTTTTATTTCCTTCTATCATCTATCTTCCTTTCATCCACTCCATCTAGAGGTCATAAAGCAGTATTTTCTTGATTCATGCTGTTCTTGTGAAGAACGTCCTAGAGAGAAAATAACCTAGTAACATTCGATTTTTCCAAAAAAGGAATGTACAATCTGTTTTGCAGGACAACTAGCTCTGCGATTTGTTTTATAAATACACCCCAAACTGACACTCTTTGTCAGCTAACTTAACCGCTTCAGCCCCAGAAGATTTCACCCCCTTCCTGACCAGAGCACTTTTTGCGATTCGGCACTGCGTCGCTTTAACTGACAATTGCGCAGTCGTGCGACACCCAAAAAAATTGACGTCCTTTTTTCCCAAAAATAGAGCTTTCTTTTGGTGGTATTTGATCACCTCTGCGGTTTTTATTTTTTGCACTATAAACAAAAAAAGAGCGACAATTTTGAAAAAAATGCATTATTTTTTTCTTTTTGCTATAATAAATATCCCCCAAAAATATATATAAAAAAAAAAACTATTTTTTTCCTCAGTTTAGGCCTATATGTATTCTTCTACATATATTTGGTAAAAAAAAAATCGCAATAAGTGTATATTGATTGGTTTGCGCAAAAGTTATAGCGTCTACAAAATAGGGGATAGTTTTATGGCATTTTTATTTTACTTTTTTTTTATTAGTAATGGCGGCGATCTGCGATTTTTATCGGGACTGCGACATTATGGTGGACACATCGGACAGTTTGGACACTATTTTGGGACCATTGTCATTTATACAGCGATCAGTGCTATAAAAATGCACTGATTACTGTGTAAATGACACTGGCAGCGAAGGGGTTAGCCACTAGGGGGCGATGAAGGCATTAAGTGTGTCCTAGGGAGTGATTCTAACTGTGGGGGGGGGGGTGGGCTTCAAGATGACAGGGAGCGGTAATCTCTGTCATGACACAAGCCAGAATGGGGAAATGCCTTGTTTTACATAGACACTTCCCCGTTCTGAGGCTTCATGACACGATCACCAGGAGACTAGCAGACATCGAGTCCGCCAGTCCCGCGGGCACAGTCACGCTGTACGCGGCGGCGCACGCGCGTCTGCTATCCCTGACTCTTAAAGGGGACGTACAGGTACGCCCATTTGCCCACCGCTGCCATTGTGTCGACGTATATTGGCGTGCGGCGGTCGGCAAGTGGTTAAAGCTGATTTCCAGGTTACCATGTAAATACACAGATGACTATAGAAGGGATAGAAGATGTCCTCTTCTATTCAGTCATCGGATTGGTCACAGAAGGAGAAGCAGAAACTCACAAGGTCATCTGTTTTCTCAGTATGCTCTCTCCTTTTATAAATGTGTTTTGTGTCAGTGCATTTGCATACAACACACTTGATTAACACCTAGTCCTTCCTCTCCCAGTCTGAGTTCTGCTGTACAGGGGCTTGCAAGAGGCTGCTACAATCAATGCATTAATTTGTGATGTTGTTCAGATCTGTCTGGTGTTCACCTACAAGTTTTTGAGTGCATATTTACTAACGTAAGTTAGTATCACTCGAACATTTTTGCAATAACTGCTTTACAAATGTCCTGTACTTGTTACATTTAATGTATTCCTGTATGGACATTAAGTAAGTAACATTAAACTCTAAATTTAAAGCTCAACTCCTGGCAAAAAAAAGTTTTCCCTTGCAGTGGCGCTGTGCCCGCATGGAAAGAGTTAACTGCTTGTTTTTATCTAGGGGATTGTAGAAGAGAGTTATACTTATGTAATCCTCCGATCCTCCCAGAGCAAGACCGGTCCCTGCGGCTCTTGGACCACCCTTGCCCACCCACGGTCTAGTAGTCTTGTGCGGTGGACTGTTCCTGACATCATCACAGCTTTGGATCTGCTCTGGATGCGGGGACATCAGGAAAAGTCCACCGCTGGATTGTGGGGTAGTGCCGTTTGCTGCTGGAGCAGAGGTTCAAGTGAGTGTAGGCTTTTTGGTTGCCCCTGGAAAAAACTAACAGTTAACCCATGCAGTTCAGGCACAGTCCCACTGCATGGGAAAACTTTTTTTGTTGTTTGGAGTTGGGCTTTAAAAAATTCTATTCAAATATATATTCTTAAAGAAGAACTGCGGGGGGGAAAAAAAATTCCCATGCAGTGGGGTTGTGCCTGCACTGCAAGGGGTTTACTGCTTGTTTATGCCTAGGGGGTGAGGAGAGTGGAGATATACAGTATTTACCTAATCCGCCGATCCCCGAGCTCAAGACTGGTTCCTCTTGCTCCTGCCCCCCTACATGCTAGTGGTCTGGGGCATGGACTGTTCCTAACATCATCACGCCCATAGACCGGCTCTGGATGAAAGGAGGGCAAGAACAGTCCACTGCTGGACATGGGGGAGAGCTGTCTTCCAGGGGATCGAAGCATCGGGTAAGTATAGCCTTTCTGTGTGCCCCTAGACAAAACGAACAGTTAACAATTTTTTTTACCCCGGAGTTCTTTAACCACCTCAATTACACCTCCTTCCTGCCCAAGCCATCTTTTAGCTTTCAGCGCTGTCACACTTTGAATGACAATTGCGCGGTCATGCTACACTGAAACCATGTGAAATTTTTTATCATTTTCTTCACACAAATAGAGTTTTCTTTTGGTGGTATTTAATCATTACTGGGTTTTTTATTTTTTTCTAAAAAAAAAAAAAAAAAAACACCAAAAATTTTGGAAAAAAAAAAGTTTTTCTTCGTTTCTGTCAGTAAATTTTGTAAATAAGTAATTTTTCTCCTTCACTGATGGGCACTGATAGGCTGCACTGATGGGCACTGATGAGGCGGCAATCATGGGCATTGATTAGGTGACACTGATGAGGAGGCACGAATATGTCGCACTTATGGGCACTTATAAGTTGCACTGATATGTGGCACTGATGAGCACTGATAGGCGGCACTGATGGGTGGCACTGATGGCCATTGGGCACAGATAGGTGGCACCGGTGGGCACAGATAGGCGGCACGGATAGGCAAAACTGATGGGCGGCACTGATGGGTGGCATTGATGGGCAGCATTGATGAGCATTGATGGGCAGCAGTGATGGGCACTGATTGTGGCACTTGTGGGCACTGATTGTGGCACTTGTGGGCACTGATTGCTGGCACTTGCACTTGTAGGCACAGATTGGTGCCAATTGTGGGCACTGGTTGGCACTGATTGCTGGCAGTGGCATTGCCGTGTCCACTGTGATTGCACACAGCCGATCACATGGATAAAGAGCCGCGGATGCCATGTCCTAGAAACACGGTGCGGCCGTGATCGCGGCTAACTTCCTGTTAGAGGGTGTTTATGTTCATTCTCCATGGTCCCACTGTATGTAGGAACCAGTGGCGGCCGGTGGTAATTTTTTTTGGGGGGGGGGCGGAAAACAGTCAGCGTGCATTGATACCTGATGCCTCCTCTGTAGTGTCGGCTCCTGTGAACTCAGAGGGAGGTGCCGGGAGTATTGCAGATAGCAGGAGCTGAAGAAGTAGGGGACGTCCACTGGCAGCACTGATCACAGACTGTAGGAGGGAGCGAGGAGCTTGAGCACATGGCTGGATAAGGAGATGAGATCCAATGATGAGTCTATGTAAGGCAACAACATGATGCAGGCGGAGGGGGGCAGAGAGTCGGTGCATTGTGTGTATAGAGCATGTAAAATTCATGTTAGTAGTCCGCAGGATTCAAAATTGTGAGTTTAGTTGTCTGTGAGGTCTGAAAGGTTGGCGACCACTGCTATACATCACTAAAGAGACTGGAGGAGTGTAGAAAAAGGAACTGTTGTGGCAATTTTTTAAGGGGTTATTGGGACATTTGGAGCAATTTTCCCTAGTGTAATTGATTGGTGATATGAAATTAAAATGTTACTAAACCCACAACCGTGAAATCCGTCTGTATATGCAGTAAAGCATGCTTGTTATAATCACTGTGGAACCTAAGAGGTAATTCTCTGCACTGTGTAAAAAGGCTGTATGATCCTGACTTCTCTGATCCTCCCCTTCTTGTACTGTCCCAAAACCATCTCCTGATAGTACAGTGCCTTGGGGGCACTCTGCACATGCTCAGTTTGGTGTGTATTGCTAGAGTTTTTTGGGGTTTTATGGGGGGGGGCGGAGGGTGCATGTGATCAACACAGGGTCAATCAGCACTGTCCAGACAGAGGGTCAGGGGTCATGCAGCCTCATTGGATGGTCAGAGGAGAATGAAAACTCCTCCTACAAGCTTTAACCAGTGACACTGATAGAAGTCACAAGACTGCTATATACTGCTGTATACTGCTATATACTACTGATGAGGTATTTAGCAGTTTATATTTACTAATTGCATTCCCATGCTGTGTATGACCAGATATAGTGAATGCAGAGTCCTGGGTTTAGGAGCACTTTAAGATACATTTATATTTTATCTTTTTTTATGGTTGAAATGTATTGATTATATACAGTATTTGTTATACATAAATTTTAGGTTTATTTTTATAGTCACCTATTTTTATTTCTTTATATGTGTATATACAGTATATATAAATATATTTCCAGCACTGCACCATTTCTGTTCAAAGTAGCTGATTACTTTCTGCAAAAGTGTCATAAATTACTCATCATTTTCCATTTCTGATTACCCAGCAATGGCAGCACCAATTAAACAAATGTAAGTGAGGGGGGAAAAAGAGAGGTTTGAGAGCTCAAGAAGGAGACAAAAAAACACAGCAAGAAAGGAATTCATGAAAAATAGATTACAGGGACTATTAATGAGTCCATGCGTATAGATTTTTTTTGGAGACTAAGGATATCATTTAGTTTCACTTTAATTTAACTTATTTTAAGCATTTGGACTAAACAAAGTATTTGCAGGGATACACTGTCACACAGTTTACAAATCATTTTGAATTCAGTTTAGTAGTGCAAAAATTCTTGCAGAATTAGTTATATAAAATGACCAACAGATGGCACTCTTGTAAAAGGACACCGCGAGTGACAAAGCCCATCTCACCTCCTTAAGTAGCTCATTCTTCTTGTTACTAATGTAATCAAAAAGATATAAATATTCCATTTGTCTGTTCTACCTGTATGTTTAATGTGCGTCTTATATTTATGTCTCATTTAAACAGCATTCATTTTTCCTTTATTATTTAGATAAGGACATTTTCCATTTTATATGTGAACAGATCTCCCCAAAGCCTCATCCTATTAATGCTCTTAGGGTGCCAGGGCTGAGCTATTAATTAAACGTAATGTGACTGGCCGCAGGAGCGGGCATTTAGTTAGGGAAACTGTTGCACTGGGACAGATTTAAGGCCTCAGGAAAGGACAGCGACTATTAAGCCTGCTAAGGCCCTGACTGTTCGTTAGATTCAATTTGTCAAGAGAAAACAAGTGGTTGCATAAATGTAATACAGTGCCTTTATTGTATCTATGTAGATGTATGCCTCCAGGATAAACTTGGTCTCCTCAATACTCGTACATGTATCCTTCATTAAAATCTAATTACTGAGGATTTGGTGCCACCCCTCGGGGGGAGTTTAAGGGTCACCATTTGCTCTTCTATCACTCCATGGGGACAGAGTTTGTGCAGAGATAAACACAGATATGAAACAAATGGGATAGTGTACTGTCAGCCTTCATTTCTTACAATATATATAGAAATGCATATCTCCCAATTGTCCCTGATTTTGAGGGAGTGTCCCTGATTTGGAGCAATGTCCCTCTGTCCTTCATTCCTCCTCATTTGTCCCTCATTTTGGTCTGATCTATATAGTTGTATATAAAATGTACTTTTTATCTTTCAAAAAGTGTTTCTCAGTGCTAAACCTTTCATCCAATTTCTAAATTGCTGAACTTGTACATTTTAAAAGCCAATATAAAGGAATAGTAGTGGTAAAAAAAACACTTGTGGATTTAATTAACCTTTTTTTGGGGTTAATTCTGCTTTAAGGGGGTGTGGCAGGGGTGTGTCCTATGCCTACATACATTTGCCAGTAGGTGTCCCTCATTGCCATGTCAAAATGTTGGGAGGTATGGAAATGTATTTCAACTATTTTTTTTCTTTGGTTCTACAGGCAGTCCCTGAGTTACGAACACAATAGGGACTATAGGTTTGTTCGTAAGTCGCAACACTGCATTTGTAAGTGTAACTTCCGGTCGGAACACTGTGTTTGTAAGTGTAACTTCCGGTCGGAACACTGCGTTTGTAAGTGTAACTTACGGTCGGAACACTGCGTTTGTAAGTGTAACTTCCGGTCGGAACACTGCGTTTGTAAGTGTAACTTCCAGTCGGAACACTGTGTTTGTAAGTGTAACTTCCGGTCGGAACACTGTGTTTGTAAGTGTAACTTCCGGTCCGAACACTGTGTTTGTAAGTGTAACTTCCAGTCGAAACACTGTGTTTGTAAGTGTAACTTCCGGTCGGAACACTGCGTTTGTAAGTGTAACTTCCAGTCGGAACACTGTGTTTGTAAGTGTAACTTCCGGTCGGAACACTGTGTTTGTAAGTGTAACTTCCGGTCCGAACACTGTGTTTGTAAGTGTAACTTCCGGTCGGAACACTGTGTTTGTAAGTGTAACTTCCGGTCGGAACACTGTGTTTGTAAGTGTAACTTCCGGTCCGAACACTGTGTTTGTAAGTGTAACTTCCGGTCGGAACACTGTGTTTGTAAATGTAACTTCCGGTCGGAACACTGTGTTTGTAAGTGTAACTTCCGGTCGGAACACTGTGTTTGTAAGTGTAACTTCCAGTCAGAACACTGTGTTTGTAAGTGTAACTTCCGGTCCGAACACTGTGTTTGTAAGTGTAACTTCCAGTCGAAACACTGTGTTTGTAAGTGTAACTTCCGGTCGGAACACTGCGTTTGTAAGTGTAACTTCCAGTCGGAACACTGTGTTTGTAAGTGTAACTTCCGGTAGGAACACTGTGTTTGTAAGTGTAACTTCCGGTCCGAACACTGTGTTTGTAAGTGTAACTTCCGGTCGGAACACTGTGTTTGTAAGTGTAACTTCCGGTCGGAACACTGTGTTTGTAAGTGTAACTTCCGGTCCGAACACTGTGTTTGTAAGTGTAACTTCCGGTCGGAACACTGTGTTTGTAAGTGTAACTTCCGGTCGGAACACTGTGTTTGTAAGTGTAACTTCCGGTCGGAACACTGTGTTTGTAAGTGTAACTTCCGGTCGGAACACTGTGTTTGTAAGTGTAACTTCCGGTCGGAACACTGTGTTTGTAAGTGTAACTTCCGGTCCCAACACTGTGTTTGTAAGTGTAACTTCCGGTCCGAACACTGCGTTTGTAAGTGTAACTTCCGATCGGAACACTGTGTTTGTAAGTGTAACTTCCGGTCCAAACACTGTGTTTGTAAGTGTAACTTCCGGTCGGAACACTGTGTTTGTAAGTGTAACTTCTGGTCCGAACACTGTGTTTGTAAGTGTAACTTCCAGTCGGAACACTGTGTTTGTAAGTGTAAGTTCCGGTCGAAACACTGCGTTTGTAAGTGTAACTTCCAGTCGGAACACTGTGTTTGTAAGTGTAACTTCCGGTCGGAACACTGTGTTTGTAAGTGTAACTTCCGGTCCGAACACTGTGTTTGTAAGTGTAACTTCCGGTCCGAACACTGTGTTTGTAAGTGTAACTTCCGGTCGGAACACTGTGTTTGTAAGTGTAACTTCCGGTCCGAACACTGTGTTTGTAAGTGTAACTTCCGGTCCGAACACTGTGTTTGTAAGTGTAACTTCCGGTCGGAACACTGTGTTTGTAAGTGTAACTTCCGGTCGGAACACTGCGTTTGTAAGTGTAACTTCCAGTCGGAACACTGTGTTTGTAAGTGTAACTTCCGGTCGGAACACTGTGTTTGTAAGTGTAACTTCCGGTCCGAACACTGTGTTTGTAAGTGTAACTTCCGGTCGGAACACTGTGTTTGTAAATGTAACTTCCGGTCGGAACACTGTGTTTGTAAGTGTAACTTCCGGTCGGAACACTGTGTTTGTAAGTGTAACTTCCAGTCAGAACACTGTGTTTGTAAGTGTAACTTCCGGTCGGAACACTGTGTTTGTAAGTGTAACTGCCGCCTGTGCATGGATGTGGGATGTGCCGGGCGCTTGTTATGTTATAGGGGGCATAGTACGGCAGTGTGGGATGTGTTCGGAAGTACTCGAAAGGTATCCAGGACCCGCGTGGAGCACAAGTGGACGGCATTTGAGGCCGTTCGTAAGTAGGAGTCGTTTGTAACTCGGGTGTTCGTAACTCGGGGACTGCCTGTATTTTGCATATATAATTATGAGATTTTTGTAAATTAGGGAGAAAGGCATCACAACTCACCTATTATATTGCTGTTTAACGTTAGGTCTACACCGATGCGTTTTTGCAGGCCGCATTTGCGTGGTTTCGGCAGCCCATTCAAATGAATGGGCTGCTCTGCTGTGCTGCGAAAAAAAAGTGCATGCACCTTTTTAAAAATGCAGCCACAGGGAAATTGCATGGTCTTTTTCACTGTGATTTTACATGCGTAAAACCCTGTGCGTTTCCACAGAGTAGTGCATTTTCACTGCGGGTGGTTGCAGGTGTGGGAATCGCTGTGATTCACGCAATTGTAGCCACACACGAAAGGCTGAACAAAGCCTTAAGCATTTTTACATTCCCACTCTAGAAAGTTGTATCTGAGGCTGGGTTTACACTATCCCGCACTGTGCGTTCCATCAACCACCCGCTACTCTTAGGAGACGCCATTCAATTATTGCAATTATGTGAGCAGACTGCAATTTCTCTTTAAAGGGGTTGTAAAGGTTCGCTTTAAAAAAATAAAAATAAATAACAGACATGTTATACTTACCTGCTCTGTGCAAGGGTTTTGCATAGAGCAGCCCCGATTATACTCTTCTGGGGTGCCCCTCCGGCACACTCCAAGCTCCTCCCTTTTATCGGGTGCCCCACCTCGGAAAGCCGCTTTCAATGGGGGTGTGGGCTTAATCCCGAGTCCCGCTGCTGTGTCCATTGACACAGACAACGGGATTCAGCCCTGCCCCCTGCTCACATGTTACTGAATTTGATTGACAGCAGCGGGTGCCATTGGCTTCCCACTGCTATTAATCTGTCCCGCTGGGCTCGTGCACATCGCTGGAATGGATGGGCTCAGGTATGAAAAAAGAGGAGGTCTGGGGGGCAGATGCAGAAAATAAGGCTTTTCACCTTATTGCATAGAATGTATTATGGTGAAAAACCTTGAGACTTTACAATCACTTTAAAGTGCATGTAAACCCCCACCTTATAAAACAACCCATTCTGTTTAAAACAGAAATGGTAGGCAAAAACATTATAAATACCTTTTTCCCCTTTTTTTTATTAGTGATCACATTCCCTCTGTTCTCAGCTGCATAAGGATCTTAGATACTGTAGCTGGGGGAGGAGCAGCTGCAGCACACTGGTCATCCCAGTGAATGGCTGTGCGGAGGAGTCCGATCATTGGAGGAGAGCAGGCTGAATTCTCAGAACAGCTAGAAAACTGATGGTGCTGTGTTTACATGCCTAGTGTGGTCAGTTTTTAATAGGAAAGCAAAGGGACTAGCAGGAACACCAAAGATTTTACACAAAAGAAGCAATACAGAGAGAACAGGATACTTTTTCATACACGTACATGGCACAGCAGGTGCATATCAGCAATACGAACGTCTTGGTTGACATATTCTTTAATGAGCCACATATCCCACTTTATTGAGATAGAATCATAGATACATTGTAATCTACATGATAGAATTTTCCTGCTTTGACATATTAGAAAACAGTAAGAGCACTTTTCGAAGTTTTCATTGTGTGATGAATACTTCACTGATCCAGTTAGGTTTTGTATCCAATGAGTCATGGACATCCTGATTCACCGCGGACACAGCTTTGTAGAAGGAATAATGTATTGTAGATGTCTGTGGTATCAACTGAGTGGGGGGATAATACATATTGATGCCTCATGCATCATTCTATGTGGTTCTATGAGGAAAGAAGGAAGGGAAATAAACATGAAACTGAACAGAACCATCTTAAAGTGAATCTATCATTTGAACAAGACAAGATCGGTGCTGTAGAGCCAACTGAGACATTGCACAAACCACTTTTACTGTTTAAATTGGTGCTGCCATTGCTGGGTAATCAGAAATGGAAAATGATGAGTTTCCGCACTTTTTACATAAAATTTATGACACTTTTGCAGAAAGTAATCTATCAGCTACTTTAAACAAAAATGGTGCAGTGCTGGAAATATATATATATATATACATATAAAGTAATAAAAATAGGCGACTATAAAAATAAACCTAAAATATACGTATAAAAAATACTGTATATAATCAATACATTTCAACTATAAAAAATAGATACATATAAATGTATCCTAAAGTGTTCCTAAACCCAGGACCCTGCATTCACTATATCTGGTCTCCCACAGTACACAGAGCATAGAAATGCAATTTTAGTAAATATAAACTGCCAAATACCTTTTCTCATCAGCAGTATATAGCAGTCTTGTGACTTCTAGCAGTGTCACTGGTTAAAGCTTGTAGGAGGAGTTTTCATTCTCCTCTGACTGTCCTATGAGACTGCATGACCTCTGACCCTCTGTCTTGACAGTGCCGATTGGCCCTGTGCTGATCACATGCACCCTGCCCCCCCCCCCCCCGAAAAAAAAAAAACTCTATCAATACACACCAAACTGAGCATGTGCAGAGTGCCCCCAGAGTTCTGTACTATCAGGAGATGGTTTTGGGGGGACAGTAAAAGAAGGGGAGGATCAGAGAAGACAGGATCAAACAGCCTTTTTACACAGTGCACGGGATTTACTCCTTAGGTTACAAAGTGATTATAACAAGCATACTTTGCTTGATTTTACTGATTTCATGCTGATTTTACTGTTGTGGGTTTAGTAACATTTTAATTTCATACCACCAATCAATTACACTAAGGAAACCCCATGAAAATTGCTCCAAATGTCCCAATAACCGCTTAAAAAATTGTCAGAAACAGTTCCTTTTACTGCACTCCTCCAGTCTCTTTAGTGATGTATAGCAGTGGTCGCCAACCTTTCAGACCTCACAGACCACTAAACTCACAATTTTGAATCCTGCGGACTACTAACATGAATTTTACATGCTCTATACACACAATGCACCGACTCTCTGCCCCCCTCCTCCTGCATCACATTGTTGCCTTACACAGACTCATCATTGGATCTCATCTCCTTATCCAGCCATGTGCTCAAGCTCCTCGCTCCCTCCTACAGTCTGTGATCAGTGCTGCCAATGGACGTCCCCTACTTCTTCAGCTCCTGCTCTCTGCAATACTCCCAGCACCTCCCTCTGAGTTCACAGGAGCCGACACTACAGAGGAGGCATCAGGTATCAATGCACGCTGACTGTATTGACTGTTGAGGACAACACTGGAAACAACATTGGACGGTATACATCCGCCACAATTTTGATTTGCAGCAGAACCTCTGGGGACCAAAAAAAATGCTTCTAATGTGTTTTGGTGCATTTATGCACGCTTAAGTGCATCAAGTGCATCAAGTGCTTGGGTGTTAATTCATTTTATTGGCCACAATAACAATTAATTCTGGCCGTTGAAATGAATTAACTTCCAAGCGCTAAACGCACTTAGTATTAACGCACGTTTAGACACAATTTACAGACTTCAAGTGTTTTTTCTGAAAAAACACCACAGCTCCTGGACATGCTGGCTGTGGGTTCTTATTTCTGCCTCCAAACGCCTATGTGTGCATGAACACATAAGCTTACATGTAGGGACGTTTAGTGGCAGGAAAAAGAAATGTCTGACACCCCTAGGAGCAGTGTTAAAAACTTCCAGTGTGCATGAGGCCTTAAAAATGCATGTCATTGTCCACCAACTCATCAGCATAGAAGATGTGGTCACTCAAACCATCTGATCATAGGTGTGCGCACAGGGTGTGCCCAGACACACCCTAATCACCCCGTGCACATTAGTGTTATCGCTCTGTGTAGCGGCAGAAACAGGGGAAAGATCTCCCTCTTACCGGCTCTGCCATAAGAGAAGTGTTTATGCTCTTCTCTTTCACTGTGCCGGCAGGTAGATCAATGTGCCGGGGTCATATATATGTAGACACCTGTACATGCATGTGTGTTTGAGCTTAAGGGTGCACACCCTAATGCAATAGGCTGCGCACACCTATGCATCTGATTCAGGAGTGCACCATAGAGACCCACTGCTGCCTGGTCCTGGATGAACCAGCGTGATGACGTCACCAACAGCCTTGCCCTACATGTTCATAAGGGGCCTACACAAGGATTATTATATTTGGAGGTTTTTCACTTTAGGGATTGGATAAGTATACTGAAAGAAACTGATGACACTTTTTTTAAATGAATTATTGGGACATTCAGAGCAATTTTTTAATGGGTTTTTACTATTGCTATTGTCTGGTGGTAAGACTTTATACAGTATTTATGATATTTATAGATTTTTCAAGGTTGGAATGTATTGCTTGTGTGCAGTATGTTATATATTAGTGTTTATTTCTGTATTTATTATTTTTAATAAGTGATCACATACCTTTTGTTCTCAGATGCACGAGGAGCTCAGAGAGCTAAGGGAGGAGAAACAGCAGTGCACTTGTCTTCCTAGTGAATGGCTGTGCAGTGGGGGCATGTCTGATCATTGAAGGAGAGCAGACTGAGTTCCAGTATAACTTGAAAACTGACCACATTGTGCTCTCATGCCTAGCATGGTCAGTTTTTAATAGGAAAGCAAGGGGACTGGAAGGAACACCAGGGATTTCACACAAAGGAAGCAATACAAAGAGAACAGGATATTTTTTCAAATATGAAAATGGTACAGCAGGCACATATCGGGAATATGAAACGTTGGGTTTACATATTCTTTAAATGATCTATAGATCTAAAAGGGAAATCATATGTGCATGTTTGATCTGATTATTCTCAATATTTGTATCATCAGAACTAATTGAGTCTGCGACCACCCTGCCACTAAATCCTACTGATGATAGCAGGGCTTCCATATAATAGAATAGAGGAAGCTCCTGATTCATTGTGGGAATCAAACTTTTTCCCTATACACCTAGAATATAAAGAGTGCATTCTTGGAAGATTTGGCCTCCCCTGGTTTTCCAGGAGGCTGCAGGAAGGTTGAATGACGTTACCAGTCACTAAACATAGCAGTAAATATAGTTCAGTTCTTTAGGGTTATTTTCTTTTAGGTTTTAGTTTTTACATGGTGGTGATGTAGGCTTTTATTAAATAGCACTTACAATAGTTTATTGCATGCTCTGTTTTAACTGACCAATTAAGCAAGACTGCACACACATCTTGCAACCAGGCTTACAATCTTGTTCACTCCAAATATTGCAAAAGAATTTTGCTTGACTGCAAGACTCGTTTTCCCCACATACTGTACATGGCATCAATAAGATAATATGTATAAAAATAAATTATGAGGACTTGAGTTTGTGTTTTTTTTTCTCTTTTTTTTTCTCGAGCTATTATTTATTTTTCTTTTAATTAAAGTTATTTGAATTTTTTTTAAACATAGATTACTACATAGAAAAAAATTGTCCTGTAGCTCATTAACTAAAGACATGCAAGAATAATTTGGGTAATTAAGGGCCCCATCCTTGATTTATAGGCTTCTTGCTTTATTTTACTTTTAGCTCAAGAATCAGCAATATTCAGACATATTTCTTGGAGCTTCAGTATTTAGGCTTGTTAAAAATCCTAAAAATTGTAAGGGCGATAAAATAAAATGTTGCTATGTTACTTGCCGTTGGAAAATTCTGTACTTTCAGGCAGGGCCAGGAAAAGAGGTAGGCAGGAGGGGCAGCTTCCCTGGGCACAGTAGTGGGGCAGAGAATGGACACAGGGTGGTAAATTCATTCTATGGCATGCATTACTAGTGGGGGGGGGGGTGCAGTTCCACATCCTTGCCCTGGGTGCTAGATGAACTTGTCCCGGTACTGCTTACAGGTATGGAGGAGCATGTAACTCATTCAACGTGACAGCACCAGGCCAACCAGTGCTGTTACATGGGAAGTCCATGTTCTGTGTAACCTACAACTCTAGCTAACAAAGAACTTCTGAAAGCTAAATGGAGCAGCAGGACTGTGAAAGGAAGGTACGTATACGTGTTTATAGAGGTCAGGATTGATCCTTTCTGTGTATGGGCAAAGCTCAGGTTTACTTTGAGCCAGATCATGGCAAGTTGGTCTTCCTCTGATATAATACATGAGCAGTTATAGTTTTTTTGTGATACAAAAACATTAGTGAAAAATGTTGGTAACCAAAAAGTTAAGGGGTGCTCAGGATGTGAAAATTACCCTATACACCCTATACACAATAAAGTATTTGTAAACTTATAATCATTACTTACTTAAAATGACATGGCCTTGGCCCTGTGGACAGTATTGTTATGGCCCACTAGGCTTCACCAGCATGGGGCTAATGATTGTGGCCAACATGTGAAGAATATAGAAGTGATCCAATACCAAATGATGTTTTGCTAACATGACACATTAACATATACACTCACTGGGCACTTTATTAGGTACACCTGTTCAATTGCTTGGTAACACAAACTGCTAATCAGCCAATCACATAGCAGCAACTCAATCCATTTAGGAATCTAGACGTGAAGACGGCTTGTTAAAGTTCAAACTGAGCATCAGAATGGGGAAGAAAGGGGATTGAAGTGACTTTGAATGTGGCATAGTTGTTGGTGCCAGACGGGCTGGTCTGAGTATTTCAAAAACTGCTGATCTACTGAGATTTTCACACACAACCATCTCTAGGGTTTACAGAGAATGGTCCAAAAAAGAGAAGATATCCAGAGAGTGGAAGTTCTGTGGATGAAAATGCCTTGTTAATGTCAGTGGAGAATGGGCAGATTGGTTCAAGATGATAGGCAACAGTAACTCAAATAACCACTCGTTCAACCAAGGTATGCAGAATACCATCCCTGAATGCACAACACATCGAATCTTGTTGCAGATGGGTTACAGTAGCAGAAGACCACACCGGGTGCCACTCCTGTCAGCTAAGAACAGGAAACTAAAGCTACAATTCGCACGGGCTCACCAAAATTGGACAATAGAAAATTGGAAAAATGTTGCCTGGTCTGATGAATCTCGGATTCAGCTGCGACATTCTGATGGTCGGGTCAGAATTTGGAGTAAACGACATGAAAGCATGGATCCATCCTACCTTATATCAAGGGTTCAGGCTGGTGGTGGTGGTGTATTGGTGTGGGGGGGATATTTTCTTGGCACACTTTGGGCCCCTTAGTACCAATTGAGCATCATTTAAACACCACGGCCTACCTGAGTATTGTTGCTGACTATGTCCATCCCTTTATGACTACATTGTACCCATCTTCTGATGACTACTTCCAGCAGGATAATGCACCATGTCACAAAGCTCAAATCATCTCACCACTGGTTTCTTGAACATGACACTGTACTCCAATGGCCTTCAAAGTCACCAGATCTCAATCCAATAGAGCAGTGGTCATCAACCCTGTCCCCAGGGCCCACTAACAGGCCAGGTTTGCAAGATAACTGAAATACATCACAGGTGATATCATTTGCTGCTCAGTGATTGTAGTATTCTAGTCTGCATCTCCACAAGGTAACACATAAAACCTGGCCTGTTAGTGGGCCGAGGACATGGTTGATGACCCCTGCAATAGAGCACCTTTGGGACGTGGTGGAACTGGAGATTCCTATCATGGATGTTAAGCCGACAAATCTGCAGCAATTGCGTGATGCTATCACATTAATATGGACCAAAATCTCTGAGGAATGTTTCCAACACCTTGTTGAATCTATGTTATGAAGAATTAAGGCAGTTCTAAAGGCAACATGTGAACCAACACGGTACTAGCAAGGTGTACATAAGAAAGTGGCCGGTGAGTGTTTGTCTTTACGCAAAGTCAAATGTGCACTGCTGGCACCTCTATTGTGCTCTTAACTTTGGGAAAGAGAAGACTATGAGATGTAAAATGCAATCCCCAGCATAGACTCTTCCCCTCTCTGACCTTTACTTACTCTATCAGCAACAGTTCTGCTAATGCCAATTTGGAATGGCACGTTTATATTCTTTGGTACTCTTGGACTGGATAGAGTCATTCATTGTATCATTTTAACAAAAAATAAAAACAAGAAAGAGCTCAGTTTACTGTAATTATACATTCTTTCTTTTTGTAAATAATCTATGCACATTGCACTACCTATCTATGTACACCCTCTGACCGGAAATGCTCTCTGTATCAATGATTAGTAGCAAGAGATCATATGATCTGGGCTGCCTTGGTTGGGAACTGTAGGGCAGCAATTTTTGTCATAGAAAGAAAGAGAAACTTTTCTTTTTCAAAATGATCACGTGATGTGATATTACGAATCCGTCGTACTTTGGTGTGATCGTGTGTAGGCAAGTCCGTTCATTGGGAAAGTCCGTCGGAAGTTCCCCGAAAGTCCATCGGATAGACCGTCGGACCAGTCCGGTCGATAAGTCCGCCCGTGTGTACGCTGCATTAGGCTCCTGCTGCTGTGATTCACACATGTGTTAGCAAGGAGTGGGGGCGTGGCTTATGGGCACTGTGCATGTCTATGGACAAACACAGCCCAGCTCAGGAGTGTGTGCACACGGGTGTCTCCATAGCACTTAGCTTAACAAGGAGGCACAAGGAAGAAGAAGGAATTGGATAACGCTGACAGGGGACCACCAAAGAGGAGGTAAGGGACCACTCTGTGCAATATCGTTGCATAGAGCAGGTAAGTATAATATCTTTTTTAATTTTCATTTAAAAAAATGAACCTTTAGTATCACTTTACTTCCAGTCTGGAACAATTCTGACATCCCTCTCATACATGTAAAAAACATCATTATTCGCTAGAAAACTACTTAGAACCTGCAAACACAATATACTGTATATTCTTTTAAGCAGAGGCCCTAGAGAATAAAATGGTGGGTGCATATTTTTGTCATACGATATTTGCGTGGATTTTTGGAAAAATACACTTTAATTAATTTTAATGCTCAAAAATACAATATAATACCCAATTTTTGGTAACGTTTAAAAGATGATGTTATGCTGAGTAAATAGATATCAAACTTGTCAAGATTTAAAATTAAACCAAACAAGAGTACCTAAAAATATCTATAGGCAACACTTTACATGTTACTAGTATAGGGTTACACAGGAGGTCTGGAGCTAAATTATTGCTTTCACTCTGGTATTCACAGAGATACCTCGTATGGTGTTATCTACATTTACATATGTGTATAGCAATGACACGTGCCTTCACATTTGTACACGAGCGTGAGGGGGACGGGGCACTTTAATTTTTTTTAATTTTATTTATTTTTTTATTTTTTTTAAATTACACCGTTTTGCATTTTTTTAATCACCTTTATTGCTATCACAAGGGATGATCTCTCCTCTGGCCTCTAATGCAGCCAAACAGACACAGATCGGTCTGGTTGACTGTTTCACTTGTCGGTCACATGCAGATAAACAAAGACCCAAAACCAGAAGTGACTAATGCTGCGTACACACAGGCGGACTTTTCGACCGGACTGGTCCAACTGACTTTCTGGCGGATTTTCGACGCACTTTTGAGGGACTTCCGACTGACTTTTTAATGAACGGACTTGCCTACACATGATCACACCAAAGTCCAACGGATTCATACCTGATGATGTACACCGGACTAAAATAAGGAAGTTGATAGCCAGTAGCCAATAGCTGCCCTAGCGTGGCTTTTTGTCCGTTGGACTAGCATACAGACGAGCGGATTTCTGGGTCCGGCGGAGTTACGATGTAAAGATTTGAAGCATGTTCCAAATCTAAAGTCCGTCAGATTTTCGTCTTGAAAAGTCCACTGAAGGTCCGATGAAGCCCACACACGATCGAATTGTCCACTGGACTTGGTCCGTCGAACCAGTCGATAGAAAAGTCCGCTCGTGTGTACGCTGCATAAGGCCCCTTTCACATGCGACAGATGCCGGTAGCGGATCCATCCACTCAGCAAGGGATGTCTTCGCTGATCCCCGCTGAGCAGTCGGATGACAGGTCCGTGTCTGTCATCCAATCCACCAGATGGATAGGGAATCCGTCTGCTTTTAGCAGACCAGATCGGATGCCAGCGGACATATGTCTCCATAGAGAAGAATGGAGGTTCCAATCGGGGCTGCCTGAAAAACTTACAGATGCACCCGATCTGAAATTCTGTGTGAAAGGGACCTTAATCCTCATTGTTTCTAGTTTGTGACATCTCACAGTGGGCGGGACAACATCAGTTCCTTTTACTTTGTCCCAGGAACTGGATGCCGCTGATCACATGCTTACGGGGCTCCTCTGTTGCTCGGGAGAGCCCAGTAAAGGCGGCGGTAGTAGGAGGGGGTGGGACACCCTTCCGCTGCCTGTAAAAGTAATCCAGCAACTCTTTAGCTGTTAAGGTTCATTTTACAATGAAGGGAATTGCTGGCTGAAAAAAATGAAACCTCGATCATCCCTGCAGCTGCACCAATGATTAACATATCATCATTTCTTTCCAGCTGGTACGCTAGATGGGAAGCGGTTAACATACAATCCAAGAAGCCCAGTCCCTATCTTTGTTAGGACAGACAGTGTTTCAATCTAGCTACAATTGATAATGAAGATCTGTCTGCACAAAGACAGGATTAATTATGACAAACACAGCTACTCTGCCCCCTCATAAACATAGATAACTACCAAGAATTTTCCTTGCTAAAAATACAGAAAAGAGCATCTAAACAATGTAAAGCCTCGTACACACAATCAGACTTTAAGCAAAATTTCCGTGGATTTCTGTCCAAAGGGCGTTGGCCGTAAACTTGGTATGCATAAACACAGCAGGACTTTTTAGGCAACAAACACGAACGTAGTGACGTTTCAACGTACTGAGGACACTTTAAAAGAGGAAGTTCAATTCTCCGATGCCACCCTTTGGTCAACTTCTGTATTGTTGTCTGATCTTTTGCATTGGTTCTGAGCATGCATGTTTGTACTTTGTACTAAAGTCTGATGGTTTTGTGTACACATGATCGGACTTGCCGACGTAGGACTTTTGCTGCCGCCAAGTTTGTCTGTTCACACAGCCAACATTTGTCTGATGAAAACCTAAAAAGTTTGTCCGATGGATCGTACACACGGTTGGATGTTGCCTTAAAACAGCTAGTTTGCATGTTTGTTGTCAAAAAGTCCGATCGTGTGTATGGGCCTTAAGGTTCCATTCTCACTTGTAAGACTCCAAAGTTGCACCGACTTTGGAGTGCAACTTTGGATGGGTGTAACTTGGATATGACTTTGGCTTTGAGCAGTGATAATTGACAACTGTTTCACAACTGTTGCATTGTATAACATTTAGGTACGACTTTAATGCAACTTTTGAGGGTTAACATTGAAGATTGAAGTCAACTGTATTGACCTCAAGTTCGATAAAAGTCGGACCAAAGTAGGCGCATAAACTACTTTGAAGTAGCTGCAACTTTAAAGTGTAGGTTCACCTTTACAGAACAATCTATAAGGTGAACTTACACAGGATCCCCACCTGGCCCCCCCCCCCCAGTCCCGCTGACCTGCATGGCGGCAATCGCCCGTTCTGAGCCCCGATATAGCCACCTCATGGCTCCAATGCTTAGAAATCCTCTCAGCTTTCTCTCTTCTTCTTCCCTGCAGAGAGGATGGGCTATGCGGCTTCTCGTTGGCCCGTGCCACCCATGTAAGCGCGCCGACCAATTAGAATGCTCCTAAACATACCTCCTGATGGGGCACGTTTAGGAGATTAAACTCCGGCGATTTCTAATCCCTGGAGGCAGTGAGGAAGCTATACTGGGGCTCAGAACGGGAGATCGCCGCCATGCAGGTCAGCAGGACTGGGGGGGGGGGGCGAGGTGGGGGTCCCGTGTAAGTTCACCTTACAGATTTTTCTGTAAAGGTGAACTTACCCCTTAAAGAGAAAGTAAAGTCTTGCTCTTTAATTAGGCCTACAGGTAAGCCTATAATAATTAATTATGCCTTTGTCTTGCAGGTTTTTTTTGTTTGTTTGTTTTTTGGAGGTTTACAACCTCTATAAGTCACACATATATGAATGGTTATCATTGGAAAACATGGAGAACGATTTGTCATGCGACTTTGATGTCCAAAGTTGCATGATAAGTTGCACAAGTGTGAATGGAGCCCAATGATGTCCCTGAGGGGGGGCAGAGGGGGCCCTGACCCCCCCCCCCAACAAATTTTTTTTTTATTACAAAAAGGCAATGTCTTTTTGTTTGCATGCGCCACATCTTACTCAGGCCGCCGCTGGAGTAACACAGTCTCTATTGAGAAGGAGAGCGTCCCCAGTCAGCTCCTGCTCACTGACACTGCATAATGTGAGCGCTCACACAACCACGGCCGCCCGATCTGCTCCTTCCCCTGCATCCTCATTGTCAGGGAGAAGAGTGAGTTGCAGGAAGGACTCCGCCAGGACTCTCAGTTACTGAAAAAACAGACTGATTTCTCCCGTCCTTAGGACGGGAGAACCAGCCTGTAAATTCCAAGAGATGCCAGACCAGCACTGTCAATAGCAGGGGCAGGACAGCAAGAGGAGGCTGGAGAACCCCACAGTAGCAGAACACCAGGGCCCGGTGGCAAGACAACCTTTGCAACCCTGATAGTTCTCCCACTGCTTTGGACCCTTATATTTTCTTGCTATGCTGGTGACATATATCTCTTGTTTTCTGCCACCCTGGGGGGCCCCAATACAGTAGGAAGGGAGCTCACTGCAGAACATATGAAAGGGCTCGTTGTGGGATCATAGTAAAGGGCCCCAGGAATTATATATATATATATATATATATATATATATATATATATATATATATATATATATATATATATAATTGCATTTTATAGTTGCTCCCCAACGTTTGTTTACTGTCCCCCCCTATGCCCCCCCTAAATATGAAAGCTGGAGACGCCACTGATGGAGCCCAAGCTGCAAATCTGTAAATTTCTTTGTTTAAAGTTATGTTATGTGAATGGGGGCATGTAACAAATATAAAGTAAGTGTTATCCCAATCTGGCTGTTAAAGTGGAAATAAACTTTAAGGACAGGTCCTCTTGCATGTACATTTTTCTTGTAGAAACATTTCTTGAAGTTATAAATTTGTCCGCCCTGTCATTTTAAAATAGTGACATCAAGTATGCTTGTTTTAGAAAACACAATATATCCAGTAACAGTAAACCTTCGGGGCAAGAGTGACAGAAACCTACACCAAGAAAATATGTTTACTCCACTGAGTAGGCTACTCCACCTAACTGGTTTGAACCTCTTTTAAATAGATGTTGTTTAGTGAGCTGTGTCAAATCAGATTTACAGCATACACTGTCCTTAAAAGCAGCTGTGGTGGGTAATATTTCACGGGTTACTTATATACATCGCCTTTATGCATTTACATCAGGGATAAACACGTAATATCACTGCAGGAGCTTTCAGGAACATTTATGACTAGAAAAGCAAAAAAAGCAAAAAAAAAAAAAAAAAAAAAAGATTTTTATTTTTTTTATTTTACTTTCTGCTTTTTTCCCCTCTAAAATCAATAATCACTTAATGGCATGTTCCACCTGCAAAATGCGGCCTTCACCTCCATTAGCGAGCTACTTCTGCCAACAATTAATAACTGCTTGAACACAATATACCCAACATGACTTAGAATAACTGTTAAATTAATAACCTCGGGTCCTCATAATGGATTGAAACATTGTAACAATTGCATTCATCCAGCATGTTTATTATTTCTGTAACTTAAGCTTTTTAAGGTTTTTATATGGCTTTATGATTGTATTATAAAGAACAAGACTCGCTTTTCTCTCTAAAGTATTGAAGAGATACTATAGAGCTCTGTTTTTTATTATAATGATTATTTTATTATGTTTTCACAGAAGTAAGCATGTTGTAGCATAGAAAAAAAAACGTAGATGAAAAAGTAACCTAGCTAAAAAAACACAAAGTGCATTCATTTGAACATGCGCAGGGGGGGGTGCCCAGACACACCCTAATCACCCTGTGTGGAGTAGATTCCCCCTGCTGATATTTCACCAAAGACCCAACATGCTCCTCAAAAAATAGTAAAAAAAAAAAAAATTAAATAATAATAATTTAAAACTACTGACGCCATCCACTGCCCTACTGACACTAAGACCCCTTTCACACTGGAGCGGTTTTCAGGCGGTATTGCGCTAAAAATACCGCCTGAAAACCGCTCCTAAACAGCCTCCGCTGTTTGTTCAGTGTGAAAGCCAGAGGGCTTTCACACTGAAGCGGTGCGCAGGCAGGGCGGTGAGAAAAGTCCTGCAAACCGCTTTTTTGGAGCGGTGTATTCACCGCTCCTTCCCCGCTCCTGCCCATTGAAATCAATGGGACAGCGCGGCTATACCGCGGCAAAACCGCGGCTATAGCCGCGCTGTACGAGGGATTTTAACCCTTTTTCGGCCGCCAGCGGGGGTAAAACCGCACCGCTAGCGGCCGAATACCTCTGCAAGAACGACGGTACAGCAGCGCTAAAAATAGCGCTGTTGTACCGCCGACGCCCCCACCGCCCCAGTGTGAAAGGGGCCTAACCTCTGTCCTACTGACAAGTCCACTGCTCTACTGACACTATCCACTGCCCTACCAAAACCGTCCATGTTTTAATACATTTGGGGTGCACACCCTAATGCAATAAGCTGCACACACCTATGGCTAAGCACCATGATTCTTATAGGCAAGCACCAAAAGGTGTGCGCTCATCTAACATCATTGTCAAAAGCCAAATATTTCCTGAAACCTGGTCTACTAGTTATTTATTTTGCCAACATTGTCCTACAATGAGAATTTCCATAGTCCAGGGATCTTTTAGCAACAGTAGTGACTAGGGAGTCACAACCCCTAATCACCACCTGTATGAGAAACCACATCTGTCATTGTGACTTTCAGGCAAAGGAGTACCAGAGCAGTTAATGGACAACTCTGCTTTTGTTGACCTTCTCATCTTCCTCCTTCCCCCATTAGAGGCACTCACAATGTAAAGTTTTTACCTTTATCCTGGCTCCTGAGATCTTCATTGTGCAGTTTGGTCTAAAGTTCTATGGGTAGCTGAGTCCATCATAAGTATGGGCCAGCCATAAGAAAGTACGAGGCCACATGGGCAAGTAAGCAGTCAGAGGGCCTGTGCAAGACTTTTTTCATGAATCCAACAAAGAAAATAACTTACCTGCAGCCCTGCTCTGTAAATGTTCATTGTGCAGCCTTACCCATCATTACACAGCCATCCCTAGATCCAGCATGGCAACTACATGGCAAATGAGGTTTAATGTAGAAAAATGTAAAATAATGCATTTGGGTGGCAATATGAATGCAATCTATACACTGGGGGAGAACCTCTGGGGGAATCTAAGATGGAAAAGGACCTGGGAGTCCTAGTAGATGATAGGCTCAGCAATGGCATGCAATGCCAAGCTGCTGCTAACAAAGCAAACAGAATATTGGCATACATTAAAAGGGGGATCAACTCCAGAGATAATTATGAGGAAAGGTTGCGAGTACTGAACTTATTCTCTCTGGAGAAGAGACGCTTGAGAGGAGATATGATTTCAATATACAAATACCATACTGGTGACCCTACAATAGGGATAAAACTTTTTCGCAGAAGGGAGTTTAACAAGGCTTGTGGCCACTCATTAAAATTAGAAGAAAAGTGGTTTAACCTTAAACTACGTAGAGGGTTCTTTACTGTAAGTGCGTCAAGGATGTGGAATTCCCTTCCACAGGCGGTGGTCTCAGCGGGGGGCATTGATAGTTTCAAGAAACTATTAGCTAAGCACCTGAATGACCACAGCATACAGGGATATACAATGTAATACTGACATATAATCACACACATAGGTTGTACTTGATGGACTTTTTTCAACCTCACCTGTTATGTAACTATCATAGTCCTTTGGATTACTGTGTCTGCCATGATTGTGGTTAAGCCATAGGAATAAATAAACATGAGGGGGAGCTGTAAATGGCAAATTCACTAACAGTGAACTAGTGTGCACTACTGTGATGGCATGATCATGGAGGTCTTATGGGCAGACCTTTAACAGAGCAGAGATGAATTAAGGTGGCATAGGAAGGGTAACCACTTTTGTACTACTATCGTTTTCATTTGCATTGTCTGTACTGGCATGGCACACCTCCACAGACACCAACTATCTACCTGTAAATCTTCCCTCACAAAGGGAAAGGCAGAGGCATAGCTTTCACCAATTTCACTACCCTCCGATTTTCTGCAGGAGAATGAAGGTTGTAGCTGGGTCACCTGAACATACATGAGCATTAGATTGTCATGTGGAAGACCCAGGTCAACTTCAGTGCATCGCAAATTGGAAAGATTTGGTCAACGGCTTCCTGTCCAGGGCTGCTGGTGACAACTTAGGCCAACATTATCTGGTAGGAAACCTCTCAATGAACACCTAGCATGAGCTGCTGACCTTTAAGAGTAAATTTCTTTCTAAATACCATTTTATTGTTATATTCTAGGTTTGAGTGGCCCATGATAAGTTCAAATACTCATTGTTTTCTTAGGCCAGCCACTGAGTTCACCAGTCAATGAAATATGTGAGCTACCATTGTTGACCTGCTTTTGAAAATGTGTGTTGCATGACTGTCATGCAGGAGCTCGGACTTTAGTACTTTTTGAGTTTCAAACAGTAAGAAAAACCTGACAGCGTTTTTTCAGCCTTCATTCTCTACCCAAAACTTTTTGGCTAGAGGTACACTCTAAAGGGGATCCCCTGTCTCTCTTATCTCCATCCTAAAGGCAATTCTTCTGGTGATACTTCTATATCCACTGTGCTTCTGAGCACCAAAGCATATGCATAGTCTGGAAAATACCTCACAGATCACTGTATCCACACAAGTGATGTGGATGCAGAGATCTCCCCTGCTGCGCTATTGTATTCTGACAGTGGGGGCTCCCTCCCATCAGAATACACAGATCAGCACTGTGGCCATTGGCTACAGCAATGGTTCTCCGGCAGATCCGTTATGCTGTGTACACACGGTTGGACTTTTCAGCAACAAAAGTTTGACGGCCTGTCCGGCAGACTTTCAACAGACTTTTGGCGGACTTCCGACGGGCTTTCTAATGAACGGACTTGCCTACAAACGATCACACAAAAGTCTGACGGATTCGTACGTGATGACATACACCGGACTAAAATAAGGAAGTTGATAGCCAGTAGCCAATAGCTGCCCTAGCGTCGGTTTTTGTCCGTCGGACTAGCATACAGACGAGCGGATTTCTGGGTCTGGCGGAGTTACGACGTAAAGATTTGAAGCATGTTCCAAATCTAAAGTCCGTCAGATTTGCGACTGGAAAAGTCCGCTGAAGGTCCGGTGAAGCCCACACACGATCGGATTGTCCGCCGGATTTGGTCCGTCGGCATCCGTCTAACCTGTCCGGTCGAAGGGTCCGACCGTGTGTACGCTGCATAAGACTAGCTTCTGTTGAACAGACAGCTGTATACGTGTACCGAAATTCATCTGTTTCCTGCCGAATGTTTCCCTAGCTAAAGTATAGATGTACAGAAAACGTTCCCAAACCAAAAGATGAAAGAGTCCAAGATGCTGCTTTTGTAAATCAGTCACATAAAGACATTCTGATACATGTGCAGCCATACCAACCATGTTTTCTGAAGTAAAATCGATACAAATGTTCCAAGACATGTTCATACTTATGAAGCAATTCCAACCCTGTTTTTTCCTCCAAATGGTGGTATTTTGATACATATGTAACTATTATTTCATTTTTCTGGCACTCACACACATTATTCTGTTTTTTATGAGCAGCAGAGTTGTAAAGATACAATACAAACACAGCTGCTTTATGGAAAGTTGGTTATTATATACTGTATACTTTTATGTATGGTTTATTGTATATGCTTTTATTTGTAATTAATTGTTTATACACACATTGTTATTTTTATGTACTATTTTCTGGTCACCATGGTCTGTTGCAAAATAGTATATCTTTATAATTAGTGGGTTTTATATGCATTATGTGTATGGATACAGTTTGTAAATTATTTTTATCATTTTTTTAGGTCTGCTTTGTAGCCCTGTAGGGGGGATGTTATAGCCCCTAAAGAGCGGTAGACTATGTGATCAATTTATGATTAAAGCTGGCCATACACTGTATGATTTCTCTCATTCAGCACAGTGAGTCGAATAAGAAAAATCTATTACTGGATGGAGGAATCTCCCTTGCTGGCAGTTGCAGCTGTCAGAATGCCCAAACCGTGGCAGCATTTGATTGGATACAGTTGCTGTTTTGCTCAACAATTTTCCGATTGAAGGATGCTGGGTGGGAGAGTCCTGGGGTCATCAGGTACCTGATGTATGGTCGGCTTTCTTAACCACCTCAGCTCTGGAAGGTTTTACCCCTTTCATAACCAGCCCATTTTTTGCTATGCTATTTAGCACTGTGCTACTTTAACTGGTAATTGCGCTATCATGCAATGATGTACCCAAATGAAACTTTTTATATTTTTTTACACAAAAAGATCTTTCTTTTGGTGGTATTTGATTACCAGTCTTTTATTTTCTATTATTTAAGCAAAAAAAATAAATAAAACAGAATAATCAATAAAAATGTAAAGAAAATTTAATTTCTTCATAAATTTTAGCCAAAATGTATTCTGTCTTTGGTAAAAAAAAAAAAAAAAATCCCAATAAGTGTATACTGCTTGGTTTGTGTGAAAGTTATAGCTGCTACAAACTATGGTATATATTTTGGAATTTGTATTTTTTTTTATACTACTAATGGCAGTGATCAGTGACTTATAATGGGACTGTGATAGTGCAGCGGACAATCTGACACTAACGTTGGGGGGATCTGACTAACTGCCACAGACAACACCAGTTACACTAATACCAACACCAGTGCTAATAGAGCCAGTGGCGGCCCACCCGTTAGGGGCGCACGGGTGCTGCCCTCCCTGTCCAATGCATCCGGGCCCCCTGATCTACATACAGGGTGCCAGACTATGGATTCCAATGGGGGGGAGTGTTTTTTTGAAGCACGTGATTACAGCCAGAGGTTCTAATAGGTATCAAAAAAGGGTGGGCTCGGGACGCAGAGCACGGTACCCCAATCCCATCCAGTTGTGTGACTATAACGAATGATTATTCGTTATTTTCACACTAAATCTCCTCCCCGCTAATCAGGAAGTCGGTCTTGAGACCCTGATTGGCCAAAATGTTTTATTGGACACCTAGTGCCTAGGAGAAGGATAGAGGAGATGCACGGCAGAAGCCATGGAGGAAGCCATGGTGGGTTGCAAGCAGAGCCGCTGCTTGCAACCCACCACCCGCCAAGCCAGAGCACACTGGAGCCGCAGCCCGCCACACTGGAGGACATCAGAGCCGCTATCCACAGCTCGCTGCCTGCCGCCTGCCATGCTGGAGGACACTGCCACTGCCCTTAGCCCACCACCTAGATGGGGTAAGTGACAGCAAGGGGGGGTGGAGGGGACTGTCACTGTACTAATGACACTGGCTGGGAAAGGGTTAACATCTAGAGTGATCAAGGGGTTAACTGCGTAACAATGTGTAATGTGTGCTGCTTTTTACTAAAGATCTCTTTGCTTCTTATCCCTGCTTTGCAGGGATTAGAAACAGAGAGATTGTCCCCTCTGTATTCTGGGCTGTGATTGGACACAGCTGATCATCAGGTCCTGGCTGCGAATCATTGGCCGGGACCTGCTGACAGACTCCCACTGTGTACAATCTCAGCGGGTGTTGTGGGGGGTGCGCATGCCCTAAATCTGGAAACAGGCAGCAACGTACCAGTATGTTGCTTTTTCTGTATGGGCCACCCGTCTACACTATAATGCAGGTGGACAGGTAGTCCTTAAGTGATTGAAAGCATCTTGAACTCATTCACCTGTTAGCCTGGCACCTTTTTTTTGTACACTCATACTTTGCATCACTTGTGGAAACCCTTCGAAGAAGGCCTGTATTGTTTCACAGCTGCCTTACAAGAGTCACTGAGCTTCTTTGAAAACTTGTGTTTGAACGATCTCATAAGCATTGAAATCTCAGCACCTCTTAAATATGCCTTTTCGAATACAATAGCAGACAGCAGGTATTCCTATATCAATGCTGTTAGCGTGGATAGGGGAATGGATTGATTTTCTCTTGTTCAGCCAGAAATTGTTTTCTCAGCCAAACACTATTGCTATGTGTATAACCAGACACTTCTGATCCCCTTGTGCATCTGGGCACCAAATAAACAGCATAATCTGCTATGACTGTAAGTAAGGCCCTCGTAGATGGACTCAATTTCAACCAATTGCTGCTGAATCAGTGTGGGGCCCTGCAAACACAATCCAGGTTGGTAAAACTTGATTTTTTATGAAAAGGTGAACTTACACTTTAACCCCTTCCCACAAAAGAACATACCCATGCGTCCTCTGGTTGAAGGAGTTATACCAGCTGCAGTCATGACCTTGGTTTTGTTTTTTCTGCCAGTGATTCTCTATAATGTACAAGCAATCGTAGTGACTAAAAAGCTGCTAAATTGCTTTCACATGCGGCGGAATGGGGTCCCTCCCCTAACGCGGCCTTCCTGGGCTCTCCAATCCCACTGAGGAGCCCGGGACTGAAGCTGGAGGTTCCACCAGCTTACTATAGAGATGACCAAGGACTGGAACCTCCCCAATCATCTCTATGGTCTAAGAAACCTGAAGCGATGAGTATTTTGCAACTTTTGGTTTCGGTCTAATAAATAGTAAATAGTAGTAAATAGGCCGTTTCCGGCCTGAAAAAGCATCTGCTTAAACCCATCTTGGTTTGATCTGATGCTTTTAGGGCAGAGGAGAGGTCTAATAGACCCCAGATGTCTCAGTAAACAGTACCTGTCACTGCCCATGTTATTACAAGAGATGTTGTTCACCTTGTGATACCAATAAAGTTGATTAAATAAAATTAAAGAGACAGTGTAAAAATATAAAATAAATAATAAAATAGAACATTCTTTTAAGTGCTTGTGCACAAAGGCGAATGCATACCTAGGTCGTGCATGCATATGTAAACAGTGTTAGCACCACACATGTGAATCACCACAAATGTTATGCAAGAACAATAATTCTAGTGTCAGACCTGTGTAACTTTAAACAGACAACCTGTAAAGGCTTATAAAGCGCCGCCTATGAAGATTTTTAAGTACCGCAGTTTGACGCCGTTCCAAGAGTGTGCACAATTTTAAAGCATGAGATGTTAGGTATCTATTTACTCGGTGTAACCTCATCTTTTATATTTTACCAAACAATTGTGTATTATATTGTGTTTTTGTGAATTTAAATGTACTAAAGTGTATTATTTCCCCCAAAAAACTGCATTTGAAAAACCACTGCGCAAATACCATGTGACATAAAAAATTGCAACACCCACCAATTTATTCTCTAGGGCTTCTGCTTAAAAAGAAATATAATGTTTGGGAGCTCTAAATAATTTTGTAGCAAAAAATGTTCGATTTTTACATACATGTTAGAAGTGTCAGGAATGGCCCGGTGTTGAGCTGGTTGCAAATTGACTGGGATGGGTGGGAATGTTATCGGCCGAACAGTGACTGCATCCTATCACAATCGATTGATCAACCTGAGCATGGCGGCCTTTATACTCTTGGTGATAACCTGTTCTAGCAGATTGCCCTCTACTACTTTCTATGTATGCGGAAGTCTGGGTTTGCAAGCCAAAACGTACTGCTATCAATGCTGGAGTGCAAAATTCTCTATTTGTGGATGTTTTACTGTGCATTGCACATTGACAGGAACAAGCCCTAAATTGCGTAAGAATAGCACAATTCAAAATGTGCGTTTTGTATCAACGTAATATACTACATACAAGGAATGCTGCCACTCACATTCTTTTATAGACTAGCAGACATCACCATGAAGTATGTTGCACAGATATCCCAGATGACGAGTTGGTTTTAATTACAGCAAGGGTTAACTCCTATTGGTCCCTAACGATCTGCAGGCAGCTGCCTTTGATCTGTATAACACATGTCCTGGATTAAACATCGGCAACAGCAAAGTGAAGCAGGGGCGAGCTAATTAGCTCCTCTGTAATTTCTTTAACCACGTATCTGCCAGAGGGCTAGCGAGGAAGGTTTCAGGGTTAATTGGTGACACGACTCCCATTTAAAGCCCAGCTCCAGCCAAAACTACTTGGCTTGGATAGGCTGGGGAAGAGTTAAAGCGGAACTCTGGAATAAGCAAATATCTAGAGTCATATGTATTCTTGTATTTATGTGCTTTGTATATTTCTTCCAGATCTGTGCAGTAATCCAGGGTGAAGTGTCTCTCTGGAGCGTCCTGTAATAAAGATCAGTCACTGCTGCTCTCCCTCCTTGTGCAGGATGACAGGTCTTGTCTCCGCCCCCTCCTGTAGCTTTCTGCAGGCAGCCTGTAGTGGGTGGAGCCTGCTAGGTCCCTCCCACAACTCTGCTCTATGCATAGGCTATGTACAGCACAGTGATAAGGTCACTGCTAATTTTACAAGCTAATATCTAGGTTTGCAAAGGCATTTGGTGCACACAAAGTGGATTTATAGTCGTTTTGGCTGTTGAGAATTATGTTTTAAAGAATGTTTTTGTGCCTTGAGTTCAGCTTTAAATCCTATGTTAAGTTTGCTTTGATGTCTGTATCCCCATTGGGGAGATTTTTCCTCTCCCACTCTATTTTATGGATATCATACAGAAAAGGAAGGAAAATGTCCTCACTGGAGACACAGGAAGCAAAAAAAAAAAATCTCACTTTTCCACACTCAAATCTGGAATAAAATAAAGTTTTAGATGAAGTTAGACTTTAAAGGCAACGTTCACCTTTGTTCACCTTTTTTCTAAATTCCAGCCCCCCTATGTACCAATATAGCATTAATGTACTTCTTTTGCAAAAAAAAAAAAAAAACACACAAAAAAAACATTAATTGTACTCATGCTTACCTCACTCTCTTCATAGCTGTTTAAACACACTGCTCCATTACTTCTGCCTTACTTCCTGGTCAGAGTTTAGGTCATGACACAGAAAGAAGTTGACCAGCTGAACTCATTAGCACACACACCTTGCATCATCTACCCTCAGCTGGTCAACTCCTTCCTGTGTCATGACCTAAACTCTGACCAGGAAGTAAGGCAGAAGTAATGGAGCAGTGTGTTTAAACAGCTATGAAGAGAGTGAGGTAATCCGGTGTAGAATTAATAGTAAGTGGTTTTATTTTTGTAAAAGAAGTACATTAATGCTATATTGGCACGTAAGGGGGGCTGGGATTTAAAGCCAATTAGAGCCTCAGGCTCTAATCATGTGCTTAAAAAAAGAAGTACATTGGAACCCATGCGTCCGGACGCAGAGATTAGGGGGGCGGCGCCCATGTGCCTGCTATGGACGGGTCACCACTGACCTGGACTGTTGACACAAGGCAGGATGGATCCATGCTTTCATGTTGTTTACGCCAAATTCTGACCTACCATCCGAATGTCGCAGCTGAAATCGAGATTCATCAGACCAGGCAACGTTTTTCCAATCTTCTATTGTCCAGCTTTGGTGAGCCTGTGTGAGCTGTAGCCTCAGTTTCCTGTTCTTAGCTGACAGGACCCGGTGTGGTCTTCTGCTGCTGTAGCCCATCTGCTTCAAGGTTCGATGTGTTGTGCTTTCAGAAATGGTATTCTACATAGCTTGGTTGTAACAAGTGGTTATTTGAGTTACTGTTGCCTTTCTATCATCTGGAACCAGTCTGCCCATTCACCTCTGATCTCTGATAGGGATGAGCCGAACACCCCCCTGTTCGGTTTGCACCAGAACATGCGAACAGGAAAAAAGTTTGTTCGAACACTGTTAAAGTCTATGGGACACGAACATGAATAATCAAAAGTGCTCTTTTTAAAGGCTTATATGCAAGTTTATTGTCATAAAAAGTTTTTGGGGACCTGGGTCCTGCCCCAGGGGACATGTATCAATGCAAAAAAAAGTTTTAAAAACGGCCGTTTTTTCAGGACCAGTGATTTTAATAATGCTTAAAGTCAAACAATAAAAGTGGAATATCCCTTTAAATTTCGTAGCTGGGGGGTGTCTATAGTATGCCTGTAAAGGGGCGCATGTTTCCCGTGTTTAGAACAGTCTGACAGCAAAATGACATTTCAAAGAAATAAAGTCATTTAAAACTTCGACAATACACATAAAAGTTCATTGATAAAAACGACATGGGAATTCCCCACAGGGGAACCCCGAACCAAATTTTTTTTTAAAAATGACGTGGGGGGTCCCCCTAAATTCCACACCAGGCCCTTCAGGTCTGGTATGGATATTAAGGGGAACCCCGGCCAAAATGTAAAAAAACAATGACGTGGGGGTCCTCCTAAATTCCATACCAGACCCTTCAGGTCTGGTATGGATTTTAAGGGAAACCCCGCGCCAAAATTAAAAAAAAAAAAACGGCGTGGGGTCCCCCCAAAAATCCATACCAGACCCTTCTGAACCGTACCAGGCCACATGACCTCAACATTGGGAGGGTGCTTTGGGGTAGCCCCCCAAAACACCTTGTCCCCATGTTGATAAGGACAAGGGCCTTAAGCATTATTAAAATCACTGCTCCTGAAAAAACGGCCGTTTTTAAAACTTTTTTTTGCATTGATCCATGTCCCCTGGGGCAGGACCCAGGTCCCCAAACACTTTTTATGACAATAACTTGCATATAAGCCTTTAAAATTAGCACTTTTGATTTCTCCCATAGACTTTTAAAGGGTGTTCCGCGGCAAATTCGAATTCGAACACCCCAAATTGTTTGCTGTTCGGCGAACTTGCGAACAGCCAATGTTCAAGTCGAACATGAGTTTGACTCGAACTCGAAGCTGATCCCTAATCTCTGACATCAACAAGGCATTTTCGTCCACACAACTGGCACTCTCTGGATATTTTCTCTTTTTTGGACCATTCTCTGTAAACCCTAGAGATGGTTGTGTGTGAAAATTCCAGTAGATCAGCAATTTTTTAAATACTTAGAACAGCCTGCCTGGCACCAACAACCATGCCATGTTCAAAGTCACGTAAATCCCCTTTCTTCCCCATTCTGATGCTCAGTTTGAACTTCAGCAAATCCTCTTTATCACATCTAGATGCCTAAATGCATTGAGTTGCTGCCATGTGATTGGCTGACTAGCAATTTGTGTTACCAAGCAATTGTACAGGTGTACCTAAAAAAGTGGTCAGTGAGTGTATATTCCAAGTAGAATGTAGAAAACACCATCTGTGTCAAGACCACAAGTATCAATCCAACATCCACAAATTAAAAGGTTGGCAACCAGGTGTGCAATGCGCTGAAGATCTTCTTTATTCCGTTCCTATAGGGAAGGCATGTTTTGTTACATGGCAAACACGCTACAAACGAGCCAAAATGTAGGTTGAAAAAACACTTAATGCTCCATGCCTTAACCACTTGCCGAGCGTATACAGTACATATATGGTGGTAGGGTGGCTCTCCTGTGCAAAATCACGATTTTGCACTTCCAGGTCAGGGGCGATTGCGTGCCGCCGTTGAACCGCTCCCACTTTGATTGGACACAGCGGGAGCCAATAAGTGGGTCCAGCAGACTCGATGTCCACCAATCGTTCAACAAACTGGCGGTCAGCCTATGTAAACAAGGCAGAACACCATTCTGTTAGTAGGGAAGGTAGAGATCCTGTGTTTCTGTAAAGCAGGAACACAGATCTCTGCCTTCCCAGTCAAAGCACCCCCACACAGCTAGCAAGCACTCCCTAGGCACACATTTAACCCTTTGATCGCCCCTAATGTTAACCCCTTCCCTGTCAGTGTCTTAGTACAGTGACAGTGCATATTTTTTAGTACTGATCACTGTATTTATGTCACTGGTTCCCAAAAAAGTGTCAAAAGTGTCAGTTAGGTGTCCAATTTATCCGCAATATCGCAGTCCCGCTATAAGTCGCTGATTGCCACCATTACTAGTAAAAAAAAGAAAAATTCCATATGTATATCCCATAGTTTGTAGACGAATATAACTTTTGCGCAAACCAATCAATATACGCTTATTGGGATCTTTTTTTGCCAAAAATATGTAGCAGAACACATATCGGCCTAAATTGATGAAGAAATTAGAGTTTTTATTGGATGTTTGATAGCAGAAAGTAAGAAATATGTGTTTGTTTGTTTTTCAAAACTGTCACTTTTTTTTGTTTATAGCGCAAAAAATAAAAAAATAAAACGCAAAGTGATGAAATACCACCAAAAGAAAGCTCTGTTTGTGGGAAAAAGGAGAATTCTACATTTTTGGACCATCATCTACATTCCCAGTTCATAAAAGTTTGCATAGCAGCCAGGCAAGTAGCATTTTCAGGAGCCCCCCCTCATCTCTGATGACAGGTTTTCTTTAGAGACCTGGCTCTGCAGTCATAGAACTGACGCCTCATCTACATTGTCCTCTATGAGAAGAGCCGGACACACGGCAGCTCTCAGGTGACAGGTGTACTAAGCGGTGACACCTGATTGGCTCGGCTCAGGAGACATCCTCATCACACTCTCCATAGAGGACTGCCGAAGACAAGCGCCTATACCTGACACGTCTATCATTATATCCCCGCCTCCAGCCCCGCCCATCCGACCTATCTATCATCCTACCGCCCGCCCCCCGATCTCCGGCATTGGCTTTCCCGTGGCTTATTTTATGATTCCGCCTGAGCAATCAGAGAAGGGGGTTGTGCCGGGGCGGAGCCAGCACGGGAGCCAACGAGTGGATTGGGCAGGGCTGGAGCAAAGCAGGGATTGGGCTGGGCGGGGCCAGCTGGGAAGCAGAGAGTGGAATGGGTTGGGCGGGGCCAGCTCGGGAGCAGAGAATGGGATTGGTGTGGGCGGGGCCAGCTGGGAAGCAGCGCTGGGTTTTGCTCCGTCAGTAACACATGTCAGGGTAGAGAGAGCGGAGGGCTCACACGGGGAAGCAGCAGCAGCGGCAGTAATAGCAGTACAAGGAGCGGCAGCGGCGGCCCTCCCAGCGTCTCCCGATCGCGGTGCACACGGCTGGACTGACCCGTAGGACTGTGTGCTCCGGACTCCTGGGACTTCTCCGGATAACTTGCGGCTGTGTAGAGCCGAGGATCTGTGCGTGTTGGAGGAGCTGGCTGGGATCGCACAGCCGCCTTATCTGCGGCAACTAGCAGTGGACGTGTGAGAGTTCTGTACGGAGCCTGAGTGGAGGGGGCCGGAGAGGTAAGCCTGGATCGTCCCTCACCACTGGATCATCATCCTTCACCACTATGTCTGGGGGGGCCCTCCGGACTTCTTACTCTATGGACAGCTGCCTGGGGCTCCGGACTCCACAGGGCTCCATGGTGCTGAGCAGTGTTAGGGAGGGACTTCGGCTCTGCAAGCCTTCTACTACTAGTTTTCACAAGGTCAGCAGTCACAAGCTTCCCAGTCTTTTCAGGAAAGTTTGGAGGATCCTCGGATCCTATTCTGTGTGCATGCACCCTTCATGTACCTGAGAGAATGATTTCCATAGGGTCCCCTGCCCCATAGGATCTGGCAGCCCATGGGGTCCCCATAGGATCTGGCAGCCCGTAGGGTCTCCTACCCCATAGGACCTGGCAGCCCGTAGGGTCCCCATAGGATCTGGCAGCCCATAGGATCTGGCAGCCCGTAGGGTCCCCATAGGATCTGGCAGCCCATAGGATCTGGCAGCCCGTAGGGTCCCCATAGGATCTGGCAGCCCATAGGATCTGGCAGCCCGTAGGGTCCCCATAGGATCTGGCAGCCCATAGGATCTGGCAGCCCGTAGGGTCCCCATAGGATCTGGCAGCCCGTAGGGTCCCCATAGGATCTGGCAGCCCGTAGGGTCCCCATAGGATCTGGCAGCCCGTAGGGTCCCCATAGGATCTGGCAGCCCGTAGGGTCCCCATAGGATCTGGCAGCCCGTAGGGTCCCCATAGGATCTGGCAGCCCGTAGGGTCCCCATAGGATCTGGCAGCCCGTAGGGTCCCCATAGGATCTGGCAGCCCGTAGGGTCCCCATAGGATCTGGCAGCCCGTAGGGTGCCCATAGGATCTGGCAGCCCGTGGGGTCCCCATAGGATCTGGCAGCCCGTGGGGTCCCCATAGGATCTGGCAGCCCGTGGGGTCCCCATAGGATCTGGCAGCCCGTGGGGTCCCCATAGGATCTGGCAGCCCGTGGGGTCCCCATAGGATCTGGCAGCCCGTGGGGTCCCCATAGGATCTGGCAGCCCGTGGGGTCCCCATAGGATCTGGCAGCCCGTGGGGTCCCCATAGGATCTGGCAGCCCGTGGGGTCCCCATAGGATCTGGCAGCCCGTGGGGTCCCCATAGGATCTGGCAGCCCGTGGGGTCCCCATAGGATCTGGCAGCCCGTAGGGTCCCCATAGGATCTGGCAGCCCGTAGGGTCCCCATAGGATCTGGCAGCCCATACCCAGAGGGTCCCCTACTCTGTAGGATCTGCCATCTCATAGGGTCCCCTATAAGGTTGCCACCTCATTCCTTTAAACCCAAACACATGAATTACACAGGTTTTGAGGCTAATTTAATGCAGATAAGGCACCAAGTGAGTTTAATTACCACCTTAATCAGCCACAGAACCTGTGAAATTAATGTGTTTGGTTTTAGAGATGAGGTGGCAACCCTAGTCCCCTACCCCAGTGACCCTCCACAATGACAGGTGTCATTTGGGAAGTGCATAAGATCCCATTCAAATACCAGACGTCTGATCCCTTTGAAATGTTTCATGTCAAAGGCTGTCAGGAACACGCATGATCCAATAGAACACAGCCCAGGGTGCCATGAATCGGCCACTGTTAAGCCATGCCACCTCCTTTCCTTTCTAGTCCTCTGCGTACTCTGTGCATTTTAAAGTTTTTTTTAAAGGGCAGTATTAGTAATAAATCTGACATAAGTGGTGTGGATCGGTGAATGACATGTTTGGGATCTATCAGTAAATATGGCACATTCTGAGCTGTGTTAGTAAATGTTATGTGGGATGTTTTAGCAAACACATCCTATTTGGGATCTGTTAGTAAATGACATTGTGGTATTAGTAAATATTGGATGTATTGGGCTCCTAGACAGTGTTTGCAGGCTGTGTATCTGTAGACCTGGACGTGGTCTTGGCCCCTGGTAGTAGCATAGCTGTGGTCGGTAGGATTGACCCCTGTAGCCTTGCTCTCCTGCTTCCCCTGCAGTCTCTGGAACTCCTAGCACTTATCTCCTGATCATAAAACAGAACCCTCATGCAGATAATCGGTGTCCCTAGAAGATATCCCCCCCCCACTCTTCTATATCTCCTATGGAAAGGATTCCCTGGCCGTCTTGTAAATTGGGAGATCGCCATCCACCTTCCTTTTCATAGACTGATCTGGGAAACCCTCGTCTGTCGTCCTTTTTTCTCTTTTTTTTTTTTTTTTCTCTCTCCCTGAACTATGGCACGAAGATCAAAGTAAGCTCCACTAGCCTTTGTGTCTCCAAACTGGGAATCCAGTGACTTGCCTAATTAAAACACAGCCTTGAATTAAGAATCTATTTTCTTTTTTCTTTTTTGTATTACAAACGACCCTCATCCCCCTCCTACGGAGATCTTGGTAAAATGAAAGACGTTGCCTTCTCCTCTAGCTGCCATTGCTTTCCCCTCCTTACATTCTCTAAATTGCCTGGCTATATAATTTATGTAGCAGTTCTATTAAAGTTAAAAGGTTTTTATTTCCTCAACTGCAATGAAACTTGATGAGAGCCCTCCCTATAAGTTATCTTGAGAGTCCTTTCTGGTCACTTCAGCAGGATTCATCTCTAGTAGATTTAATCAGCATTAAGGTATTGCTTGTCTTTAAGAGCTTTACTTAATGTGGTTACTGGATGCCTGGCACAGTGTCATGTTTCTTTTATCATTTTTTTTTTCTTTCTTTCTTTTAACATTCTACCAGGACTGGGGCATGTTAGGCATTCGTCCTCAAAAGAAATTTGAAGCGAACTGGAAGGGAGAAAGGGGGAAAAAAAATGGAAACGTTTGGTAGGTTCTAGGCAGGAAATGCAGATTCATTTAGAGGTTGTAGATGAAAATGTTACCAAAAGCCATTTGTTGAGTAATGCATCAGATAAAATCAATTTACATAAAGGTATGATGCATTTGGGTACACGAAGATAATGGCTTTTAGAGTGGTTCCGTTTCCCAAGTCCTAGTGTTTTGTTACAGCTTAATAGGCACAGTTCTGATTATGGCAGATTATGTGGTTTTATTTACTGTCCTCTGCAAACAGTCATTGGGAACTGCTGCCACCAACTTCAGACTGTCTGCAAACTTTTTGTTTTCTTGGGATGTCCGCGTGTGTGTGTTTGTGTATCTGAAGGTTGCTTATGGATAAAGCCACCAAAGCAGGAGGGCATTGAAGCCTTACTGGATTGCTATAAAGCCATTATCGCATTATGTCAAAGCTTGATTAGAAAATGCATTAGTCCTCTCCCCTAGGATGACATGCTGCTGCAGATCTTCTTTTGAAACGGCAATCTCCGTTTACTGTCAAGAAGGTAATGCAGCAGGTCCAACCTTTAAAGTTTTGGTGGTATCAAGTGGGTTATGGAAGTATCAAGTGGGTTCAGACCACTTGTATGTTGTTGGGGATAACTGTGAAAATTTGGCAAGCTACAAACTTGGTGGGTCTTTTTCTTGAGCTACGATGGCTTTGAGCTCCAGGACTGTTTAAGGCACCACATTACCCTAGTCTAAATGTTTCTTAAGCCATCTTCCAGTATACCTTCAAAATAACAAAAAAGAAGGTTTGGGGGTCAGTTGCCCAATTTTAGCCACCTTGACAATGGCGTTCTTCTACTCTGTGTACAGTTAGTGGTGCTGTGCCATTGACAGTCAGATGTTTCTTTCCTGACTTTTATCTGTAAATGGAAGCCCTTTTGAAGGTGTAGATTCATTGCATTTAAATTGCTGATCAAGGACAGATTAGTGAGACAAAAGTGTCATGTGTTTGTATAGACTGTTAACAGGGCTTCCTAAAGTTCAGCTCTGTTTATTTGTCCCAAATTACAAAGCAACATTCATTGATCACCCCCCCCCCCTTGACATCAAATGAGGTTTCTGCTGATCAGCAGTAATAGAAAATTGATTATAACTGCTACCATAAAAAAGTGTCAGATATCTGAAAAACCGGCCTGACGAGTTTCCTTTTTTCTTTTTTTTTTTTTTTACCCTGTTCTCTGCATGAATGGTGACAGATCTGTTAAATTACTGTAGTTTTGGTCTCTGAGAGGTCATACCCACAGAAAAGACTTGAATGTATTCAATAGCTTGCACTTTAATCCTCTTAAGTAAACCGATAAACTAAACTAAGTCTGTTTGCTTCTAATTATGCATTACTTTTATCTTTTAGGTAATGCTCTTTTTAGACGTGGAATTTTTGCCTTGGTGTCATCTATATCATCTGCCTTTATTGGCATTCTAAGGGGGAGTGTTTTTAAATTGGGGATCTTGCTTAGGTCTCAACACATCTTGAGACAGCAGGGGCTGTAAGTTAAGTGATATCTGGTGGGTGGCACTTTAAGGGAAATCACTGACGCCCCCCCCCCCCCCAACAGAATAAAGTAGCACTTGGCTGTCTCTGGTATTTAGGTTGGTCCAAACATTTGTTACTGTAGTAAACCTAGTAGAAGGTTGGGAACTCCCCAATAATTCTTTTTTTCTTCTTCTTCTATCCCTTTCTCTTGCTTTGTGCTTCTCTCTCCTCTTAGATCATGGTGAACCCAGGTAGTAGTGCCCAGCCACCCCCGGTGACAGCTGGCACCCTCTCCTGGAAAAGATGTGCCGGATGCGGAGGCAAGATCGCAGACCGTTTCTTGCTCTATGCCATGGACAGCTACTGGCACAGCAGGTGTCTCAAGTGCTCGTGCTGCCAAGCTCAACTTGGGGAAATTGGTACCTCTTGCTACACAAAAAGTGGGATGATCCTGTGCAGAAATGACTACATCAGGTTTGTTTCTTCACTTTGTTTTCCTAACTGTATAAACATCCATTCAAAATGGCTTACGACATCCCATGATGCCAAAGATTCCTCAAATCTAACACATACAACCACATGGGGTTGTCCAGAAAAGAAAGAAAAAAAGGCATATAGGTTGCAACTAACTTGTGAGCCAGATCAGACCATGACATGATATCCTGAGCTAATATTTCTGAAGAAATGCATGTAAATATTGATTGATTTTATCTATGCATAGTTTCTGCTTCACACATGACCAAACATGCTGAATGTTCTAATTACCAGCGCTAGTTTGGGCATCTTTTTCATTCCCTCCCTGCAGAAAATGATCCATTTCCTGACTTCTGGATGCAATCATCCAAAGTAATAAGTCATTAATTGCGCAAGGTGTGAGCAAAGATTAATTGCATGTCCATCATACTTTCTAATGTCATTTTAAAGACGGGAATTGATAAGGAATGGTGTGCTGGCTTGATCCGTCCAGGTGAAACCAAGCTTCTTAAGTCATTAAACAGAAAAGCATTTGAAGGATTACATATTTAATTTAAGTGAACGGTTTAATACACTGATGCACCTGGTTGCCCTGTACTTCCAAATACGTCCTGTTAAAGATTACCTTAACCAAGCCATTAGCACATCAAATAAAAGCACTAAGAGAATAAAAAAAATGTTTTATTATAGATCTTGTACTAGCACGTAATGCACTGGGTTAATGCATGTTTTTTTTTTATTTTTTTATTTTGTTAGCAATGGCTCTACTTTTTACTCCTGGTAAGGGAATTTATCTATGACCCAGGTTGAATTTAATGGCCCTTTAGAACGCATTTAGTGCTAAAATGATAGAGTCCAAATAATATAACCTATGTCCTCTACAGAACCCTGATGTCTTCAATCAGCTAAATAGAAGTAATATTCTCAGCGAAAAGGCCATTGAGGGATTGCAACATTCATTTCACTAAGTGTTTTTTTTTTTTTTTTTTTTAGACTTAAAGGTTAGAAAACCGACACGCAGTTCAGCAAAACGGTTCCCATTCTTTACCTTCCTGGTGCAGCTAGAGCAACTACTCTGAGCTTGACAGAATTTGAGAGAAATGGGGTGGAACATGAGGAAGAGGGCCATTTGTGGGAAGTGTAAAAGTGGACACTATTGTCCAGATGTTGTGTAGGCTACTGGTCATTGACAACTAGTTGGAAGCAGTTTGTTGCTAATTAAAGTCCTCTTAGCTTCCGGGCAATCGTGAAAACTTAACCTATTCCTGGGTTAATGCCAGGATGCTGTGTTATATCAAGATGCAACTCTCTCTGCTGTTTGTTGTGGTTTTTCTCCATAAGCCTATACATGCCTACAAATCTTGCATCTTGACAGCTATTTTAAATGAAGGTGTTGGGTTTAGATGTGTCATTGAGTTGACCACAAACATCTCATTTAGCTGGTATGTGACAGGTAATTGTAACTGATCCCCTCGGTTATCATCTGTTCTGTTTTTACTATGGCATTAAACACGAAAAAAAGTAATCTTTTATTAATGAAGTTTCCTCAAAGTGTATGTGACCAAGCTAAATTAAAATGTTGCCTTCGATAGCGATCAATTTACTGATCGGACTTTTAAATCAGATGTTTTTCGTCTTTAATGGTAGCTGGCAAAGTGGCCAAGTACAAAGGTAAAGATGTGGCCCGAAATGTCTTTAGGGAGTTTGATGGGAGGATATGATTGTGTCTTTGAAATGCACCTTCTGAACGAGTCCAAACAAAGTGCTTCTGCTCTCCCCTTCGTTTTGAGTGTAGGGGCGAGGGGTGGGGGCCGAATCCACCTCCTCCATTAATGAAAGTGCTTTTGGTGGGAGACTGACATGCAGCTCACAATCGCAGATTCGAGATAAAACAGGCTGACAGTGAATACACACAATTAAAAGCTTTAATTAGTGACTCCTCCATTTTCTTTTAGTCCTGATAGGTTTTATCTAATGAGATCTGGGCCCTGGCTTAGATCTGCTCAGAATGACGTGTCCGAACTGAATGAGAGCTGCATCGCAAACAAAACATTTAATTAACAAAATTGGCCTGTAAGAGAGGGGATTATTAACCAGGGCTGAGGATTCAGCCTGTTAAAGGGCCAGAGCTTGATCACTGAGAAACATTAAAAGGATTTGGCCAGACGATGATGTGATTACAGCATCTTTTGATTCTAAACGTTGCTGTCTTGTGACAGGGGATTGTGTTGCCATGATTTAAAAATACAGAGAGAGGTACGGTGCTCCACCTGTATCCCTATGGTACGGCAAGGTTGTATAGATAGCCCCTGGCCAATCATTCTCCTTGGTTAATAAGTCATGCAGAGAGTAGCTATAATGCAGGTTATGTTGTCTTAACTATATATATGATTGATTTTTCTTTATTTTTGCTATTGAATGGTTATTTGTAAGGGTGGATTGCTATCGTTCTGTAGAGTAGAATGCTGCTTGGAGCAAAAAAAAAGGGTGTATGGTGGTCTATAGAACTTGCTCCAGTTACTGATTTGCAGAAACATTCGTATATTTGATTAATTCTTGATTGAACTGCTAGCTTTGGGGTAAAGAATTTTAAGTTTCTGTGAGCTTTAAGCCTATATAAGAGAACATTCCTCAATTACTATGTCGTTAGAGGTGTTGACTGTAATTCTCGTAGGAATAAGCCTGGTAGCTGCCCCCCCCTACTCCCCTCAACCCCCTCCTTTTGCTGTGGTTTAGAAAGAGTCCAAGAGACATCATGCAGAGAGTTAATTTCCCTGGTAATCAACAGCAAGCTGCTATATTCAGGGAAATGCTGTCCCTTTAATTGAACAGGCTAGGTAATTAAATGGCGTTTTTCCAATAGGACGTGCTAGGTAAATCTAATAGTTGGTTATTTAATATCACTTTGAAGTCTGCCCACTCAAGCACAATGACAGCACAGGAGCATGTGAACTATTAGCTGGGAGAGAGGGGAAAAGAGAGAAAAAAAAAACTGGATCTCAAAAATTAATTAAATCGCATGCAATTTAGGGGGAACGTTTATCTTGATTTGTCATAACAGAATTAATTCAAGGCCTCCAATTCACTTGGGGGCAGATCTGTTACTCTGAATTAACCAAGCGTAATTTGGCAGATTTTTTTTTTTTTTTTCTCCCCTCCTTCTCCTGTCTAATGTAGCTACAGCCATTATGTTCAGCCCTTCCCTTTTTTTTTTTTTTCCCTAAGCATCAATAGCTCCCAGAGCTTTTAAGGTGCCTTAGTATCCAGTTAGTATGAAGTACCTTTAATGGACTTGGCTCTTGGCATCACTTTGTAGCATTTAATACACCTTCCATTAACCCCCGGTGAGCTGGGGGTTAATGCATTATACTGCGGAAAGGAATTAAACGGAAAGGGGCGACGTGCATAATTGCTTAGAAAACAGTTAATGCTAAGGGATAGAATTTTATATTTAAAAAAAAAAAAAAAATAGTTTTGACCTTGAAGTCCATACATTTTCTCCTGGCTTCTAATACAACAGTCTTAATGCTGCCTTTAAGAATGGCAGTAAGATCGCCAGGGGGCGACCGGTAATTTTATTAATGTTAGAAGTTTCAGATGAATATGAAGCTGATTTGTTTTCTAGTTTTAAGGTAAAGTAATCGACATAGAATAAGCGCAATTTGGAGTATAGGACAAAAAATCCTTTGGAATGTATGGAAGCTTTGAACGCCATGTTTGAATATGTATATCTGTTAAAATGATTGAAGGTAATTTCTGAATTAGGCTGGCCATACATTGTACAATTTTCTTTAGATTTACTTTCGACTATGTAGTTCTAGGGCCTGTCTGATTGCATGCAAATTGAAAGTGTTTAGGTTTGACCTCCATATTATATGATTTTGGTAAATCTAAAGGAAAATTGTATAATGTATGGGCCAACCTAACTCACACAAGTATAGAGCATGCCTTATTGTGTACACCACACTTGAGATGTACCCTTGGTCATAAAGATGCATCATTCTATGTTCCTAATTGTATTTTAGACAGAGTAAAATGCAAAGAGGGTGAACATTTTCTGAAATAATGGATATGGATAATGGCTCTATGGCTCACCCCAGGCTTCTCCTTAGTATTTTTCTTGAACTTCTCTCATGCATATTAGCAGATGCACGTCACATGACAAGGCTATGGTCTGTTCAGTCAAAATGTATAAAGAATTGTTGTGATGGCCCTAAATTGTGGAATGTTTTTTAAATGGAGACCTGTGGAATATTCCCCAACTCACCCCCTCCATCTGTGGTTTTGTGTTAGTTGTGCAAATAGTTTTTGTTGGCATGCTGTGACTTGTAGTTCCATGTGTTCCCAGTTGGGGGTGCATTAGGCATGTCTTATTTGTAAGGGCTACTGTTAAAAAAAAAACTGATCTATTAGAGTATTGGTGCCATAACCAATCTTATATGTAGTCGGCTCCCAACTTTTTTGTTTATTTTTATTTTATGGAATTCTTGATTGGTTATTGGGTACTACACCTTGAAATTGTTTTATTACTTGAAAATAATTTTTTTATTTTTTAAACTGTTTTTCATGTATTGCCTTTAATAGGCCACTGCTTCTTTAACTTGTAAAGCGCTGTATTTGACCTGTGTGTGTTTTTTTTTTTTTTTTTTTTTTTTTTTTTGTGTTATGCACACCGTGGTGCATTGCCTAGCATGAGTTATGTGGTATTACACACATAACTCATGGCAGCAATGTACCTATCATTTGACATTCATTGGATTTTGTTGCCACCAGCAGACCGGTGCTCCTTTCGCACTTTGACTCCAGCTACATCTGTAGATTAGATGAGATCCAGTGACACCAACCAGTCGAGAACATTAAATAAAATATTTACATGCGAGCAATCTCTTATGTCAAGATCTACCGTTTAGAACAATGATCTGCCTGTAATTGTAAATGGTCTCACTATATAGGCACATCTTGCTGTTTTTGTGATTGATTGTGTTCCCCAAATGCTAAAATATTAACGATCTCCTCTAGTCTGAAGACCTTAACAGAGGAAACTGAAACCGTTTCTGTCATCACAATTAAGGAGTCCCCTGGCTTTAATTAGCCTGACCTGGGGTGTATCTCCCCTCCCACCCACCCCCCCACCCCATAGCTGGAGTTGAAGAGGAGGGAAAAAAGCCCATTAAAGTCCAGACTGAGACTGATAGCTACTTAATTGAGCACCTAAAGCCTCGAGCCTTTTAAATCAAACACTGTCCTGCACAATCCCCTGGTTAGATAATTAACTCTCCTGCCTCGCAGAAACTCTGTGAAAACAAGTTTTTAGAAAAGGCTACAGTTACACAGTTGCCTTCGTTCTTGGCTCAGAGTGAAAAGCAATTACTTCTCTTAATTTACAAGGGTTTACATTCACTGTGATTTTTCAATTTCTAGAAAATGATATAATTAAATTTTCGGCCTGTACACACTGATGGGAAGCATTCCCATGAAAGCAAATTGACCAATCTTATGCAAGGGAGCGTGAGAAAGGGAAACGCAAACATATCATACTGGACCACATTAGGGAAATTGGGTTTGACCTACAAATGACCTTCATGCACAGAGACTGATAACCAACATCCAGGCAATTAAAAGCGAACAATAGACCATATTGTCTTTTGTAGCCAATGTGGTCTTGGGTGGCTGTTGAATACAAAGGAGTGAAGACAATGTGTGACATACAATAGCTACACTGTTTTTTAAGAACTACTGTGTGCAGCATGGCTGAATGAAAGGCTAACCGGTCCACTTCATATTGGTCATAGTGAATTCATGGCTAAAAAGGGACTCCTGGTTAGGTAGTTAAAGGATGCCACCTAACAAGCAGCAGTCAGGAAAAGGTGCCCGTGTAGTAGGCAGTCTTGGGGGCAGTTCAGACTTGTGGATTCCTTCTGCTAGTAGTTAAGCTATGCAGGAGGGTAACCCATCTGAATCACCTGGGTATAGGATGCTAACTTGTTCCAAACTAAAATGTTGGCTACAGACATTATTATTATTATTATTATTATTATTATTATTATTATTATTATTATTATTATTCTGTTCTCATGTAGTGCTTTCAGTTTATGCAGTGTTTTACATATATAGCACATTCACATCAGTCCATGCTCTCTTACAATTTAAGGTCCATAACTCTCATTTAATCATACAATAAGTCTAAAATCATAAACAACACGCCAAGTCTCTGACAATAATACTTATTAAAGCAGCGCTAAGTGTCCGTTGTTGCATAACACTATTTATAGAGCAAATGTTGAAGAGACAGGAAAGTTCAAAAATAAAGTTGTGGTCTGTGGATATGAAGATGTGCGTATAAATCCTTCCACCAGTGATGATCACCGCGTGAGGGGGTCACCCCCCGTGAGAATGCACTCACCACAATTTTTTAAAACACAAGCCTTTGGATAATAATCTTTGAGAGCCTCTCCGTTTCCTTAGTTCAACCACCAGGTGGTGCAATAACCTCTCGGCAAATGTAACATAGGGAGAGAAATAAATGCTATATAGCGTAATATTGCTTATGAAAGTTTATTGAGTAATGCACAACATTACACTCCCCCCGTTAAAATCTGCGTACCAGATAAAAGTATATTAGAGCATTTGAAAAGTGCACTGTGCCTGTTAATTCGACCTCCGGGAGGAACGCCGGGATGCGCGCTGTAAGCAGCTGGTCTTTTTCGCTTCCTGGTTTCCTTCCGTGGAACGCACACGTCACTTCCGGTAGATTGCGACCCTTCTGTTCTCATGTAGTGCTTTCAGTTTATGCAGTGTTTTACATATATAGCACATTCACATCAGTCCATGCTCTCTTACAATTTAAGGTCCATAACTCTCATTGATACATAAACATACTAGGAACAATTTAGACAGGAGCCAATTGGCCTACCAGCATGTCTTTGGGGTGTGGGATGAAACCAGAATACCCAGAGGAAATCCAAACAGGGAGAACATGCAAACTCCAGGCAGATAGTGCAGTGGTTGGGATTCGAACCAACGACTCTAGTGCTGCAAGGCAAAAGGGCAGAAAAAATGGATGAAGTTTACATCAGCTGCTCATAAGTTTTTACATCCACTATCAATGCAAAAACGAAACGTTTGTCTGTTTTTACATCCGCTTTTACCGGAACAAAAACGGTGCTTTGATCCGTTTCAAAAAATGGATGATTGCGGATGTAAATTGACCAGCTTTTCCATAGAGATGCATTGATGTCCGTTTTTCATTCCTCAAATCATGGATGAAAAACAAACAGGGTCCGTAATGTGTGAAAGGGGCCTTGGCCTTTTTTTAATTTTCTTTTCTTTTAAGCAACAGGTCTTGCAGATCTTACAGCATCGCACATTTTGAAGGGTTGTAAAGTTGTTCTATTACATATGTTAAGATAGTTAAGGGACACCCCCTACCATGAGGCTTGCCATTACTGACCTTTAAAGGATACTATGCACCTGACTAGCTCTGTCTAGTCCTTCTGTTTAGGTGGATTTAGGCTTCTCCTGCTGCCAGTTATTGTATTCTGACAGCCAGCAACCATGGCTGTCATAATACCTAAACTGTTTGCTTAGATGCAGTCGCTGTACGACTGACCATTTTCTACCTGAGTAGTGCCCACAGGGCCACCCATGGCTTCGATTGATGAATCGGATGAAATTTGAGTTATGGAAGGCTTAAATTTGCAAATGTTTCAGTAACCTGGGAAGTCTAGAAACAACTTGATCAGCATGACAGCAGAACATGACATTTTCAGAAGGAGTTGGCCACCTCCATAATCTCTCAGTACAGGCTTAGTTAAACCAAACCACCAAAATACACTTCTTATTCATTAGCGGGTACGTACATCTGGGAAGGTATCCAAAATCCCAAACCTGTCTACAAGTCCCACCAACACTGAATATTTTGTTGATATTCATACACTTGCTTATTGAGTTGCTCAGACTTTGTTTGTTGTTACCTGCAGACTTTACCTTTTTGTCTGAACCTGAAGACAGACTTGGCAAATGCTGGTCTAGGCACATCCTTCTGACAGGACAGTAGTCTAAAATTACTCCAGTACATGGTTTCTGAAATGTGTTATACCCCAACTTCAGAGCAGTACCCTTCTTCGAAATTAGAGTAATGCATGCCAGGTAAAGGTGGTGGACTCCTTTATTTTGTATAATTGGGCCTCCTTCTCCATGCGATGGGTAAAAGAATGTGACCATTCAAATATAATAAAGCTCCTACATCTAAATGTTTACAATTTTCACCTCTAGGTGGCGATGACATGTAACGACAAATTGGCAAATAACATTTTATTTAAACTTGCCAATCAATTACCGTAAATTGTTTACCTTGTTATATCCATCACTAAAACACATATTTAAAAAAAATCAAATCTCTATGCACTACACATTTTAACCTATATCGGACTCTTTTTATATTCATAAAAAAAAAAACAAAGACCTGTGGTTGGCATTTACAGGTGTATATAAAAGCTGATTTTCTGCTGCGGGAATCTTTTTTTTTTTATTTGTCTTTAGTGACATTACAGCCTGATATTTGACTTGACAAATACCGCTAATGAGCAATAATGGTCACCGGCAAATTAAAAACTAGTATTTGCTTTTTACAGAAACATAAAAATTTTTTTAAAGTGCTTTCACACAGAACTAACAGGTCAGGTTTCCTGACGTTCAGCTAAGAAACCAGGCTTGATAATGTTACCTGTGACTATGGGGGAAAACTGCAGATATGCACTGTTCCATATAACACACCTTATCTTTTTAAGCCAAACTCTGGGACACATAAAAATACACTCTTTAAAAGCTGTTGGATAAGTACATGAACAATCTGTGTATAAATCCGTGTTAGGTCACAGGCCGCACAATAAGCAGCTGCTATTAAAACTGATATTAGTTCCTAACATAGATTAAAACAAAAAAGCAGCACAAATATTCCAAATAGATGACCACTACTAAAGTGCAACCAATAGTGAGTATAACAAACAATCCAAACTTGGTTACATAGTTAATCAGGTTGCAAAAAGACACAAACCCATCTAGATTAACCATAAAAAATATCCTACAATCCCATATACACAATCCTATACCCACAGTTGATCCAGAGGAATGTGAAAAAACCCCAGCAAAGCATGATCCAATTTACTACAGCAGGGGAAAAAAATTCCTTCCTGATCCCAGAGAGGCAATCAGATTTTCCCTGGGTCAATTTTACCTATAAATGTTAGTACCCAGTTATATTATGTACATTTTAAGAAAGAATCCAGGCCTTTCTTAAAGCAATCTACTGATCTGGCCAGAACCACCTCTGGAGGGAGCCTATTCCACATTTTCACAGCTCTTACTGTGAAGAAACCTTTCCGTATTTAGAGATTAAATCTTTTTTTCTTCTAGGGGTAAAGAGTGCTCCCTTGTCCTCCATGTTGACTGTAAAGTGAATAACTCAACACCAAGTTCACTATATGGACCCCTTATATATTTGTATATGCTCATCATATGCCCCCCTAATCTCCTTCTCAAGAGGGAATGCATTGAGTACCTCTAATCTTTCCTCATAGCTGAGATCCTCCATGCCTCTTATCAGTTTGGTTGCCCTTCTCTACACTTTCTCCAGTTTCCCCGATATCCTTTTTGAGAACTGGTGCCCAAAACTGAACCACATATTCCAGATGAGGTCTTACAAATGATTTGTACAGGGGCAAAATGATCTCTCTCCACTCTCAATACAAGAAAGGACTTTGCTCGCCTTGGAAACCACGGCTTGGCATTGCATGTTGTTATTGAGCTTATGAGCTACCAAAACCCCCAGATCCTTCTCCACTGTTGATTCCCCCAGTTGTACACCCCCTAGTATGTATGATGCATATTCTTAGCCCTCAAGTGCATAACTTTACATTTATCAACAATAAACCTCATTTGCCATTTAGTTGCCCAATTAGACAGAGTGTATTGAGGTCGGCTTGTAAATTGGAGACATCCTGTAAGGACGTTATTCCACTGCATAGCTTGGTGTCATCTGCAAAGAATGCAATGGTACTTTTAATCCCAGACCCAATCTCATTTATAAACTTATTAAAAAGTAAGGGTCCCAGCACTGAACCTTGGGGTACACTACTGGTAAGCCAAATAAGTGCAACTAATAGTATGTATGTATATGTATGTATGTGTGTGTGTATGTGTATATATATATATATATATATGTGTATGTATATGTATATGTATATGTATATGTGTGTATATATATATATATATATATATATATATATATATATATATATATATATATATATATATATATATATATATATATATATATATATATATTCTATCCCCATAGAAGTATGGATCCAAAAATCAAAGTTCGTTACATCAAGTGCTGAAAAGTATACATTGGGTCCCTTCACAATACATCAAAGGTGTCATACGTGCAAGAAAAGGAAGAGTGGACTCCACCAGATAGCAACAGTTGCCAGGTGCCTCTTACCAGAGCAGTTGGACCATAGATTATAAAGGTCAGACATGCATATGGTAAACCTTCAGGACCAGCTTCCAATGGAGAGACAGTCGCCACTCAGCAGCAAGTTGTTTAATGCCAAAGAGTAAAAGAATACACTTCCACAGTGATGCCCGTAAACAGGCCATACCCTATGCGTTTCGTCAGCAGTGACGACTTTGGGGACAGGCTGTAGACCTTATAAATATTTACAGTAAAATTGCCCCTTATGGTATGAATTTACTTTTGAAATACCTGTGATGTTATTGCACCCATTGATATATGCATCTCTGGCTGGGCACCCAGAGGAGTTATTTTGGCGCAGGATGTGTCACATCTGCTCTGTGCCGATACAGAAAAATCCAGTCTCATCATGCAGTGAGAATTCATAGCTGTTGAGCAGGATTGAGGTGGTGGGTTTGTTTCCCTATCAAAAACTCCGATTATTGGCTTGTGTATATGACCACATAATTGTCATATTACACACAACAGATCCAGTAACAAACAGTGGGCAGTTCAGACTGTGTCGGAGGCTCCAAGGTTCGCCAACTAAAGCAGGCGGAGGTGTAATTACATCACTGCTTACGAGACGAGAACTACTTCTAAAGGGAGGTTACAAGACTGGTAACTAGGGAATCGAGGGCGTAGCAGCCACCAATCTTATGAAAAGGAAGTTAAAGGGGTAGAAGGTCTTTCTGTCAGGAAACCATATTAATTTCTCACTACCTGCATACCTTTGCTTTTTTTTAAAAAAAGGGGAAAAAACACCACATTTTAAAGTGCTTGTAAACCTTGACCTATATCCGGGACTAACCTCCGGTGATTAAACAGATCCTCCTACAAAACTTGTATCTGTCAATCTGCAGTCTTCTCTATCTGTTAAAGTTGCTGAATTTATAAGCTTGTCTGAGAGTTCAGAAAAAGGGGGGTGGAGAGCTGATGTTACACTCTGCAGAGCTCAGCGAGGAGAGGTCTGAGAGCTGATTGGAGGGAAGAGACTACACACAGAAACAGAGCTGAGGCTGTCAGTCTGATGGAGGTCCCTCCCCTGTCACCATTTGTTCTGTGTCAGGAAAAACTGTCAATTGATTCCTGCTGATAGGGGTACAAAGCAGCAGACAGAAATAACACTTATTGCTTTTATTTTGAGACAAGTACACATTATAGAGCCAATATGCTTTGTTCATATTTCATTTCTGAGATTTACAACTACTTTAAGGTAAGAAATAACCATTATATGGTGCAAAAGTTTTTTTTTTTTTGTTTTGTTTTTTCCCTTGAGTTCGGCCACTAAGCTTACTTGCTGCTAGAACTGAAGAAACATTCAAAAAAGCATTTGTCCAATTATGTGAAGGTGAATTATTTCTCCTGATAAACAGGAATGGAGTCTTTAATGTAGTGTGTGTGTTTCAATCATAGGCTGCTAATAAAGAACTGCACATAGAGCAAAAACACTGAGTGACGCCCTGGAGAACTTGGTCAAGACAGATCTAAAATGAGTTTCACAAGTTATGAAGAGTTTGCTGCTGGGGCCAAGGTCTTTTATCTGCTCCCAGAGGCTTGAGCTATAATAGGGTAGCATCAAGACCAGAACAATCATTCACTGGGAGAGACATTTAGATGAGTCGTCTATTTCATACTTACAAAGCCAGCTTGTTAATTTTTTTTTTTTTTTTTTCCCTCTGTTTGTTCCAATGTACTTTTTAAAACCATTTAAACATGCTTACTGCATTAAGTCCAAATCGCATTGAAACAATTTAGGCCAAGTGGAGACGGCCATAAAAGGCAATCAGATTTCAGCTTCCAGTAGTCATGGTGTTCCAGCTGACATTCTAGTGCATGTTGGCAAATTGGGGCAATCAATTAATGGGTGCCATGAGTAACTTTTTTTTTTCCTCTCCCCCCTTTTATTGAATTGCCTGTATGAGGTTGCACCATTTCTGCACAAGATTATAGGAACACCAACCAATGTTGATGTGAAAAATCTTTTTTTTTTTTGTAACTGCCCTAAAGAAAATCTTGAGGCAAAACATAAAACTTGGTAATAAAATTTTAAAGTGGGGAAAACCTGTTCTTTCTGGCTTTTATTTGCTTGTGCCTTATTGAAAATAAGTGCTAATCCTTTTTTGTTTCTGGGTCATTGGCAGGAAGTAAATGACTGTCTTGGACCACATCCATCCCTTCTTTTTTTTTTTTTTTTTTTTTTTTTTTTTTTAATATTTTTTGCCTTTTAGACAGTTTAGAAAACTTTAGACACAATGGTTTGATCCAAAACTGAGACATCCCCATCCACTCCCTTTTTAAAGAGGAGTTCCAGTCTCCCCCTTAAAAAAATGTTGTAGCTGCTGGCTTTTTTTTCTTTGTTTCATAAAGATTTTATTGGATAATTCAACAGACATTAAACAACAGAAAGGGGAAAAATAAAGAGGGCTGCGGCTCCAATTAGCGTACAACCTCACAATATACAATAATGACAGCCCATGAGGTACTCCCAGCATACACTATAATCAACTTTCTTAGCATGGGAATACATAAGATATCGTTGCGGGATCATGTCATTATGAGTTAAATCAGATTCTTATAGTCCTGTCAAAGTTATTAAAAGGTCAGAGCCTTTGTCAAAGTTCCTGTACCTACTTCTGAATATCCGCATAATGTGGAAAGGATGGGCGGAGGGGTCCTTACTTTTTTAATATAAGAACATTTACCTGCCCCTGGATGCAGCGATGTCCTCACCTAAGCCAGTTCTGCAATTGGCATCGGGTGCGGGCGCTGGCATCTTAATTAAGGGTAACCGGCAGTGAAGCCCTGTTTCACAGCTGGCTTCCAACTGCACATGGACGAGTCACGCTGCACTTTCTGATTGGTCCCGTAGTCTTCTGGGACCTTTGATATGTCCCAGAAGGTGGCGGGGGTCGAACCCTTTGATCAGATCGCTGCGGCGATCCTACCGGGAGTAGGTACCTGTCAGTCAGGTACCTGCTTCTTCTAAAAATTACAAATGTAAAGGAGAAAGAGAGCAAAAGTTTTTCCCTTTTGGGTGAAATTCCACTTTAAGCTGGCAATACACTGTTGGGTTTCTTTTGTTCATCCTGGTTTGATATGAAGTATTTGTTAATCAAGCAAGGCTTTAATGAATAGGCAACAATGAGCACTTGTTTGACCAGCACTTCATTTACCACCGTCCTAGAGAAGTTTGTCTTCCTATACCATAGTAGCAATAGGTGTTGGTGGAGCGCTGGGCCTGAAGTGATATTTATGGAGTGGTAACCTTTTGGTCTCTTGAGTGATCTAAAAAATGTAAACAAAGATGCGCGTGCCACTCCTCCCAATTTAAAGCCCAGTACACTTTTATTAAAATGTGACAAAAGGTCAAACGAAATGGCTAACAGGTTTTGCAGGTCAAACATCCCCCTTCATCAAGGCTTAGATTCTGGTTTTAACTAAAAAAATTTACTGGACAATATTCTGCAATGTAAAACAATATTCTACATAGGTACAGGTCAAAGGTCAGGCTGTGTTAGCTATTTCTCTTTAACCTTTTGCCACATTTTAAGGGAGCACACATTTTGTTCGAACGAATTAATGGACTTTTTGTCTGGCCAGCCCAAGGCTGTGTGTGTGTGTGTGTGTGTGTGTGTGTGTGTGTGTGTTGGTTTTTTTTTCTCCCCTCCAACCAGCTGGTTAAATGAAAAAAAAACGGACCCGGTTCCCCTATCCATACACTCAATGTGTATGTGGGAATCCGCCACTCTGAGTCATTTGTATTCTGACAGTAGGGAGACTTCCCCACCATCAGAACACGCAGATCGGTGGTGCATGCAGAGCTGATCGAGTGAAAAAATACCAACAGGGCTGTTGAACAGAAGTAGATCGACTTCTTCAACCACTGTGGCCACATGTGAATTGAAATTCATCTGGTCCCTGCTGAACAGGCTGAATTTTGATTTATGTTGTGTAGCAACGAATGAATGAGTGACTTGGTAGCTACACTTGTTAACCAATCCATTAGAAAAATATACATTCCACTAGGTAGAGTCACAGGGTCATTAGGGGAGGTAAATTGGTTGTAAAGGCAGATTTTATTTTTTTTTTTTGTTTTTTTTACCCTTATGCATTATGCATGAAGGTTAAAAAAAAAAATAACAAAAGAAAAAAAACTGTAAAGCTCCACTCACCAGTTCCCCCTTATACTTACCTGAGACTGAACTGGATCCAGCTCTGTGCATCCAGCGAGAGCAGCGGCTCTCTCCCCTCAATTTTTTTTGATTGAGCGGGAGACATTTGCTCCGGCCAATCAAATTCTGTGAAGAGAGAGTGGTGATTGGGCTGAGCGGCGCTGTCTGTGTCTATAGACACAGGCAATATGGCTCAGGATGGAGCCCGCAGGTGTGCCATGATGGGAAGAGGCTTCCTATGGTGGCACACCTGGAAGAAGAGGAGCCAGGAGCGCCAGCGAGGGACCCTAGAAGAGGAGGATCCGGGCTGCTCTATGCAATGGTTTTGCACAGAGAGAAGCAAAGTATAACCTGTTAAAGAAAATAAACACTTTTTTTTTCTTTTTTCTTCAATCACGTTGAAGTGGTGTTCCGGCCGAAATTATACTTTTTAAATAAAAATACCCCTATAATACACAAGCTTAATGTATTCTAGTAAAGTTAGACCTTAGCTTACAGACTGTTTTGTTAGTTTATAGCAGTAGTTTGTTATTTTATAAACTTCCAGCAGGCCGTGGCCATCTTAAGTGTGGGCATCTGAAGCCAGACTATTTCTTCCTGGACCTCATCCTTGCAGATCTCGCACATGCTCAGTGCAGCACAAGCAGTGTAATAGGTTTCAGGTCAGGTTTCCATAGCAACAGCAGTTTCAAAGGAAGTTGCCGCCCCTTCCCAGAAGGCATTGCAAACAGGAAATGATGCGATGGGCCGCGGCCAGGGAGGAGGAAGTGAAAAATGAATACAGCAGATATACAGTATGTGCTGAGAAAAAAAATAAAAAAATATCCAATTTGTTTACAGTGCACAGTTTAGTGAGGGATGCTGAAAAGTTGTAAAAGTGGGTGGAACTCCACTTTAAACGTTTTAACTTTCAAAATCCTCAATGACTATCACTAAATCGCTATTTCCTGGTATCACTGACGTCACTTCCGGTCCCATGGAACGCACACGCCAGGAACGGCGTTTTTACACCCACATCTCCATGTTTGAGGCTTGTTTTTACCTTACTTTTTGTAAGTACCCATCACTTTTACAATAAAACCTTTTTTAATGCTACTTCACTATCAGTTCCCTTCTGTTTTTACTTCTGGGTACCTGTTTTTTCTGGCTGAGAAGCTTCATAAAGGAATTCTGGACCTGATGACCTATCGCCATATCCGCCCATCCCAGGATATCTTTACCAAGCTTTAACGACCCACCAGACTGAAAAGCTAGGGGTTTTTCTGATCTGGTGAGTGGGGATACATGAGGGGGTGTTGCACACCTGAATTTTTCTGAAGCAACTTATATTTCCTTCACTTTGGATTGGAGCACCTATAGCAAATTTATTTGGACTTTGTTTCTTCTTTAGTCAACATATTTTCACTCATTGTGTTTGCAAGCGCTATATTTATATTTATGTCTTTCAAGAGATTAGCACTTTGTGTGTAGTGGCTGCATTTTGTATTTTTTTTATTTTATTTTCATATACTTGTTTGATACACCATTAGCATGAGCGTATATATTTAATATATATTTTCACAGACAGGACTGTTAACTAAACAGGCATTTTTGGCAGATCCATATGCTTTGTGGGTAATCTCAATTATCCAGGGCAATCTATCCATAAACAATTGATTGTTTTCCAAGTTGTCGGCTTGAGGGTGTATGGACAGGTAGGTGGAGGCCAACTGCCCATACTCCAGAGAGCTATGCTCCTTGTGAATTGGTGGATCTGTTTCCTGAAGTCAGTGCTTGACAACTTCTCTTTTGCTTCATGTATCGCCAATTAAGTTAAAACATCCAAAGAAAGCTTGAATCTGGTGACTGAGCTACTTTTTTAGTACTGACATTTTCATGTGAGGCTTTCTGTTTGAGACTGCATGGAACGTGAAGTGGGTTTGTCTGAAAATACCCATCCTTCATTAAAAACTGATAAGTGGTCACCAGAATGTTGATTAAATGCAATGCAGTGACCTTAGTGTTTCCAGTATTCATTTCAAGGCTTATGCTGGTTATACACTTGTGGAATTTTGTTTAAAAACATTTTAGGAACATTTGATTTTCTAATTGTTGGTAGGGTAAAATCAATGTTTTTGCTTTCAGTAGCACTGATGAGAAAATTTGAAGGAGCAGGATGGGAATTTTTTTTTTTCCCGAAAGAACGAATTTCAAACAGTGAATGTGGTTTTTGTTTGGAAAGGTCCATTCACTCCAAAATCGATTTTGTAAAAAAAGTAAAGGGTTTTTCATCATGTCGTAAAATGTACCAATGAGAATTGGTCAAATTGACAAATGTTTGGTCTACTAGTGTATGGCCATTTTTAAAATGTATCTAATCCTAAGAAAAATATTTAAATCCTGTATAGCTTACCAGTGCTTAGATGTGATGGTGTCATTAGTTTTCTTTCATTTTAAGTTCATGCAAAAAAAATCCTGTGGATTTGCCAGAATTTCAGAGCCAGAATTGCAGTTCCTTGTGCACTAAAATTAAATCTCAAACCACGCAGTCAGCTTTTTGTGAACACCCCCCAATGAAGTGCTGATGGAAAGATGCCACTGGGAATGTAACTGTCACAGTACTTGTGCTCTCAACCAAACTGTCAAACCATCAAATGGTTGGTGTCATAGCTGATCACGTGCAGAATCGTGGCGTTTAAAATCAGAGGTCAAAATGACCACCTCCTTGGCTAAAAATCATATGAGGGTTTAGTTCCACTTTAAAATGATTTGTAAAGATTCATGTGTTTGTTATTAAAAAAAAAAAAAATGTTATACCTACCTCCTGTTCAGTTGGTTTTGCACAGAGCAGCCTGGATCCTCCTCTTCTCGGGTCCCTCTTTGGTGCTCCTGGCCCCTCCTTCTTTTTGAGTGCCCCTCAGTTAGCAGCTTGCTATAGGGGGCACCCAAGCCGAGTCAGAGCTCCGTGTATACATTCAGACACGGAGCCCTGACCTGGCACTTCCCCCTTTCCCCTCATTGGCTGACTTTGACAGCCGCAAGAGCCAATGGCAGCCAATCAGGAGAAGTGTCCTGGATGGATAAAGGGGATCGTGAACATCGCTGGAGAGAGAAGGGGCTTAGGTAATTAGGGGGGTGCTGGGGGGGCTGTTACACACAGGTTTTTTTTATCTCAATGCATGGGAGATAAAAAAAAAATCTGCCTTTACAACTCCTTTTTAAGGTTTTGGCTTTGGCTACAGTGTTTTTTTTTTTTTTTTTTTTTAAGCAGCTATGTAGCATGTTTGGCACTGATAGAATGCTCCAAAAAAGGATTTCCCAGCTTTTAACATTTTCCTTAAATGTATTTTAATACTGAGAACTTTTTGACTTGGCATGCATGCCAGAAGACCTATTGTATCTATAGACCTAATAGTGTTGCCCAGTCCACTTGTCATTGGTCAAATGGATTGCCTATTGTCTCCAGAGAATAATATAGCTTAGTATTTCACTTAAGCAGTAGACCTTTAAAATAAATATTTGACAGGTGTGGGGCAATGAGGCCTTCTTAATAATGAATTTGAAATGACTTTGGGGATTAGTCTATACTCAATATGTTCTGGCAGCTGTGTGTTCCGTTGTATTTGTGAACATTGAGTCTGTAGCAAGGAACCAGTTGCTTTGAAGATGTTTCTCCAAATGCAACATGAAATTCCTCCTCCAGACACAGTTGGTGTCTTATGACTTTAGATTGTAGTATAACAAGATACAAAAATTTAAATTGAGCTATTGGCAAGGTTTGTCTTGCTTCTGGTTGACAAATTTAGTAATTGGTGGTTTTATCCTCTGTTCATTTATGCAACTTTGTATTTATAGAATGTGGCATACAGAGAATCAGTCTTGGCCCAAAGGAATGAACTAGTAGCAGTTGACAGGATTAATCTACTAATCCCTGGAGTAAATAGAGGTGGTGCTGCTACTTGTTTTAGGGTATGCTGGTGTAGGACCAGACATGAGTTGCATGTGGGCTTGTCCAGAGTTGTGCCATGTTTTAATGCTTATTACACCTTTTCTGGCCTGGTTATGGCATAGCTCAGTCTGATACTCCACACCACTTGTTCTGTACCCTGTGCTGTAAATTCTATACTGCATAATTCTGAATTCTGTACGTGAGATTCCACAGTGTGTTGGTGTTTACACTTTCTTTGCCCAAGTTCAGTCCCAATGCTAACTTCTTATTCAGTAATTGTTAGTTTGATCTTAACAATACTGACCTGGGAGAAGTCTGAAGGTGTTCTAGGTCAGCAGCTCCAACTTTGAAGTCGTTTGGTCAGCATTACAGCCAGTTGACATATGTGTTCAGGTCACTAATGGCAGCTTGCAAAGTTCTGGAATGACAGACTCTGTTTTAAAATGACTGCCACATAAGAAAACAAGCTGCTGACAGGTATGACGAAAAGTCGCACATTGCCCTCAACCAGCTGGAGTGGCAGACAGGGTCTAATCGGGCAACCTTCACTACAAGGAAGTGTCAGAATTTCTCTGTTCTCTCTTGCGTTTTAATGCTTTCATGTTGGCCCATCACTTTGTAGTCTGCCATGAATGTGGTGGGGTTTCGGCACTACTAAAAAAAAGTGGCAAAACTTGTATTTTAAAACAGCCCGGCATTCTGACTGTGTGGGGTCAATGAAAACTGCTGGAGAAGTTCCTTTACTTGATGGCTGTCAACAGCTTTAGTTTGGTCAGGTTGAGCCCTCTGTGTGCATAAGCCTGCCTGCTGAGTGGTACAAAGTTTTCTTCTGGCATTCACTTTGTGCAACTAGCTGTTGTACTTGTTTAAATCCCTGTGGAAGAATTCTAGTCTTCCAGTTTGCATCAAAACTGATCTTGTGAACATTACGCTTCCTATGTTCTTGGTGTCATATACTACATTTATTTCAGCCCACCACGGGCTCGTTCATACTAGTGTGTGTGTGTGCAAGAGTACTTTCATACAATCATGTACCAAGAGATTGTGGTGCCACTTTGAAAGCGTATGTAAGCAGGATGCCTGTTTGGATGTTCTAAAACTTCTAAAGGTTATAAACCCTTTTTGTATTTTAGTTTTGGCTAGAGCAGTGAGGCAGGTTTTTATTACTGTGTTTCTATTAGGCATGTAAGCCCTTATTTTCCTGGTGACCATTGTCACTGGGACTGAAAGTGAAGAACACTCTCCAACTTTTGAGTTGTCATTAGAACAGAGGAAATCTTCAAGTGGGGGAAATTGCTTTTGTGATAACTGAGATGGTACTTCGCTCCCTTGAGATGAATGTTGTCTTGTTCCTGTCTGGCTTCATACAGGAAGTGCAGAAATATCCCCCAAGTACAAAAAAAAGTGTTCTGATGGACACAGCGCCATTGCATTACTAATTTTTCAGGTTGGTTCTGGAATCGGTTCTGAGTCAGACTTCTAAAAGCGGTGCAGTTAGGCCTTGTTTAGACACGGTTGAGACATTTTTTTGGCACGCCCCCTACAATTAAACTGCAATGGCAGTGGAGGGGGTTTCACATGCTACGGTTGTGATGCTTTGCGACAGGGTGGATTTGATTTAAGTCAAGTCGATTTAAATCACTAGTAAAAAGGCTTGATTTAAATCTACTAGATTTTAAATCATAATTTTTAAAGAGCAATTGTCACCTCTAACCCGCTGTTGACTCACCAATGGTCCTATTCACTTTAATGGGACAGCTGGTGATGTGGCAGCGACGCAACAAGGTGAGGGACATGGCGCAAGCAGGTGAGTGGATGCCCGTTAACAGGCGCTGCCATGATGGATATGAAATGACAGGTGCTCTTTAAACGTAAGGACTCATTCTTTCTGGTAGTTAGAATCTTTAATATCTGCAAACAAAATGAAGGTTTCCTATGTAGAATAAGCTGTCAGGTTAGTAAAACAGCGATTTCAGAACCAATTCAATCATACAGTTTGTAGTGTACATAGATTTGCAAAACAATGGGATAAAGGAATATTCCTAAACTTTGTTTTAGCTCATGGTTACTATGAAATTGTGTGAATGCATCAATGCAGTGCATGTTATCTCAGCTTGCAGAGCTTTGTATAGAAGAGTTTACCAAAAAATGTAAATATTGCAGAATTTACAGCCTCCTGCTACATAACTAAGCTCCATTTCATGCTAAATAAACTAAATTATTAATGTATTATAAACAGAAAACTCTTTTGGATACATTTTTACTCCAAAAGCATTTTATTAAAATTAAATTTGATAAAAATCAAAACCTTTTTTTTTTTTTTTTTTTTAATATCCACCCTGCTTTGTGATCAGCGCAAAAATAATATCCCCCATGTTGCGTTTAGTGGCAGTACCACCAGTGAACATGGCCCTTCCAAGGTAATAGGGAGTTGCGTTCAGTGGGCAGTACCACCACTAAACATGGCCCTTCAAGCTAATAGGGAGTTGCGTTCAGTAAGCAGTACCACCACTAAACATGGCCCTTTAAGCTAATGGATACGCCACAACTGAGTGAGTTAGTGCAGCATCTATTGGGGTTAAAATGGGCATTGAGGATGCATTAAATCACCTAATCCCTTCCTGTCAAATGCCTCTGAAAAGTGATGTGAACACAACCTTAGCGTAGTTGTAGCCTTGAACGCTTGTTCTGGTTAAGGCCAGTATTGAGAGGCTTTTGTGTCAGACGGGTTTTGCACTCTCGTGCAAGACTAAAAACATGTTTGAAGCAGGTAAATACAGGTCAGAAAGGGTGATCTGCAGGTCAAATACAACTGAAAAGCTCAGAAGCTCTCAAACAGATGCCATTAACACAAGCCCAAAACCTGTTGGCACTGACTCTTATGTTGCTTTTTATAATGGCCTGGCCATTGTTGAATGTTCATAATAAAGGCAGTGCTGTAGGTGTTTGGTGTATAGACATTGATGCCTGCACACTACTGTAAGTTGTTACATGTCACACACACTAGATCTATTTTTCTGGCATGACCCAAGCACCATATTTTGGCTTTGTCTGCCTTATGTTGTCCATACTGATGAAATTTCCCCAGATTCCTGCTGAATCAGCCAAAATTTGAGCTGTGGAGTGCCCTGTTGGCACCACCCAGTTCGACAATCTTTGAATGAAAATTCAAAGGAGCTGGGTAAAAAATTTGTCAACTGAGCTGTGCCTGCGTCCTATCGGATGCAGTCACTGCTTGGGTATTTATGGCTGCTTCAACAGAATAGCCGGCAACAACGATTTCCCCCATTCATTTTTTTTTTTTCCTCTCAGCTCGTGGGCTGAACAAGAGAAATCTTTGCCTGCCTTAAAGTGTTTGTAAAGGCGTTTACTTTTTTTTTTTTTTTTTTTTATTATTACAAACATGTTATACTTGCCTAGTCTGTGTAATGGTTTTGCACAGAGCAGCCCCAATTCTCCTCTTCTTGGGTCCCACGCCTGGCGCTCTGGGCTCCTCCCCCTTGCTGAGTGCCCCATAGCAAGCCTCTTGCTATGGGGGCACGAGTGCGTACTGCCCCTGCTCCCTCCTCACTGCCTGTGATTGCCAGTGGCTCCTGCTGCAGCATCTCAGTCAATGAGGAAGGAGAGGCCCAGAAGAGCCGTCGCTCTTGTGCACATTGCTGGATTGAGATCAGGCTTGGGTAAGAATTTGAGGGGGGGGACGACGACGACTGCACAATGAAGGTTTTTTTTTTTACTCTCGGCCTTTAAAACTACTTTAAAGTGATGCTAAAGTATATATTATACTGTATGTTCTACTTGCCTGCTCTGTGCAGTGGTTTTGCACAGAGCAGCCCAGATCCTTCTCTTCATGGGTCCTTCACTGGCATTATTTGCCACTGCCTCCTGCCCCCACAGCAAGCATCTTGCTATGAGGGCACCCGAGCCGAGGTGTGTCTATTCAGAGAGAGAGAGCACTCTGAACCTCAGCTCTCTCGCTCGGCTCCCTGACTTTGACAGCAGCGGGAGCCAATGGCGCAGCTCTGCTCTCTCAGCCAATGAGGGGGAGTCCCGTGCAGCCAAGAGACTCGTACAACATTGCTGGATCGAGATGGGGCTATTGCACACAGAAGGGTTTTTTTTTTTTTTTTTGCACAAAATACATTAAGATAATCCTTCTGCCTTTACAACCCCTTTATGCTAGTAAAAATTTTTAAAGCCCCCCTTTTTTTTTTTTTTTTTAAATACCACATTTATCACGTTATTAAATGTACTGATGAGAATTTTTCTACGAATGCTCACAAGTGTGTTTTAAACCTGGCCACCACACACTAGTAGATTTTTGAGTGGAGGATGGGCTCCGATCCCTTTCTTAAGGCCACCTTTGCCTCCTGTATACAATGCCATTTCCTGTGTGGTGATGGTCCGGGGCACTGGTCTGTCCCAGTCTTTGTACTGTTAGCAGGAATTCCCATGCATCCTCTGATGTTAGATATAGGCTTGGCAGTGACCGAGCACAGCCAGTTATGACAGGTTCCCTTTAAATGGTTCCAATCACAAACAAGTTTGTGCATGGGTGTTTTTTTATTTGCTAATGATACCTCACTGTAATCCTTGTATCTCTATCGGAGGCTCTGTGTCCTGCCTTAGCTTGTGTAGCTCTGTCCTCCTATGTGAGGGGTCTGGCTGCCAGTCTCCTGTCTCCGGAAGTACCACGTGTGCTTGGCTCCCATCCCCCCCCTCCCACCACCCTAAGCATTCTGCAGGAACGTGTCAGCGTGCGATCCCGGGCCTCAGACTAATTAGTTTTGAAATGGAGTTTTGATTGAACTCTACAAATCGATGCCGCTGCAAAATTTAGTTTCTCGGGCTTCCTATTAAAAGCCATCTTAAGGGGCAGTTTTTACTACTCTCCCTGTCGTTCAGTCGATACATTTAATAACAACTTACAGGCTATTTTCAATAAAGTGGCGACAGCAAATTAGTAGTTTGAACATGACAAGCCTCCTGCAAGATCAGATTCAGAAAACTCCGGGCAATTAGATTTTTTTTTTTTTTTTTTTTTTCTTTTTCTTTTTTTTTTTTTCCTAAGGAGGAAGCATGTTGCGGTAATGAGAAGCACTTGGACCGGTGCAGACACATTATTAACCCCTGCTGTGCTTCATAGTAGTGTGATACACTCCAGCTGGGTGGCAGAGAGACAATTGCAGCCTGGCTGCTGTGTATTTTAGACCACGCTGTATGCTCGTCGGGGATGAATCATCTAGCTCAAGACTTACAAGCACTTCAGTAAATAGCAGATATGCAGCAGAACATCTTGGATGTTTTAGGATGGCTGCACACTGTTGGATCTTTCAGCTAAAGTGAATAATCTAAAATCATTTATACTTTCGTAGTTTGGACCAGGACTACCAGTCTTTTCCCCTTCTGATCACATGATTAAAAATCCGACTAATGCCGAGAACATTCAAACGCTCGTCCCTCATGTCAACACTTTCAGAGTATGAGTTCAGTACTAGCTTTCATGGATATTGCCCATCCTATGGTATGGTAAAGTGCGGTAACCCATGCCAACCAGTCAGATTAAGAAAAAAACAAACCTGGTTGCCATGATTTACTGTCAAAGCTACCTGAAGGCATGTTCATCCGGTAGGATCTTGCCATTCTGCCTAATATTGTAAGGAAACATGAACATTCACATTGAGGGAGAATGTCTAGATAGAGGTGATGGGAGTATTTGGGGAAAATACTAACTATTGCCCAACGTTGGTCAGTTGAACCTCACCCTAGAAAATTTGGGCAGGAAATGTCTGCAGTGGTTAGCTATGGCCTAAAGAAAAGCAAATGTTCCCCATTCTGACTATGGTCAGGTTTAGCCTATAGAGATACAAATAATCCCAAGTCTGACCATGGTCTGTTATGACCATAGACAACAAACCTTACCTAATCCAACCATGGTCTGGTTTGGCCTTTAGAAATACATATGGTCCTCAGCCTGACCATTAACAGCCTATTGAATGGCTGTTTTTTCATTTCTGCAGACAGAACTAGAGGTCGACCGATATATCGGCCGATATTTGGTGTTTTTTTCTTAATCGGCATCGGCCAAGTGTGCTGATAAAAAAGGCCGATATAACTTCAGCGCGACTTACAAATGACTTCTGTAATAGAAGTCAGTGCAAGTTGCCTGAAATCTTCTGTGAAGCTGACTTCTCCCTCCTCTGGGCAGCCTGCCAAATCTGATAAAAAGAACCTGAAGGATACAATGTTTACACTTATGAATGAGCTGAGCTCCCTGTGTAGAAGCTCTCAGTTTAACCATTTAAAGACTAAATCTTTTCTGACATTTGTTGCTTACAAGTAAAAATCCTGTATTTTCTGCTAGAAAATCACTTAGAACCCCCAAACATTATATATATTTTTTATGGCAGAGACCCTAGGGAATAAAATAGCGGTTGTTGCAATATTTTATGTCACACAGTATTTGCGCAGCGGTCTTTCAAACGCAATTTAAAAAAAAAAAATACATTAATAAAAAACAAACTAAGCAGTAAAGTTAGCCCATTTTTTTTCATCCAAAAGTTTTGATTACCTGTTTTTGTATATTTTAATATTTAAGATATAGTTTTTTTTTTTTCTAAATTCTACATAAAAGTGAACTGATTGGAGGTTTGTTTTGTTTAATAAATGTTTAAATGTAAAAAAATTTCTGTATCACTTAAGGTTGCTTTCACACTAGAGCGGGCATGCGTTGACGGTAAAACGCTGCTAGTTTTAGCGGCTCTTTACCGTCATTTTAGCGGCGCTATTCGGCTGCTAGCGGGGCACTTATAACCCAGCTAGCAGCCGAGGAAGGGGTTAAATGCGCTCCTGAAGCGCCGCTGCTGAAACGCTTTGCAGGCGATTCGGCAGCGGTGCGCATTCATTTCAATGAGCAGGAGTGGTGGTATACACTGCTCCAAAGATGTTGCTTGCAGGACTTTTTCTTAACATCCTGCCAGCGCATCGCCTCAGTGTGACAGCACTCGGGCTTTCACACTGAGACTGCAGGGGAGCCGTTTTACAGGCACTTTACAGGCGCTATTTTTAGCCCAAAAGCGCCTGAAAAACGCCCCAGTGTGAAAGGTGTCTGTTAGATTTTATGAGATGAAGGGGGAAAAAAAAAAAAATCGGCCCAAAAAAATCGGCATCACATATCGGCCATCGGCCACCGAGATTTCTAAATATCGGCATCGGCTCGACCTCTAGACAGAACTCCAGGCAAATCGCTAAATGTGTATAACTTGCGGTTTTACCCACTAAAGAATAGAGCTGCACGATTATTCGTCAATCGTTATCGCGATTTTTTTATTTTTTTTTATTTTTTTTTTTTTTTTCTCCGTTGCGATCTTGACAAGTGTTTCACGATTCTTTCTATGCAAAGAATTCTCTTTGGTCTTCTGAAGCCACAGTCATCAAACTGGGCTTTCACACTGAAGCGGTGCGCTGGCAGGAGAAGAAAAAATCTCCTGCAAGCCGCATCTTTGGAGCTGTGTATTCACCGCTCCTGTCCATTGAAATGGGACATCCAATGGGACAGCGCGGCAATACCGCGGCTATAGCCGAATACCGCCGTAAGTGAACATCCGCTTGCTCAGCGGGGATCGCTCCGTTGATCCCTGCTGAGCCGGCGGAAGACAGGGCGGTCCCTGCACACTGTGACACTGTCAGATCTCCGCTCTCCCCTATGGGGGATCGGATGAACACGCACCGTCTGTCTGTGTTCATCCAATCCGCTCTGCAGACGGATAGAAAAATTGAATTTTCCTCCATCTGCAGAATCAGACCATAGCGGGGACGGATGATATTGGGTGTCAGCGGATGAACATCCCCTGACACCCGCTATCCCATAGCGGGATAGATGCATGTATGTCCGTATTTCATCAGAAAACGGATGGATGAAATAAGGACATACTGTCCGCACGTGTGAAAGGGGCCTTAAACCTTTTTCTGACACTTGTTAGTTTCAAGTTAAAATTATTTTTTTTTGCTAGAAAATTACTTAGAACCCCCAAACATTATATATATATATATATATATATTTTTTTTTACTAGAGACCCTAGAGAATAAAATGGTGGTTGCAATATTTTACATCGCACTGTATTTGCACAGCAGTCTTTCAAATGCAATTTTTTTTTGGAAAAAATTACTTTAATTTAAAAAAAAACAGTAAAGTTAGCCCAATTTTTTTGTATAATGTGAAAGATTTTACGTTGCGAGAATCGTGATCTTTTTTATTTTAAGCAAAAAAATCGTGATTCTCATTTTGGCCAGAATCGTGCAGCACTACTAAAGAATTTGTAATGCTATACAGCCATTATTGAGATTTTACACATCTGCATTGTAATGACATTTCAGTTTCAGTAAGACCCCTTTCACACTGAGGTGCTTTTGAGGGTCTTTCACGCTAAAAAAGCACCTGAAAAGCTCACGAAAACCTATTTCCATTGAAATCAATGAATGCTTTCACACTGGGGCAGTGCGCTGGCAGGGAGGAGAAAAAACCCCTTTCAAGGAAAGCTCTTCCAACGCGCCTGAAAAGCTCTTCCAACGCGCTCAGCGTTTTACTGGCGGTTTAGAAGCACCTCAATGTGAAAGGAGCCTAATGCACCTTCCTGTTCCTCTCACATTTGTACCTCCATCTGTATCATTACTTCTGTCTAATTAGCAGTAAAGTTGATCCAGGAAGTCGTAAAGTGATCTTCCTGGCTGTGTGTGATGCAGAGTTGTAATTCACAAGATTGACTGTACTGAATTACAGATTCTTTGGCAGGTGAAATTGTAAATAGATATGTTTAAACTGTATTTAGCGGTTCGCTTGGATTTCTTGGATTTCTACTTTAACGTTTTTAAAAATCCTGGAAGCTTTATTTATTTTTATTTTTTTTTTGGGGGGGGGGGATTGGTTGACGATATGGGGAGTATTGAGGACCTTCCCAAAAATCCACATCAAATACAGGATGATACAAGAATTTGAGCTGATAAAATATACTGCGGTTTTAATTTGTAAGCTCTGCAGCTGTTTAGAAATGACCTGTTGGCTTTGAAATAAGAGACGTTGTAGACTCAGGAAGGTGTAGAGTCCAAGACTGTCCTCGTCATCTCTTGTTCTTTTCATATAGCAGAGTTCCACCCAAAAGTGGAACGTCTGCTTATCTGATTTGGCACCTTTCGGGGGGGGGGGAGACTAGCACCTGTTTTTGATGGGTACCCTGTCCCCAGTTCCCTCGGACCTTGCAGTGTTTGACTAAGCATAGCAGAAGTTTGGCTCCCCTCCTCCTTCCCCTGCTTCCGGCCCAGTAAGAGCACAGCGCACTTCAGGCATGCGTAGTAGAGACCTGGCAGTGAAGCCTTGCAGATTACCTTACCGGCAATGGCAGCAGCAGCACCCGACAGCTGGATTCCAGGACAGGTAAGTGTCCTAATATTAAACAAGGCATTTCTTTGTTCTGACTAGTGACATGACCGAGATCTACTGCTCCCTGTCATCGGGAGCAGTGATCGCTGTCATGTCAGTGGTAGCCCACACCCCCCCCCCCCCTCAGAGTTAGAATCACTCCCTAGGACACATTTAACCCCTTGATCGCTCCCTAGTGTTTAACCCCCTCCCTGCCAGTGTCATTTACACATTAATCGGTGCATTTTTATACCACTGATCGCTGTATAAATGACAGTGGTTCCAAAATAGTGTCAAACGTGTCGGATGCAGATCGCCGCCATTGCTAATAAAAAAAAAAAAAAAAAAAATATTAAAATAAAAATGCCAAATCTTTTCCCTATATTGTAGATGCTCTAACTTCTGCGCAAACCAATTAATATACGCTTATTGCAATATTATTTATTTTTTTTTTTTTAAAATGTAAAATAATATATATCGGCCTAAACTGAAAGATATATATATATATATATATATATATATATATATATATATATATATATATATATATATATATATATATATATATATATATATATATATATATATATATATATATATATATATATATATATATATTAAAAAAATTTTGTTTGGGGGATATTTTATTATAGCAAAAAGTAAAAAATATTGCTGTTTTTTTCCAAATTTGTCGCTCTTTTTGTTTATAGCGCACAAAATAAAAAAACGCAGAGGGGATCAAAAACCACCAAAAGAAATCTCTATTTGTGGGGGAAAAAAAGGATATCAATTTTATTTGGGTGCAATGTCGCACGACCGCCCAATTGGCAGTTAAAGCAGCGCAGTGCCGTATCGCAAAAAATGCTCTGGCCAGGAAGGGGGTAAATCCTTCCTGGGCTAAAGTGCTTAAAGTCAGAATAGAACTGTTCTTGCCCCCTAAATCAGGCCAATTGCATTGTGTCTTTTATTTGCTTCACCACACTCGCTCAACCAGCAGAGGAGATTTGTGCGCTGTAATGGTTTCCTGATCTCCCAGTGGTACTCTGGTGTTTATTAGTATCTTTACATTGTAACAGCCCGATTATTGTTATCTAAAATTACCAATACGTTTTCTAGTAGTCATGCAACCTGTGCAAATGATGGTTTTTCTGGAGGCACTGGAGTTAAAAAGCATGAATGATTGTTTGCAAGCCACAGGACTCTCGAGTGTTGTAGAGATTGTATTTGCACCCTTTTAGTGACTCGGGAGGTACAGATCACGTCTAGCTGCTCGAAATCTATGCTTTGAATAAAATTGATGCAGAACCCAGCAATTTTTTTTTTTTTTTTAACTCTTTTGTATGATTGTATGTAAGTGGAAGGAGAATGTCTAGCGCTGTCCTGTCAGTGCAGGTGGTTTGGACTTATTAGAATTGCAATAATTCATCCAACATTAAGGCAGTTGAAAGATCCTCCACCCATCACTGTCCCATCAATGTACATGTTGTGCGAATCTTTTGAGAATCAGACTGTTGCTACACTCAGCCAGGAGCTTTTGTATTGGGCTATTGCTAACATACTGCTGTTCAGAACACTAACAATATTGATGCTCAACAAAATCTCAGGATCCCTTCCCTTTAAATAGGAAAACCTATTGTGTAACGCACACCTATATTGTGAGATAAAACCCATATCCTTGCTGGAAAGATGAATGCTTCCTTCCTCCTCTGGCTAGTACCTTATCAAAGGCATGATATCAAAACCAAATTAAGGGGTTTGTTTGTTTTTTTTGTTTTGTTTTTTTTTCTTCCCTTTTTTTAATTTTTATGTAGGGTGCAGGCAAAATGCAATCTTCATTAACTGCCTTGTGCACCGATTTTTTTTTTTTTCTTTACTGAGTGCCTAAATGTATTAAGAAATTATGTGTGTATATATTTTTTTCCCTTTCACTTCCCCTTCTCCACTCCCCCTATGGCAGATGTTGTGGTCTCATTTGATTGCATAGGAAAACTGCAGTGATACAACAAACACCCAGAGAGATATGATGACAAATGGGTCCAGATCCCGGTAAATTACTTTCTGCTCAAATCGAAATTTCATTCAGTTTGTTGCTAGCAGAGATGAAGTAATCTAAATTGTGGACTCAGGAGCAGATAGAGGGAAGTCGGAGCAAGCATTTCATTATCAAGAGAGAGAGAGAAGGTTAGAATGAAAGAGATGAGCGGAGGCAAATCTAAAGTGTTGACACTATGATTGAAAAGGTTAACCCATACACATTATATATCAACCTGGATAGCAGTGACTTCCTAATGGAAACTCTGCTCTGATGGCGGTTTGCTGGAGTTTCAATACACCGAGCATGATGTCTTCTTAGATATACAATCAAATCCCCTTAACCCCTTTGATGACTCATATCTCTTGATATGATTAAAGCACAAAAAAAAGAGACTTCTTCAAATAATTTCAAGGACACAATGCATTTAAACTCTAGTCATGAATTGTATCTCTTTTATTTATTTTTTTTTATATGACGAACATAGAAATCTGATAAAAAATAAGTGTAGAACAGAATTGTTTTGTATTTGCTTGAGGTATGTAAGTCACTGTTTTTGATTGCATCTCTGGGTTCCCTGTGAATAGAAGGAAGGTCGTATTTTTCTGCTGATACAAAAAAAAGTGTTTTTTTTTTTTTTTGTTTTTTTATATTCTGCTGTAAGCCGAGCACTATCATTTCAGATATTGTTACCGGTCTCCTTTTTTCTTCTACTAAAGCAACATTTTTATGCATCTGGGGTGAAATTTATGGTCATAAAATTAAGTGTTTATTTTATCATTGTTTTATAGGTTATTTGGCAACAGTGGCGCTTGCAGTGCTTGCGGACAGTCCATTCCAGCCAGTGAATTGGTCATGAGGGCACAAGGGAACGTGTATCATCTTAAGGTACTTGTCCATGGCCTTTGGGGCCCATGTCACATGATGTAGATGCCTAATAGTAAGCGGTAAAGACAAACTGGATAGGACTTGAGTGATCAGAAGTGTTTACGTTTTCCTGTAGCAACCGGTGTCTGTGTTTTTTTTATTTTTTTTTTTCTCCTAAATTTTGCTGTCACATATATATTGCATAGTCCTTAGATATTTTTTGAAAGCCTTGGGCATTAAACAGTTAAAGTGAGTCCTTTTCTTCTTCAGTCACTTAATTGAAGCTGTGACCTATATTACTATTTTTAGATATATTTTCTGAATGTCTTCTTTTTTTTTTTTTTTTTCCCATGCAGTGTTTTACGTGCTCAACTTGTCGGAATCGCCTTGTCCCAGGGGACCGGTTTCACTACATCAATGGCAGTTTATTCTGTGAACATGATAGACCTACAGCTCTTATCAATGGTCATTTGAATTCACTTCAGAGCAATCCACTACTGCCAGACCAGAAGGTGAATATTTGACTCTTTATTAACAAGCATCTCAGAGGGGGCTAATTGCTACCCTTGTCTTTGCAGTTTATCTTATTTGCACCTTTCTTGTAAGGGGGTGTAAGGTGAAGAATGAAGGTCTTTCCTATAATAGAGTAGCATTAAATAGACATCAATAGCACAAACCTATGCAATTTACTTTTGACCTGTGTGTGTGTGTGTATGTTTTTTGTTTTTGTTTTGTTTTTTTATTCAATTTAACTTTTTTTAATTTCACCCTTTTGAAAAAAAAAAATGTTTTCAAGATACAGTATTTTAAAGCACAATTCCAGGCAAAACTGTTGATGCATATTTCAAATACTTATATGGGAGTTTTTAAGTGCCGTTGGACTTCAATCCCTGTTCACCTTGTAAAGCCAAACTGGTGACCTGACTTTTCTCTGCTGCAGTAAAGGTAGGTCACCTTGCCGGGACCAGCCTTTGCTTGGACAGTGAAGGACCATCTGCAATAAACTTTTTTTTTTTTTTTTTTTTTTTTTTAATTTGTATTAGTCTCTCCTTCCTCCTCCTCCTTCCCTGTCCAAACGTGCATGTAGCCTTCCTAATTGGCTGCTAGTTACTGCTGGTCTCTTAGGCCGAAATTCAATACAAGAGGTAAATTTAGATACTTACCTAGCGGCTTTTAAAAATATTCATTTTATTTATTTTTTCTTTACTAAACACAACTGCATTAACTTTTTTGCTCAGCTTTAAACACATTGAAATAATGATGTGGTGTTGCATCATTCATTTCCATAGGGGCCTTTAACAATTTATTATAGTAGGTTACTGAAAGCTGATCCGTAATTGGCTGCCAGGAGTCTGTGCACATTAGTGCTGCTTGTACCATTCAGTTAAAAAACAGAAATATTTCAGTTACATTCAGTAGCAGCTACTTTTTACTACTTTTTTTTTAAGTGATTACACTTGTCCAATATTGTAGACCAATAAAAAGGCACACATCCGCTTTGCCAAATCGCATTAAAAGTAATGTGTTCCCTTTTTTTTTTTCTTTAAATAAACTGTTGTTTCCCTCCCAGCCTAGGCAGTCCTAATCATAGTGTGTGGCTGTCGATAATGACAGTGTGTCCATTGTTGCCCACTGTGTACATGGGTAATTTCAAATTCTACTTGGAATACATTATAAATTGAATAAAATGGTTTAAATGAAGTTAAACTCTCACATGCTTATCTAAATAAAATAGATTACCAGTCCCTTTTAAACACTTTGTAAATCTAACTTTTAAGGTATCTAGAGGAAAAAAAAAACACATTTGCTCAATCCTGGCCATTTTTCCATGTTGATGGAACGTGCTTTTTCTTGGCCAATTGCTATTGTATAGCTACCCCATGCAGAGCTCCTCCCTGCCCTCTCCATAGCCATACGCATGCAGGTTGCTGATGTGACTTTGCAAATTACTCCAAACCTGCAAGAACACCTGTTTATTGGGTGTGTCGCCATACACCACTGACCACCGTCTAAAGTCTGCACAATTACACTTTTGCATGTTAGATTTTACAACGCATGGTCCATTAGTCAAATGTTTTTGCCACTTATCTGATCTCCAGCAAAGACTTTTGACAGAAGGGAACTCCACCATGCATGCAGTATATCCTGTTTAATTTCTTTTTCTTTTATTGAACTGTTAGCACTGGAGCTATTGGGTGGCACAGATGTTTTTTGCTTGTAATACAGAATATCCTGGGCGTCTCTATGACTAGCCATACACTAGTGTATTTTTAAATGAATGTGAACATTTGTATGAAAATTATCAGTGCTTATAATGACTTGAAAAATGTCATTGGCAAGTACTTCAAAATTTAGTCTTCGTATAGCATTTTATTTTGGATCTAATAGACTTTACCAAGCAAAAACCCCCCATACACTGTTAGAAATTCATTCAAGAAAGTTTCTATCCTGCTCCTTTGAGTTTTGTTGTCACTGTGTTTGAAAATACACAAACTTTGATTTGAGCTCCATTATGATTATAAAATCGAAGGAACATTTCTAAAATGAAACTTTTTTGGACAACTTCTACTAGCTAGCCTAATGCTGTGGCCAGCTAGAAGGAGAAGTTCACCGTTTCTGGGTGGAACATGTAATATGTTGCAACCGCTGCCCGACTTCCCTCCCCCCTCCCCTCCCCATCCCTTCCTGTGACAGCAGTACGGGGAGAAATTGAGACATTCCCTGTAACTGCTGTCACTATTTGAAGTCAGCACAGCCATGCAGGGCTCCGCCCACACAGCCACGTCACGCAAGCACAGCTGTGTGTGTGAATGAACTACAAACCCCAACTAGGGCTGGGCGATTTTCTCAAAAAAATCTGCAATTTAAAAAAAAAAAACAAAAAAAAAACTTGATTCACTATTTGAATCGAGTTTTTTTTGGACACCGCGCCGTTCTTGAGGAGCTGCAGGCAGGAGTTTTTAGGCGGCGTCCGGCCTCGCGGACTAGGCTGAAGCCGCGACCTCACCTAAACTCCTGCCTGCAGCTCCTCAGGACCGGCGCGGTAAAAAAAAAAAATCTAGAAAAATCGATTTGCTTAAATTTTGAATCTATTTGACCTCTCAACTCGATTCAAGATTTGAATCGATTTTTTTTTTTCTCCAGCCCTAACCCCAACCTCTTTTGCGGATGTTGGCTTGTAGTTCTCAATCAACAGTGCCGTGGTAGTTCATTGATTCTTCCAGTCAGGGTATCTGCTTGCCCGTTCTCTATGTATGGGCACACACATACACTGACAGATCTGCAGGAGACCTGCATGGCACCATCGATCTGCTGATTTCTGGTGCAATGCTTTACAGCAGGGGTCTCAACCTGGCGACCCTCCAGCTGTTGCGAAACTACAAGTCCCATGAGGCATTGCAAGGCTGACAGTTATAAGCATGACTCCTTCAGGCAGAGGCATGAATGGACTTGTAGTTCCACAACAGCTGGAGAGCCACCAGCTTGAGACCCCTGCTTTCCAGGCTCAAAAAAAATAAACGGCCATTTTTTTTTTTTTTGTTTTGTTTTTTACCTGCAAAAGTACATTTATACCTCCCCCTTTTTTTTTTTTTTACCCTGTAGGTTAAATGAATATCTCCTAAAAGTGCACAATTTAGGGGAGATTCTAGTGAGCAGCAGCCGGTGATATCACTAGTGTATGCGTTCTGAAGGAACAGCATACCCGTGCCGTTTCTTCAGAGCTCCATGCCAGGGCCACAACTCCCGCGCGCATACGCAGGAGTGACGTCATCGCGGTTTAGCCAGTCAAGCTGCTGCAACCCACAAACCTGGAAGGAAGACTGGGTGAAGATGGAAGCCGCTGGAGGGCTTCGTTTCAAGGTAAGTTTTTAATTTCCACGCTTGCCAGACCATTATGCCTTCACCTTGCAGAGAGAAGTCTTCTTTTGATTTCTTTTTTCTTTTTTTCTTTTTATGTTTACTACCACTTTAAATTGTGCTTTCTCCCACTTCCCAAAATATACTTGGGCAGTTGCTGAGTTGGTAACCTTTCCAGGTATTCCCCAGGGACACTTCTGCTGAGCTTTTTTTTTTTTTTTTTTTTTCCGATGAAGCAGTTTTGTCTTAAAGGCACCATATACCAGACTTTGATATTAAATCTAGATTATGAATCCTTTTTTTTATTTTTTTTTTTTTTTTACAGTGTAAATGGAAATGTGAGAGTTGACAAAAAAAATCTGATTCCTCCAGCCACTTATTTAATGGGGGAATCCTTCACGCTGAGTTATTGTATTCTGACAGCAAGGAGACCTCCCCACTGTCAGAATACGCTGATCTGTGCTGCTGGCTGTGGCCAGCGGCACTGATCAATTGGGAAAAACCCAACTGGGCTGATTTTACAGAAGTCAGTCAAGTAGATCAACGTCTGTACAACCAGCCTGCCCACACATGGATCAGAATGCGGCCGGTCCCTGCTGAACCTGCAAAATTTAGATCCATTTATGCCTTAAGTTTTTCACAAATTCAATTCTATTAGGGCACAGGAGTTGTTTTCAAGTTTGAAAATGTCTTTTCCCTTTGTTTTACCAATACTTTTAGTAAATAGATATAATTAAATTGAAGGGTTTCTCCACACTCAAAAGTCCTACCTTCACAGGGAACAGAAAGCTCATTGATTCGTATTCTATGAAGGCTTTGCTATAGGTTTCCTGCTTTTCTAGTGAATGGCCGATGTGAGACTCCAGACAGGAAGTGACCTCGCCACACTTCATCAAACATGTCTAGGTTGACATTTCCAGACTTATTATCTGTTAGAACAAATGTACTGTCAATATCATCTGTTATTTCATTTCCTTTTTTCTTTTTTTATTCATAATGCATTATTTACTTTGTGGCCCTAATTAGAAAAACCTGTTATCAACCTGAAACAACAAAAAATGCATTTATTGCTCAAATAATAGAATGATAGTACACTGAGAACATGTGTTTACATACCATTCACAGTTGTATACATGCTGCCTTCTGGTGCTGTGGTGTGGTTTTTTTTTTTTTTTTTTTTTTTTTTTATTAAACCCGAAATCCAGGCATTACTTACCATTGGGTATTGCCCCCCACTAGCTGAGGAAAAAAATAATGCAGTTTTTTTCTGAGGGAAGATCTAATACAGAGGAATGCTTACTGTAATACACAATCTCACCCTGGTGAATAGGCACTCCTACGTCGTTTTGTAGAATGCAGAACCAGTGGCCCAGTCTTTGCAGCTGGCGTGATTAAAGATTGTGGGACTGTATAATAAGGTTGAACTCCAAGGGGATATAAAATAAGATAATTAATGTAGCTCTGTATTTGTTAAAAGATTCTTAAAGCGGACCTTCAATCATTTTTTTTTTTTTCAACTTTCCATCTATTAAATCTTCTGCCCTTGTTTTAACTTTGGATAGTAAAACCTTTTCCAACCCACTTCCTGTTTGTCTGGTCATTAGCCTAGGCTTATGACATCATGCACAGCGCTCTCTCTCACTCTCGTGAGAGTTTGCCTGGAAGGGAAGGGGGATGAGTCATAAGAGGGCCAGTGAAAGCTGCAGAGCTGGATGTGTGTGTCTCTGTGTAAATCAAGGAAGTGAACAGGCAGCAGCTTCAGCTGCCCTCCGTTAAAATGTTTGCAGCCAGACTCTGTGGAGGGAGATTTCTGCAGCATTATTGGCAAGTACAAAATCACAGTATATATAAAATAAGTTGCAAAGTGGTTGGAGGGAAGCTTCAGAATGGCAAAGATGTCTTTATTACACATTATGTGAGCAGACTGCAGTTCCTCTTTTAACCTCTTCAAGACTGCCTGCCCACATTGTACTACAGACAGGCGGCTCCTTCTGGCACAGAGGCTTACCTGTACCTCGCTGGCCTCTTCTGGGTACAGGCTGCGTGCCCTGTACCCGGAAGAATTTGATTTTTTTTTTATTTATTTAATTTTTTTTAATTGGATATGTTCTATAACCGTACCAATTTTATTTCTTTCAAAATTTTTCATTCTTTCGTTTTATATAATAAAAAACACGCAATTACCAGTTAAAGTAGCGTAGTGCTATATAGCAAAAATTGGCCAGGTAATGAAGGGGTAAAACTTTCCAGAGCTGAAGTGGTTAAAACAATGTTACCCCAGCATTTCATATTCCTGATATGTACTTGTGTTAGTATCCTGTTATCTTTTGTATTGCTTTCTTTGTGTGAAATGCCTGTTCCTGCCAGTCACCTGCTTTCCTAGACAACACTAGGCATGAGAGCACATACATCTCAGTGTTGTCTGTTTTGTGGCTGTGCTGGGAGAACAGCCTGCCTGTCCACCAATAGTCAGGTTTGTGCTGACATACCCCCCCGCCCCTGCACAGCCATTCACTGGGAAGACATATGTTCTGCTGTTTCTCCTCCCCTAGCCCCTAAACCCTATATGCATTCATGTATGCACAGTTTGGCTTTCATTTCTATTTTAAACTGAATTTTACAAGGTAAGGATTCACATATACTTTAGGTGTGTGTAGAGAGAGAGATTTAAATTTAATTTTTTTGAGTAGCTGAATTTTACTTTGTATCAGATTGAAAGCAGAGCTCAGGGAGAAGCAGTGCTCATTTGCTAATAAGGAAAATGCGGATAGGAGGAGAGCCCAGTGATGAGATAATCAGCCTGCCCGCATCTCCTTTTCACTGTCCAGTTGCAGACTGGAGAAGGGATAAGCCCTGTAAGGCCTAGTACACCCTATCTTTTTTTTTTTTTTGCCCAACCCCAGCGGGTTGAATGAAAAAGACATCTCGGGTCAGAGCCACTGTACTAACTATCCAACATTAGTACAGCCATCTCCCCCACTGAGCTATTGTGTTCTATCAGGGGGGCGGCCCCCCCACCACCACTCCAGTCAGTGCTCAACCATTGGCTGAGAGCGTTGATTGATTGGAAGCCGTTCGGCAGCTATTTTTCCAGCATGCTTGGCCGGTTTCTGTTGGACCGACCGCCATACACACGGGCCAAATGTCACTCATTTTTGATTGAACCAGCTAATGTCACCCAGCATTCCGCCCCTGTGTACTTGGCTTCAAATATTCCTAAACCCACAACAGTAAAATCGGTGTATATGTAGTAAAGCATGCTTGTTATACTCACTGTGGACCCTAAGGGGTTAATCCTTCGCATTATGTAAAAAGGTTGTTTGATCCTGCCTCTTCTGATCCTATCCTCCTTCCACTGTGCCTAATCCATCCCCTTATAAAACAGAGCTTTGGGGACAAGCTGCACATGTTCAGTTTGGTGTGCATTCCTAGAAAGGGTGTTTTTCTTTTTGTTTGTTTGTCCCCCCCCCCCCCTTTTAGGAGAGTGCATGTGATCAGCACAGGGCCAATCGGCGCTGTCCAGACAGTGGGTCAGGTATCCTGCAGCCTCATAGGACAATCATGGGAGAATGAAATCTCCTCCTACAAGCTTTACTCAGTGCTCTGCTGGACACAGTCACAAGACTGCTATATAATGCTTATATTTAGCAGTTAATATTTGCATTTCCATGTTCTGTGTAAAGTGGGAGACCAGATATAGGGAATGTAGGGTTCTGCATTTAGTAACACTTAAGTGTTGCTAAACTACAGAAAAGAAAAATTGTGTCTCCTGCCCTGTCAGCCAGGGCTGAGCTGTGTGGCAGAGCCGTGCAAATCTTGGGACAGTATGGATACAATACAAATCCTTTTTGCATGTAAAAGCACTTTGAAATGTTTTTTTTTTTTTTTAATGTGCTTTGAGTGAATTGAACAAGAGTTCAGCGTTAAAGGAGAAGTCCAGCCTGAGCTCATTCGGCTGTACTTTTCCTATGGGTCACAGGAGTGCAATTAGTTTTGCACTCCTGTGACCCATTTTCATCTGAGAACGATCTGAAGTCCGCTCTATGCTGACGTCACCAAGATAAGTCCAGTCATCACGACTCGAAGTCTGGATCCATCAGGTGCTCGGACTGGTAGGCGTCTCAGCCTCTCAGCGAACCACTAAAACGGCCATTCCCCGCCCCTCCACACCCCTCCACAGCTCAGGGCGCTCCAATGAGCGTGGAGGAGGAGAGCTGCTGATTGACAGGCAGCAGCTCTCCACTCGGGGAGGTGTGAGAACCGAGTCATCGGCAGTGTTGGGTGGATCGGTTCTCAGTGAAGAGGCGGCAGGGGACAGATTCAGCATTGGACTGATGCTACATCCACCTAGGTAAGTATGATTGTGGGATAAACAAAAAAAAATTCCCGTACTTCTTTTAAAGTAAACAATCCTTTGTATCTCTGTATTAGATTGTGTTAGACCATTCCTAAAAAAAACAAATCTATTCTCCATCAGCTGCACATTAGGGGACAATTGTCATTTGATTTATATCTGGAGTGGATCTATAAATATTTCAGTCTGCAAATTTTTTTTTTGTGAAATAGAGAAGCCCCAAGAAAGGACTTTAGCCATTTAAAAAAAAAAAAAGTCCTTTCTTGGGGCTTCTTTATTTCACAAAATGACAATTGTCCCCTAATGTGCAGCTGATGGAGAATATATTTGTTTTTTTTTTGTTTTTTTGTTTTCTCAAATGGCTAAACAACTAAATCTTATATTAAAAAAAAAGGGCCATAACAAGAGATAAAAATTCTATGCCAAATTCGAGAGCAGATATTTTTTTTTTTTTTTTATGGTTGCAATGCCATAACTTAGTATGTTTGCAGCTGGAGAAATGAAATAAAAAAATACTAATTAATAATAATAAAAAAAAGGAACCCTCTGCCCCCACTTGTATCTTCATGAAACTGCACTGTCATGTTTATGGAAGGTATCACTGTCCTCCCTCTTCCTTCTTTTTTTTTTCAAAACACCAAAAAACAAAAAAAGTGCAGCGCTAAAACTAAATATGAATTATATATCATACTACAAATAACCATACAAAAGTGATTGATCCACCAAACAATAAAATATAAAAAACTGCACTTTTTTTGTTTTTTGGTGTTTTGGAGTTTAGTATTGGACTTTTAGTGCTGGCAGCTTTTACATTCCACTTACCGTATATACTCGAGTATAAGTCGAATTTTTCAGCACATTTTTTTGTGCTGAAAGTGCCCCCCTCGACTTGTACTCGAGTCAAGCACTTTTCTGCAGCAAAAAATTTCATTTTCCGAACCGACTTTGGGGCCCCGTATCTCAGGGCCAATTGGTGCTAGGAACCCCAAATTTGGTGTGCAAACCCAGTGGACCTGGTACCATAACATATCCAAAGCTGGGGTTCCTAGCACTAAGTGGCCCCGAGATACAGGGCCCCAAAATCGGTTCGGAAAATGTCACTCTGCTGCAAAGTGCTTGACATTTTCTGAACTGAATTTGGGGCCCCATATCTCAGGGCCACTTGGTGCTAGGAACCCCAAATTTGGTGTGCAAACCCAGTGGACCTGGTACCATAACATATCCAAAGCTGGGGTTCCTAGCTCCAAGTGGCCCTGAGATACAGGGCCCCAAAACTGGTTCGGAAAATGTCATTTTCTGCTGCAGAAAAGTGCTTGACATTTTCTGAACTGATTTTTGGGGCCCTGTATCTCAGGGCCACTTAGTGCTAGTAACCCCAGCTTTGGCAATATTATGGTGCTAGTTCCACTGGGTTTGTACACCAAATTTGGGGTTCTTAGCACTAAGTGGCCCCAAGATACAGGGTCCCAAATTCAGTCAACTGTGTCCATCTGCAGCAATGTCATTTCGGGACCCTTTGGGTTCAGAGACCCCAAATTTTGGCTGCAGCTAGGGGGCATCTAGGAACCCTTAACTACCGAGTTTGAAGTTCAGGGGACCTATGGCTGCAAATGGGCACAGTGAGGCATGCAAATGGGAACAGTAATGCTGCAAATGGGCATTGTTGACCCTCTTTTCCACTTACAGTAGCCGTGCATTTCTCACCCTCGTCTTATACTCGGGTCAATAAGTTTTTCCCATTTTTTTTGTGGTAAATTAGGGCCTCGACTTATACTCGGAACGACTTATACTCGAGTATATACGGTATTCACTTACATTGTTCTAGCGCAGCGTTAACCCTCTTCTTGGGTTTTTTGATTTTGTTTGCTTCTTTTTTTTTTTATCTGAGTGATATTACCTAAAAATGTGGCAAACCGCATATCTAAAAATTTGTTTTTGAATAATGGTTTGGAAATCTAATTACAGTGTCTAGTTGTAGCAGCGAGGAATTTAAATAAATATGCTGTTGATGTTAGATCCATAAATGTGTTTTTGTTTTTTGGCCAGTAGACATAAATGAGATTGTACCCATAACGCCTGTTTTTCTGAGCCTCATTCAGATCAACAGTTGTACGATCTCTCTAGCAATGAGCCTGTTTAAGATCTATTTTCATTTTCCTAATAAGTCTCCTTGCTATTCTAGCGAGTGCATTTTGATAACTGCGGTGTCTAATTTGTAACAATTACTGTCAGTCCTCAGCAAGTCTGCTCATTCCACACTGGTTCAGGGGAAAAGAAGGAATGCACAACTCCTGCACATAATTGTATTCACCTCATATTTCATACTGATTATGTATTGATGACATTGATTCATTTACTCTTTACAGCTCCACTTGCATGGGTAGTAAATCTTATTGACCACATATGAATTTTAATTTCAAATTGGTGATAGATTTTTCCATCAGCTCTGATAGCGTATTTGACTTTTTCATCATTAACCCAGGCAATCACGCTGCACTGAGTTATTGCACTGAAACAAAAAATGCATACTTCAGTTGCTGCTAGTATATAGATTTGCAATAGAAACTTCATTAATGCGCTGAGAATTAAAGAAAGGGAGAAAATGCATTTGTTCTCTGGTGTAGTTGCCTGAAATTGAATTCTGATTTTGTAAAACATTCCCCATAGGTGGGGGCAGTATTTTCATACACATTTTGTGGTTTCCGATATGGGAAATACCCTTATCTATCTTTTTCGTTTTCTAGAAGCAGTTAATAATTAGACATGTTTAAACAAAAACATTTTAAGAGATGCATTATGATGATTTGTTAACAGAAGTGGAAAAAAAAACCCTGAGAAAACTAAGAGCAAGTATATTTATGTGATTTATCTTACAAATATTATGTGAGAACACGGAAGTGTCATTCTTATATGAGCTTGGGTAATCAAGGCAGTCAAATGATTCATGACCCGACTCCTAAAATGTAAAGGGAAGGAGGGCACCCTCCCAACATTTCCAACATTGGACTAAAAGCCTGGGATTATGGCAGGGAATTCTGTCTATTGAGAATATCAATGACTCCTAAGAAGTCAGAGGCTGACTTGGCCCACCCATACCTAAATGATCATTTTTGGATAGCCTGACCCTTTAGGGCTGCAAAGGCAGCAGAGGACCAAGAGAAATTTGCGAACATTTTCCAAGCTGTCATATTGCGGTCTCACCAGTGTTGTCTCATGCACCTTACACGATAAGATGCATTTTTTTTTTCTTTTGCATTGATCTCCTAGAAAAATATTTTGATTGCTTTTGCAGGCCTCCTGCTAACAATGCTGGTTACTTGGATGAAATGCTGAGTTAAACTCCCTGGCGGTTTTCCCGAGTGTGGCTCTGGGTTAAATTTCAGCACCTTTAGCAGTAACTCCAAGCCACACTCGGGATTGAATTGCAGGATCCTGGTGAGGTATACTTGGCTTGTCCCCAGGATCCTGCGATGTCCCCCCCGCTGTGTCCGTGGGCTCTGTCCTCTGCCCGAAGCCTCTCTGTGCCGGCTCCGTTCCCTGCAAGCGTTGCGACGCATGGGGGCGGAGCCAGGTGGCAAATTCAAAAGTGAAAAATCATAATACTGTACACTATAATCTTACAGATTACATTACTGTATGACATTTTTTCACATCCCTTTTGTCCCCAGTGCTTTGTCTAATGCCCTGCATGCAGTTTTATGAGATATACTGTTTCTGCCTGGAAACTTGAGATTGTCCATAGCAACCAAAAAGTGTCCCTTTACGTCAAAAGTGGTTTTAGACCAGCTAGAAAACAGCGATAGTAAATTAGAACACTTGCAGAATTGAGCGATAGTGAATCATGGGGAAATTAATTTTATTATTATTTTTTTTTTTATAAATATTATATTATAAGTTATAATTTTGTGTTTCAAACTTCATCATACCCAGGATATCTACTAGACTCTTGGTGGACAGATTTAAGTGTGTTATTGCTAAGAATTACAGACCTACAATATAAAATGCCAAATTTTTATGCAAAATAATTGTACCACTTTGAGTCGCAAAAATCTTACATATTCATACCGCCAGGAAGGCTACTGACCCAAAGCTAGTATGAAGATCCAGCTTCTGACTTCATTTGCTCATGAACAGGAGGCTAGCACCACCTACTTTCAACCAGCCAATCTTAACCTCTTAACACCAGCCGCAAACATATATGTGGCCTGTGGGCCGAGCGGCTGCATATATGCGGCCCTGTGTAAAAAGCTTACCATGCCGAGACCATGCTCCCTGGACACTCCGGTGGTTACCAGAAAACAGCCGATCCTCAGTTTCCCAGCATTTTGAACCTTTAAAGGGCCAGGAGGCGGCCAGCGGTAAGGGATTAAAGGGTTAGTTCACCTTTACCAAAGAACTGCCTATGCAGATAAGCATCTGTAGATGAAAAACCGCTGTGCAGCTTTGACTAAAGTTGAAAAATGCCCTTGCTATTGATGTAGGCCATTCATGTACCTAATGAAGTCTGACCTGAAAAATCCCAGGACGTTTCTAAGAGGGGCCTTGCTATTACTATTCACCTTCACCATCACAGGAGCGAGCTCTTTCTCAGATTCAAACCTCCTCATATGCACTTTCTCTCCATTGATGTAGTAGCTCTGAGCTGTGCGTTTGAGAGCTCACTCCTGTGATCTTGGAGGTGAACCATTAATAACTAGGCCTCAGTAATGTCCTGAGAGTTTTAAGGTCAGGCTTCATGAGGCACAAATGTATAACACCTATAGCAAGGACATTATTCAACTTTAGTGAAAGCTACACAGTTTGTTGTTAACTACAGACGCCCTTTATCTGCATAGGCAGTTTTTTTGCTGTATATGGCCCTTTAAGTTGGCCATACACAGCAGAAGTTTGGACGAATTCCTGCTGAATCTACCAAATATTGGGCTATTTTGTTAGCACCACCTGGCTTGACAGACTTTGACTAAAGATTTGTTGTCCAAACAGTAACGTTGTTTAGCGTGGATGGAAGAATCTATGCATATTTGACTAACACTATATGATGATTTAGGCTGATGAAAGAAATAACTTTGTCAATTAACATTTTCAGTGGCTGCATATTTTTGAGTTAAAGTGGAGCTCCATCCAAAAGGTTAAACCCCCCCCCCAGGCCACATTTGTCACCTTTTTTGGGGGAGAGCTGGTACCTGGTTTTGACAGGTACCCGCTCCCACTTCCGGCAGAGTTCTACATGGTAAACTCAGCCGGAAGTTTGCCCCCCCCCCCTCCGCCTTCCCCTGCACCCAGCCCAATTAGAAAGCACAGTGTGTTTTGCACCTGCGCAGTGGGGAACCGGTTATGAAGCCACACAGCTTCTTCAGTGCCGCTTTCCCTTAGTGGAGGTGGCATCAACACCCGATAGCTGATTGAAAAAAATTGCTGGATTCCTTGACGGGTAAGTGTCCTAATATTAAAAGTCAGCAGCTACAGTATTTGTAGCTGCTAACTTTTTTATTTTTTTTTTTCTACAGGAGCCTGGAGCTTCTCTTTAATATAGTAATGTGTACTTTAAAGTCCTTTTGAGGAGACTGTCTTGGTTTACATTTTGACTGTTCCATATTTATATTTTTTTTTATACACAGATATCTAGATTTTCCCTGTAGTGGTTGCCTATGTATCTGCAAGTCTTTGGGCTTTCTGTCGAATACTACTGAGATAAAAGGATAAGTCACACAAATCCTGTACTGTTTGTAATCCTTCTGATCTGACAAACATTGAGAAGAGCAGTAAAACATAATCACTATGCAGCACTTGGAAAAAGAGCCTGCGTATGTAATGAGCAAATACTGCTGCTCCACGTACATGACTACAGAGGAAGTAGTAATACATTAAGGTTACTTTTTTTTTTTTTTTAAGTTGGAGGGGAACCCATCAAGATACAAATTTAGGAATTGCTTTTAAAGAATTGATTTTTATTATTATTATTATTATTATTATTATTATTATTCAGGATTTATATTGCACCAACATTTTGAGGAGCGCTTTACTACATGAGGGCAGACAGAACAGTTACAATACAATTCAATACAGGAGGAATCGGAGGGCCCTGCTCATTATTGCTTACAGTCTAGGAGTTGCAAACCCTTTAAAGCAAGGATAAGGATGATGACCAAGTAACGTGAAATCTGTTGGCAGCTATGAAGCCTGCATCTTCAACAAATTTGTAAAGGCATTTCCTAAACTTCTGTCCCAGCGTGTTCATTTTGCGCTTGTATTTCTAAAAGTGGTAGTACCCAAACTATAAAATAGCACCACTTTCAATTTAATACTGTATGGAATGTAATAAGTTGGACCATTGAAGTAAGGTCAAAGAACCTAGCTGTCATAAAATTCTTTATGAATGAATATTGATAATGCATTTTTGTGTTTAGTTTAACCAAGTTTTATCTTTCCAGCTTTGCTGCATTTAAATTTTACTTTGGGGTTGAAAATGTTTTTATTAGTATAAGGTAACAGAAAGAAAGGAAAAGCACAGTTGACATAAAGAAAATATTTTACAGCACAATGATAACCAGCGTGCCAAATGGCTATCGCCTACAGCAAGGCTGGTATCTATGAAAACATGAGTGGTCTTATTAACAGGCTATGTCAAACAATAAAAGGGTAAGATAGGAAAAGAAAAGAAGGGGTAGTAAGATTGGGGATAAGGGGGAGGAAGGGGTGGGAGAGGAAGGGGATCTGCCGGCGGGGACCGGAGAGGAAGGACTCCGGTTTATCAATTACGGGACTTAGTCCGGGTTCAGGTGAGGTTCAAGTTATAGAGGGAGCTGGATTCAGAGTTAAATTTTAGTTTAAACATTTATTTCATTACTAGTTTTAATTTTAAGGTGCTGATAAAATGCTGCTCCTTTTTCCATGGCCCTGCCAATATTCTAAAAATAAAATGCCACTTGTACCACAAAGGTATTGCTTAACCAGTGCAACCTTAATCAGGGAATAGCTGGGGTGTGTGTTTTTTCTGCACTCAGTTATAATGATTTGACTCTGGGTTCTACTTTAATAGTGAAAGTGGAATGAAAGGAATGCACAGAGCCTCCTTATCCAGGCTCCCTGAAAGCGGAGCTCTTGCAGTGTAGGTGCCTTGTGTACATTCCCGCCATAGAGTGCCTGTAAACAAAAACAATCAGTATTTGCGCAGCGGTCTTTCAAACGCAATTTAAAAAAAAAAAAATACACTAATAAATTTTTTTTAAAAAACTAAGCAGTAAAGTTAGCCCATTTTTTTTCGTCCAAAAGTTTTGATTACCTATTTTTGTGTATTTATTATTTAAGATATAGTTTTTTTTTGTTTTTTTTTATCTAAATTCTACATACAAGTGAACTGATTGGAGGTTTGTTTTGTTTAATAAATGTTTAAATGTAAAAAAAAAATTCTGTATCACTTAGGCCCCTTTCACACTGGGGCGGTAGGGTGTGTCGGCAGTAAAACAGCGCTATTTCACACTGAACAAACAGCGGAGGCTGTTTAGGGGCGGTTTGCAGGCGGTATTTTTAGCGCAATAACGCCTGCAAACCGCCCCAGTGTGAAAGGGGCCTTAAGGTTGCTAACACACTGGAGCGGGCATGCGTTGATGGTAAAATGCTGCTAGTTTTAGCGGCGCTTTACCGTCATTGTAGCAGCGCTATTTGGCTGCTAGCGGGGCGCTTATAACCCAACTAGCAGCCGAGGAAGTAGTTAAATGCGCCCCTGAAGCGCCGCTGCCCAAACGCTTTGCAGTCGCTTCGGCAGCGGTGCGCATTCATTTCAATGGGCAGGAGTGGTGGTATACACCGCTCCAAAGATGCCGCTTGCAGGACTTTTTTTTTAACATCCTGCCAGCGCATCGCCTCAGTGTGAAAGCACTCGGGATATCACACTGAGACTGCAGGGGAGCCGTTTTACAGGCACTTTACAGGTGCTATTTTTAGCCCAGTTGTCCAAAATACTTGGCAAAATCCTTCAACTCTGGGGGTCATTTTTATATCCTTGCAGATTCAAGATAGGACTAAGAATGAAAGCTTGAAAGTTGAAAACTTCCAGGGGTTGCATTCTGCAGTAATTTGGGCATAACGAATTGCATAAAAACCTATTACTTATCAATATTTACAATTGATTTCCAGGAGGTATCTTGGGGCCTTTGCATATGGGATAAATTGATGGTTTTTCTCAGGCACTACCTGATCTTTAGCCCCTCTTTGGTTCCTTCTACAATTTTAAAATGATCACAGGACACATGCATAGTTTGCCAGCTACAGATTGTTCTGTCGCCTGAGTCCAATTCCCATTGGTCACTGGGGATCGTGTAAGAGTGAGCTTATGCAAGTGGGAACACAAGATTGGATTGCTGTCCTCACGTGACAAACTGTTGTGTTTTTTTTTTTTATTTTTTTTTATTTTTTCTTCATATATTATCTAGTATTTTATGACCAGCACATGAGGTTAAACATATAATGCCAGGTCATGTCTGTGCTGAAAAAATGCCAAAATTCACTTTGATATCTTGAGAGCCATTAAAACATGATTTTGATGTTTTAATAAATGGGGCATTCACCCTAACTTTTGAGTGGTGACTGTAGCAAGGAAACTACCAGAGAGAACTCCAACAGGGACAAAGGCCACAAAAGCACTTCTTTTTGACAGTCGAGTTGGAAAGGGTTGGAAAATCAGTCAGGTTTTTAAAGCCAAGTTCCAGCTTTTCATACACTTTACAATGATTCGTTTGGACCAAGGTGACCAAAACAAACTGTCAATACCGTGAGGCCACTGGATGTGCGGTATAAAATGTATGTAGCTGAGGCTACATACTGCATACCGAACTGTGTTTCGGGTTCAAGCCGAGACTTCCTGTCTCATACCCAGAACACACTAGAGTCTATCTGATCGGTGCTCAGCCAATCGGAGAAAGCTATGTATTATAGCAATAAATACAAAGCTTTCTCTGATTGGCTGAGTCAGAGAGGCGGGCTGATGATGGCATAACCTCTGACTCAGCCAGAGGAAGCTTTGTATTCATTGCTAGAATACATCACTTTCTCCGATTGGTTGAGTACTGATCAGATAGACTCTATTGTGTTCCGGGTATGAGACAGGAAGGTCCCAGATCGAACACAGTGCAGTATGCGGTATGTAGCCTCAGCTACATACAGTTGTATACCGCACATCCAGTATCCTCACGTGTTAGTAATGGACATAGTTTGTTTGGACCAAACTAACTGATCAGATTTCTGCTTTAATGCTATCCCTTTTCCCCGTTGAGGAATATTTGCATTAGTTGCTTGTCTCAGTGACCACGCACGAAGCTAAGGGAATCTCCCCAACGAAGATGGCATTTAAAACCTGACAGATGTTCAAACCCTACCCTAATCCAAAACTTAAAAAAAAAATGCTGAAACTCCCATTTTTAACATGGTGTACAATACACATTCATCTCCTCCCAAGTCTCCTTGTGTACAGTGAGATGGCCCATTTTTGACGTGTACTTCATGTGCATTATTGGCTACACTTTTCATGGAGCAAACACCTCTCTAAACAGGCTACATATGAACACCTGAAAAGCCTACAGAAAATGTAAACTATTTAACCGAAAACTTTGTGATTTACCTTTTTAGTATGGTGTACAGGGGCTTCATCATAACGTATTTCACTAAATAATTACGGCCTACTAGTTGTTGCATGTGTATATACCCTTTTTGGTGTTTACTTACTTGTTAATTGAATTCTTTGTTGCGTTGTTTGGCAAGGGGGTGGCAAAGCAAGTAAACTCACCTGTACAAATCACTCAACATATAGTGTATTATGTTAACTCCTCTGAATTGTTTTAAATGAAGGCTTGTGTCATTCACTTTATTGGTTATTAAAGAAAAATCTTATAGTTTACAGATCACTCAACAATTCCCCGGTTGTTATATAATTGGAGTTGTCTGTGTCCATAGTAGAGGACATTTGATGCTCATTTATTAAATATGCTCACTGGCTGCTCTCTAATCTCTTTGTTCTGGACAGCCAAATTACCTTTCTCACACTGAGCTTCAACTCTTGGGAATTGAACCTCCACTCTTGAACCACTTTAATTAGCTTGAAAGTGTGGTTCTCCTGAAGGAGGGGGTGGGGGCCTTGAACTCCTTCGTAGACCTCAGGTTTTACTAACTTGGTGCCCTAGAAAGTTCAGTGTTATTTAAAACGCCCGTGAATAGAAAAATATCTTGTTTTAAATGCAACTAATTTGTTTCATTACAGACATTTTGTAATACAATCACTGACGAAATATGTATTTTTCTTGTTGACTTTTGGAAAAACAAATCTAGTACAGGAATCTGCACTAACAAAATAAGCTAATTATGACAATATTTAGGAATGGTACAGAAATGTTGTATTATAATGTTCAAATGCTACCAAGCATTAAAAGGGCTCATGTATAAAGATTATTTTTTAGGTATGTACATTTTAAGCATGTGCAGTTTGTCATTTCACAAGGTCACATGTGTTCACTAATGTGTAGCAAGAATGTAGTGTATAAGATGGTGGTACTCGCCAACTACTCCATAGTGTTAAATCGCTCCATGACCAATAGTATTAAGGTTTCCTGGGCTAAATTTGAGTCTGACTCCCAGATTGCACCCATTATTTTTAACCAAGCCTAAACTCATTTAGTCAAGTGTCTATTTCCAAACTTCCCTCTCCCCTTTTTAAGTGCCCAAATCATCTTCTCACTCAAAATGAACCTGTGCAAATGACAGCCCCTCTAACAACTTATAATTACCTTCATCTCTATCTCGTCCAGATTGGTTTTGCCTCCTGGATCCTAGTTATGGGTATTGGGAGAGCATGAGGCCTGCTCCTCCTACCCCCATGTGACAAAGATGAGGCAGTTTAAAGCCCCTATTAGCTAGGCAAAGCAAAAGGTTCCGTTTAATGAACCAGCAGCTTGTGTGTGTGCGATTTTTATTTAGAGTGAAGGCAGGACTACACAATTTCTTGACATAAAACCAAGAAAGATCTATAATAGGTGATGATTGTGGATTTTGACAAGTAGCCCCTTGAAGGGCTGTGTGAACCTGGTATGTGATTCAACCTGCCCTCTAATTTCTACCTAAACAGGAGCATCTTTTTTACATGGACCTTGTCCTCTCACCTTGGTTTTATATTAATGCATTTGCTTCACCAAATTGTGGTTTCTCCAGAACCTAAATGTAATTTCCTCTTTTTTTTTCAGGTTTGCTAAAAGGTTGGACTAAAACAGAAAGTGTGCCTTCATCTCAAGTTCTTTCATCGCAGATGGATACCATATGTCTCCAGTAGACAAGTCACCTTTTGTAGCTAGCATCCGTGCCAGCTTCATGCCATTGCACCTTTTTTTTCCTCTTCTTGGTTGCCCTTCCCACATTTCTTGGTGTATGAAAATGACTGAAGACCTAATAATAAGGACTCCATGATCCAGGCTAATGGGGAGACTGAGATTAAAAAAAAAGTGGTTTCACCAGAGGACTTATTCACGAGGGTGAAAATGACTCATGAATTCAGTTTCAAGATGCATTTAAAAACTGCTTACCCACCCTCATTACCGATTTAGCAGGGCACTTGCCAGCATTTGCACCCTTACCCTTGACAACACTCTACTCACTCTTTGTATATTTTATGTGCTGTGAGGAAGATTGTTCATTCAAGCTGAACATAAGATAAAAAGGGGAGTTGTAGCTTTTTTGTGGTACTTTATCACAAACACTTTTAAAGTTTCTCTCTGTAAAATACAATGTACGTATGCATGTATGTGTTATTTTATTATTATTATTTTTTTTTTTTTTAACTTTAATTTTCTTTGATTGTCCTATCGTTGCTACTTCCCATTGCGATAAAGGGAAGGGGCGGGAAAAGAATCTGCTATTGTGTAGAAATTTTCACCTACTTGCTGATTGAAGATAAAACTTTTATTTGTGATATTTTCAGAGACTTGCTCTAGTATGGTGTATTTAAGTAATAAAAGATTAAAATGCTATTGTTAATTTGGTTTCCATGAGTTACTGCACTTAGCACATATGTGATCTTTGCTGTACTAAACAATATGTCTGACGTTTAAAATGGCTTTTATTGCATCCAAAAAAAAAATTGCAGCAAATGAGACAAATTCTAATCTTTGTAAATACATTTCAGACTGATAACTGTACCTTTGTTAATGCTCCAAGCTAGGCTAAGGACCAGTTATCAGTCCTACAAGAAGCCATGAAGAATGGAATAATGTCACTTGTAGCACTTATTTTTCCAATATGTCCTTTTCTACATCCAAATGAAAGTCCCTTGTGCCAATCTCTTTCTTTGCATGGATGGTGACCTTGGATATACCAATATTTTTGCAATATTCATGGCAGTATGGCCTATGATACACGGAACTAACTGACCATGCATTCAAGCACTTATCCCTACACCTATAGTTTGTGGTGGTGGTGGTGGTGGGGGGGGGGGGGGGGGTCTTCAGATGTGGCAAACAGTTAAAGTGATTGTAAAGTCTCATATTTGTTATTTTTTTTTTAGAAAAATGCAATTTTGTATATTTGCCTCCTCTGTTGTAGTGGCAGAGCAGCCCTGATCCTCCTCTTCTCGGGTCCCTCTTCTGTGCTCCTGGCCTCTCCCTCCTGTCAAGTGCCCCCACAGCAAGCAGCTTGCTATGGGGGCACCCAAGCAGAGTCAAGGCTCCCTGTGTCTATTAAGACACGGAGCAGCGGCCCTGCCCCGCGCCCTCTCTCGATTGGCTAGCTGACTTTGACAGCAGTGGGAGCCAATGGTGCCGCTGCTGTCTCTCAGCCAATCAGAAGGGAGAGTGTTGGACGGCCGAGACACTCGTGGACATTGCTGGACAGAGATGGGGCTCAGGTAAGTATTACGGGGGCTGCTGCACACAATGCGTTCTATGCATTTAGATGAAAAACCTTCTGACTTTACAACCCTTTTTTAATAGGCGTTTGCACATGTACCCTGAATGCTTGGGAAAATGCAAGTGTTGAAATACATTTCAGCCACTTGGTAACTTTAAAATTGCCCATTATTTCCAGTGGAGATTTTCGCCATCAGATGAAGTGGTTATGACAAGCAGACAGCCACAGAATGCTGCAGCAAGCATCGCATTTGCCACTTGAATTTAGTCTCAATGCTTTATTTAGCAGTTAGCCTGTAGTACCACGTTAGGTCTACTGAGTGGGTGGTGCCTTTTTTTTCTTTTAAGGGGGCAGATACAGGCAACAGCTTGAATTAAGTGAATTGTATACTTGCTGAGCTTGTGCTTGCTAGAATATTTTAATTAAGATATATGCTTAGAAGATGCTTTGATTGGATCTTGTTCTTTAAACTGTTACTAAACCCACAATCATAAAATCAGTCCATATATGCAGTAAAGCATGCTTGTTTTACTCCCTGTGGAACCTAAGGAGTTAATCATGCGCATTATGTAAAAAAAGGCTGTCTTCTCTGTTCCTCCCCTTCTTCCACAGTCCTAAATCCATCTCCTCATAAGACAGTCTTTGGAGTAACTCTGCACATGCTCAGTTTGGTGTGTATTGCTAGAGAGTTGCTTTATTTTATTTTTTTTCTCTGGGTGCATGTAATCGGCACAGGGCCAATCAGCACTGTTCAGACAGAGGGTCAGGGGTCCTGAAGCCTCATAGGACAGTCGGAGTAGAATGAACGCCACCTTCAACCTTTTAATCATGTAGATTAATAGAAGTCACAAGACTGCTATATACTCTGAGAAAAGGTATTTATCGGTTTCATATCTACTAAGATAATTGCATTTCCGTGTACTGTGGGGAAACCAGGTATAGTGAATGTAGGGTCCTTGCTTTAGTAAACCCTTTAAGGCTCTTAGGTGATTCCAAGCAGCTATAGACGACCCACTAATACATTTGTGGTGTTAAAGGCTTTAAAGCTGAAATCTAGGTCCAAAATTTTGGACTATATACTTCTCAATAGCCACAAAGGATATAAATCTACTTTGTATGCACCAAATGCTATTCCACACCCAGTTATTACCTTTACAAAGTAGGGGCTATTCATGTCCTGTGCAAAGAGCAGAACTGTTAAGCCTTGTACACACAATCATATTTTCGTCTGGGAATTGTGTAATGACTGTTTGCCTAAAATCCGGCCATTGGTATGCTCCATCAGACAATTGTTTGCCAACTGTCCGTGGACAAATGTTTGGATAGCAGGCTAGTGAATTTTCGGAGAACGGTCTGTTGTCAGATTTACCTATCGCGTGTACACAAGTCCAAAGTACAAACACGCATGCTTGGAATCAATGCTCACCAAACACGACATTGGCAGAAGATGCCCAAAGGGTGTCACTCAAGAGCTGAAATTCCACATAGTACGTCACTACGTTCATGTTTGTTGGCCGACAATTGTGTACCGTTTGTATGCAAGACCAAATCCAGGCACACGCCCTTCGGACAAAAGTCTGACGCTTTGTCTGCGGAAAATCAGATCGTGTGTATGAGGCTTTAGGCAGCCTGTAGTGGGAAGTGATTCTCGATCTGTCCAAGAATCGCAGGGGGACGGCCACAAGGCACGCACAGAGGCAAAGTTTTGCTGCACAGATCTGGAATAAATGTACAAAGCACAGCAAAGTTCGAATAAGAATACAGATGAGACAATATTTACCTACCCTTGAGTTCAGCTTTAAAGTCTAAATAAGCTACAAATTGCAAGAAAAATGGGGTTCAAGTCTTTGGATGTTTTGACTGCATTAGTTTAACTTTTTTCAGTAAAAGTAAGTCTCTGAGATTGAAAATTTACTCTGTAGCCCTAACCAAGATGAGAAAACACTGGATTTTTGGTGAAGGAGTTCCTCCTACAAACCAATAGTATCTCTGTATGATAAAACACGGCAGGAAGGTCTATGAATGATTGAGATTTGTCTGATTGGTGGCCTTGAGAATGTCTTAGTACTGTGTTGTGTTATTTTTATTTTTTTTTTTTTTAACATCTGGTTTTCTGTTAATCACATTTCCCACAATTCAGTTGACTACATCGGCTTTTCCCAATCGCATTTCTTTTGAGGCAAAAAAAAAAACTGCCTGATTTTGTCATGAATAGAAAAGACAACTCTGACTTTAAGGCTAAGTGACGAGGGGGCATTGTGGAACTTTTTTCATCATTCTAGTCTCTTCTTTTACATGCACCCTTTCTGGTAAACTTGCAGTGTGATAAAACTGGGCTTGACAAATGCAAGGTAGCCAATGCTCCTTTAAAAATTAGAGCAGGTACCTACATTTAATTTTTTTTTTCCTTTTCTAGTTGTCAATGAAGCTGGCTCCTGCTGGGGGGGGGGGGATACTGGCTTTTGATATCTCCATATCAATTTCTCCACCCCCTGTGTTGGATGATAAGCAAGGCTCAACATATGTAAAACTCAGATTGCATTGAGTAAATATGGCTTCCTCATGCGTATATACAGTTTGTGTGAGATGGCAGCGAGCCTGCAGTGGGTGTGGTTGAGAATCGTTCTCAAATCAAACCGATTCTCAAATTAATGGAAATTTTTATCTGGTTCAAAAGGGGTAGTACTGTGAAAGTAAGCTATGCATCCTCAGGCTTCATTTTTATTTTTGTCTGGAGTGTACCTAATCACAGTAATACAAGTCTAGTGTTACTGCTCACCTTCACCATCATTACAGTGATCTCTTTCTGATTCAAACCCCCCTCACATGTGATTTCTCTCCCCTGGTGCAGTAACTCATGAGCTCAGCATTTGAGAACTTGCTCCCTGGATGGTGAAGGTGGACAGTAACAGTTGGGCATCTCTTACCAATGTCCTAGAAGTTTCCCAGTCATGCTTCATGAGGTACAAATGGCCTACATCTATAGCAAGGGAATTATTGAACTTTGGCAGAAAATGTCCAGTTTCTGTTTATCTACAGATGACATTTATCTGCATGGGCAGTTTTTTGGGTAAAAGTGAACTAACCCTCTATGATCGTCTTGGTGCTTACACAGACTATCCTCATGCTCCAGAGCAGTGACTAGAATGACTAGGGAATAAAGATATGTAAAATATGTATGAGCTGCTGCAGGGATGGTTTTAAAGGAAACCTGTTGCTTTGTCCTGCATAAACACAGCACAGATTAAATGGCTAATTGATACTACTAACCTGGGAACAGAGAAGAGCAATTTGGTCAGAAGTGGCACCCAGAGCTGTGTGAGAGAGTTGGCAGCCCTGCTGACCCTCACACAGCTCTGGGTGCCACTTCTGACCAAATTGCTCTTCTCTGCACCCAGGTCCTCTTGTACATAAATATGATCACTGCACATTGATGTCAGCTTTACAGTCCTTTTACTAAAACATGATTGGAAAACACTCCCTGCCTGGGTCCAGTTCTGACATGTTTCAGCCTACAAATAGCTTCATTATGGCGATAGTCTAAGCCGGTGTTTCTCAACTCCAGTCCTCAAGGCGCCCTAACAGGTCATGTTTTCAGGCTCTCCATTATTTTGCACAGGTGATTTGATCAGTTTCACTGCCTTAGTGATTACCACAGCTGTTTTATCTGAAGGAAATCCTGAAAACATGACCTGTTGGGGCGCCTTGAGGACTGTAATTGAGAAACACTGGTCTAAGCACAAGTTCACTTTAAGACAGCCACAGTTAGCGATGGCCTTTTATTATCATTACTATATGTTTTAAGGTTTTTTTTTTTAATTAAGATTACAATATAATTTAAACAGCAGCATTTACTGGGTAAGTACATTGAAAAACATCACTCTATACCAGGGGTTCCTAAAGCAGAACTCTAGGCAAACCGCTAAATACACAAATAAAATACATACACAGAATCTGTTAAAGGATTGGTATTTCCATTCATCCAGTCCTGAGATTTATAAAACTGTGCCACACAGCAAGTCTTGTATAGTAGGACAGAAGATTTGATTATCTTCCGCTGCAGTTAACAAGCATGTAAAGCAGGGTTAAACTCTGATACATACTTCAATGGTCTGACATCCCTTGCCGGCATCAACTACCTGACCTCTTCCGGGCCTTAGGCTGCAACCATCTTCGTTGGTCAGAGCAGGATGATGAACTCCTGTGTATGCCCGGAGTGCAGTCATCTCAGCACACAGGCGCTGTGCTGTAAGGTAAACTGAAATATGCTTGCATAGTTAGTCTGGTTGAAAAAAAGACACAACTCCATCTAGTTCAACCAATAAAAGGTGGGGAAAAAAAACCCTACAATTCTATACTTGGTTGATACAGAGAAAGGCACGAAAAAAAACAGAAAAGCAATGGGAAGAGGCAATTGGATATTCTCTGGATTAACTACCTATAAATGTTAGTATCCATTTATATTATATATTTAGGAAAGAATCCAGGCTTTTTTTTAGTAGTCTAGTCTACTGAGGTGGACAGAATCAGCTATTAGGGAGAGTCTATTCCTCATTTTCACAGCTCTTACTGTGAAGAAGCCTTTCTATATTTGGAGATTAAATCTCTTACACAGCTTTGTGTACTTTCAAAAGAAGAATATGAGTAGGCAAATAGTTTTCTTTTATTGCATGTCTCCTCTGCAATAAAGAGCCTTCCTGTTTGCAATTTTTGAATGCGGGGCTTTAGTTCTGCCTTTAAAATCTTGTCCCTCACCAAGCCTTTGGCAGACTAAGGAGCTCTTCTTTTTGTCATTGTTTTCTCCTAGCAGTATGTTTCTGGTTAGCACATGAGCACTGCAGCAAAACCTAATGGCTCCTTGTCTGGATTCTCCCTATTCCAGGCTGAGTTCTTCCTTACAGTCAATTGCAAGAGCCAGATACCAAGCCTGATTCAGGTACCCACACTGTTTGCAGTTAAAAATGTGATATCATTAATGAAAACAAAGCTGCAGTCACGAATGTCTTTTATCTCTCTTTGGAGTTCAACATTCCTTTTTTTTTTTTTTTTTTTTTTTTTTTTCTGATTTACCAATATGTCCCCATACAACCCTCGCCAGACTAATGAAATCATCATTATCATGAGCAGCAGCAGGCCAATTTATTAGGTACCAGTATGGCATCAAAAGAGGTCAATAGATGTCAAATGAAGGAAAATCATAAGGATTTTTGTCATATTTCTATAAAAATGGCAAATCATATAATTGAGGTATGGTTACAGCCAATGATGCTTGCATGACATCTGACTCATCAAATCAATTTCACCACTTTGATTTCACACTCAATAATGCAGAAAATCATTTTCATATTCAGAGATCTAATCCTATACCCCCAGTTAAAGTGGAGCTCCAGTCTCCTTGGCAATTTTTTTTCCAAAAAGCACCCCCGTGATTCTCGCTAGTTGTACATTAATATTAGGATACTGTTGCAAGCATAATCCTTCTTAATTATAAATTTGCCATTACTCACAGGATCCTGGTAGGCAAGCAGCGACCATTGACTATGTGGGCATCTGAAGCCCGTCCCTATTTGCTTCCGGGATTCCGGGCAGCTAGCTGACGCCTACGCAGTGATGACACTTCGCGGCGCACTGTGTTGTTTACAGGTTCTTATGACAATGGCAGCGTCTGCAGCGGAATTTCACACCCCACCGTTCTGGCAACCTGTCAATCAACACAGAACTTCCTGTCTCAAAATACTGCAAGATTTCATTATTAGGCGTCCCTAGGACTTCTGGGATAGATGACGCCAATATCCCAAGAGGCCTAGGGAATTGCCTAATGACTAAATCGCCGGGACAGGAAGTGTGGACTGCACTGAGAAAAATAAGGTATTTAGAAATAAAAATAAAAAAAAAATTATTGCCATTACAGACTGTTCTGGGGGTGGGCATGATCTTGCAAGGAACATAAAAAATTGGGTGGAACTCCACTTTAAGAGCCCTGTTGTATATGTATCACCTTCATTTTAAATAATTTCAAATCTGATAACTTATTTAGCAAACACACTGTGTAAATATCTGTATGTACAGTATGTATTTTGTTTTCACATGCGCTGTTTGGTGAAGTAAGCAGTTAAAAAAAAAAAGTCTTACCACAAAACCCCCAAAAGCTTTCCATACAATATACACTCTATTGTCAAAAGTATTGTGACACCTGCCTTTACACGCACATGAACATCCCAGTCTTAGTCTGTAGGGTCCAAATCATTTGGTAGAGGGGGGAATTATGGTGTGGGGTTGTTTTTCAGGGATTGGGCTTGGTTCCTTAGTTCCAGTGAAGGGAACTCTTAAGGCGTCAGCATACTAAGACATTTTGGACAAATTCTTGCTCCCAACTTTGTGGGAACAAGTTTGGGGATGGCCCCTCCCTGTTCACCAGTACACAAAAGGAGGTCCATAAAGACATGGTTGAGCAAGTTTGGGGTGGAGGAACTTGACTGGCCTTCACAGAGACTAGTGGCGGCCCATCCATTAGGGGCGCGCGGGGTGCCGCCCCCTCTTTCCACACCACCCTTATATGTTTAATAGATAGATTCATGCATAGCATGAATCTATCCACGGCTGCCGCGGCCACCCCCTATTCATGCGTCCAGCCCCTTTCAGGATGCCAGGCACCTGAATTACAGCAGCGGAGGTGGTTTTTGGCCGCCGAGAAGAAGGGAGGAAATGGAAGCTGCCACCGCTGCCGTGATGACCCGTGGAGAGCAGGGGAATGGGAGGCCGCTGGTGAAGCGATGGGGTAAGTGCAACTGACCGGGGGGCACCCCCCAAAAAAATTGCCGCCACTGACAAAGTCCTGGCCTCAACCCAATAGACCACCTTTGGGATGAATTAGAGCAGGGACTGCGAGCCAGGCCTTCTCGTCCAACATCAGTGCCTGACCTCACAAATGCGCTTTTGGAAGAATGGTCAAACCTTCCCATAGACACACTCCTACACCTGGTTGACAGCCTTCCCAGAAGAGTTGAAGCTGTTATAGCTGCAGGGTGGACCAACTGAATATTGATCCCTACGGACTAAGACTAGGATGCCATTAAAGTTCATGTGCGTGTAAAAAATGCCAATACTTTTGACAATATAGTGTATGTAGTGAGAAAGCTAGCCCTTACAGATAACAGAGTTTGAGGCAACAGTGAACAATCTTCCAGGCCATTGATAGTAAGTATATAGAGCTTTTCGGAATTTATATTTGTAATACAGATAATTCTGGAGTTAGTAATAAAAATAATATTAAAAATGTCCATCTTTTAATATGTTTGTCCTGAGTCCTGAGTGTTGTTCCCAATTAGTTTCCACCATATGTGTTATGTATCTTAATTATGCTGACATAGATTTAGGTCCCAGGCTGTACTTAGGCCATGCCAGAGAACTCAGGCTTGATAACATATATCATTATGCTAATTAGTGAAAATTCCAGAGCATTAGTGAGAATGGCGCTCACTGACTGGCTGAAATTCAGCACCCCGTATAACACTCAAGGAATGCTAAACATGGCTGCTAACAATTAGTAAGTATACTAAAAAGGTATTTAGCGTTGTAAGGGTCGAAGTTCAGATAAAGCTTTAAATGAGCCATTATATCCTTGGATTCTTAAAGAACTTCTGCTCAGTTAATGGGAAGATTTAAAAGCATTTCCTAAATTGCAAACCTATAAGATTACAGATGTCACTCATGTTCATATAATCCACCGGCAGGAGATGAAGGTTCTGCTTTGATGTGCTAAATTGGAGACGGGCTAATGGCACTATTAATATACAATAGTGCATATTTAAGTAGTTAATAGAATGATTTCCCTACTTTTTTCCCAACCGCAAGTATTTAAAACGTTCAGTCCTCTTTCACTTGGGTTTGGTACTCCTTAAAGGACTCAACTTGCAATACATTTGAGTTTTGTGTTAGACAGATATCTACTGTGCTCACAAGACACACAGATGCTTGACAGAAACTCTAGTGACCTGGACCAGACATGATAGATACACTTCCATAGCCCATGCTGTAGATCAGTAAAGCAATACAAATGATAAAGCTACCTACAGAAAGTAAATGGTGGTTGCTGAACAATGGTTGTTACCGATGTGAATTGGACAAACTTGCTGTTTATGCCTATGGAGAGGGGAGGAGGGAACTCTGGAGATGAGAACTGTCCCAAGGGAAAGCAATAGCGATTGCCTGGGAAAATCCATCCAATTCAATTGTTTCCCTGAGCAGGCCTGGAAAGAAGGTACCAGGGGACTTCTACCGACATACACAAGTTTACTGATCTGACTGCAATGTTTGTTTTTTTTTAAACTGGCTGGACTCTTTATGGAAGCTTCCACTGTTGTCCTCGTCGTTTGGAAATACTAGTTGCCTGGTTATCATGCTGACAGTCCTTTAAATCACCGACATGACACAAGCATGCAGACCTTTGGGTTTTCTCTGACTTTTCCTGCATTCTTGTTCCGGGTTGGTGACTCAAAGTTCTAAAGACAACGGGTTTATGATTCTTAAAACTACTAGGCAGGCAGCACAGTGCCTGAGCTACTGAGTTTTTAATGAATAAAGACTTAATGTAGTCTACAGTGGGGACGGAAAGTATTCAGACCCCCTTACATTTTTCACTCTTTGTTATATTGCAGCCATTTGGTAAAATCATTTAAGTTCATTTTTTTCCTCATGAATGTACACACAGCACCCCATATTGACAGAAAAACACACAATTGTTGACATTTTTGCAGATTTATTAAAAAAGAAAAGCTGAAATATTACATGGTCCTAAGTATTCAGACCCTTTGCTCAGTATTTAGTAGAAGCACCCTTTTGATCTAATACAGCCATGAGTCTTTTTGGGAAAGATGCAACAAGTTATTCACACCTGGATTTGGGGATCCTCTGCCATTCCTCCTTGCAGATCCTCTCCAGTTCTGTCAGGTTGGATGGTAAACGTTGGTGGACAGCCATTTTTAGGTCTCTCCAGAGACACTCAATTGGGTTTAAGTCAGGGCTCTGGCTGGGCCATTCAAGAACAGTCACGGAGTTGTTGTGAAGCCACTCCTTCGTTATTTTAGCTGTGTGCTTAGGGTAATTGTCTTGTTGGAAGGTAAACCTTCGGCCCAGTCTGAGGTCCTGAGCACTCTGGAGAAGGTTTTCGTCCAGGATATTCATCTTTCCCTCGATTGCAACCAGTCGTCCTGTCCCTGCAGCTGAAAAGCACCCCCACAGCATGATGCTGCCACCACCATGCTTCACTGTTGGGACTGTATTGGACAGGTGATGAGCAGTGCCTGGTTTTCTCCACAAATACCGCTTAGAATTAAGGCCAAAAAGTTCTATCTTGGGCTCATCAGACCAGAGAATCTTATTTCTCACCATCTTGGAGTCCTTCAGGTGTTTTTTAGCAAACTCCATGCGGGCTTTCATGTGTCTTGATCTGAGGATAGGCTTCCGTCGGGCCACTCTGCTATAAAGCCCCGACTGGTGGAGGGCTGCAGTGATGGTTGACTTTCTACAACTTGCTCCCATCTCCCGACTGCATCTCTGGAGCTCAGCCATAGCGATCTTTGGGTTCTTCTTTACCTCTCTCACCGAGGCTCTTCTCCCCCGATAGCTCAGTTTGGCCAGCTCTAGGAAGGGTTCTGGTCATCCCAAACGTCTTCCATTTAAGGATTATGGAGGCCACTGTGCTCTCAGGAACCTTAAGTGCAGCAGAAATCTTTTTGTAACCTTGGCCAGATCTGTGCCTTGCCACAATTCTGTCTCTGAGCTCTTCAGGCAGTTCCTTTGATCTCATGATTCTCATTTGCTCTGACATGCACTGTGAGCTGTAAGGTTTTATATAGACAGGTGTGTGGCTTTCCTAATAAAGTCCAATCAGTATAATCAAACATAGCTGGACTCAAATGAAGGTGTAGAACCATCTCAAGGATGATCAGAAGAAATGGACAGCACCTGACTTAAATATATGAGTGTCACAGCAAAGGGTCTGAATACTTAGGGCCATGTGATATTTTAGTTTTAGTTTTTCTTTTTTAATAAATCTACAAACATGTCAACAATTCTGTGTTTTTCTGTCAATGTGGGGTGCTGTGTGTACATTAATGAGGAAAAAATTAACTTAAATGATTTTAGCAAATGGCTGCAATATTTAAGGGGGTCTTAATACTTTCTGTCCCCACTGTACATGTTGTCCCTGTGTGTGTGTATGTTGTCTTTTACTTCCTCATTCCAAAAACTATAATGAAATGTTAACTGGCTTTGTTTAAACTGGAATTGGAATATCTTTAAAATGACTACTACCAAGGATGAGACAAAGCAATGACCGATTTTAAATTATTGTTGTGAAATTACTTAAAACGGGAATTTGAACTGGTTTCTGTGAGTTATTGAACTTTTCACACATCTTTATTAAATATTGTACATCTGAAAGATGATACATGCCTCTGTACAAGCCTTTTCCATAAGAAAGTCCCTGTTATCAGGCTTTAATGGAAAACTGTTTTAGAAGTAAAGCTTCCCTTTAGAGCAGGGACTAGCAAGCTTTTCCACATTAAAGTGTTACTAAACCACAACAGTAAAATTGGTCTGTATATGCAGCATAGCATGCTTGTTATACTTACTGTGGAACTTAAGGAGTTAATCCTCTGCATTGTGTAAAAAGTCTGTTTTATTCTGTATGCATAGATCCTTCCCTCCTCACTGTCTATCGGGGGAAAACCAGCTAAAACAGGCAGGGTAGCCAACCTGCACATGGCTCAATTGTGTCTTTTATGCTGGAGAGAATAATTACTTGTTCTCAGAGCTAGCCAGGTCACATGATATTGGCATCACACATGTGGGCGTGTATACAGGCTGAAGTGGAAATCTCCTCCTACCTGAACTCTCAGCACTGGAGAAAATAGGTATATATTGGTAATATTTTAATGTAAAAAGAAGATTTATAAGCTGTGGGCACTGTGGAAGGGGGGTGGGGTGAACTATTTTCATATTACTGGGTTTAGTAACACTTTAAGTGTCATTCACAAACATTACACAACTGGTGTGCCAATAAACAATAGTGAGTTGTAGTCTTAGCTGGTTTTCAATTTTTGCACTTATAGTTGCACTGCTAATGGCAAGTTAATCTCATTAATTATTATAGAGTAATTAACAGTAATTAGTGCGCACATTGATTAACTGTTTGAACAAAACATGATCAGCCCCAGTACATGCACCACATCAGACCTCAGATCAGCCCCAGTGCATTTACTTCACGCCTCAGATAAGCCCAATGCATGTACTTCAGACCTCAGATCAGCTCCAGTGCATGCACTTCAGACCTTAAGATCAGCTTCAATGAATAATCTTCAGACCTCAGATCACAATCAGTGTTTAAACCTCAGATCAGCTTCAAACCCTGTACCGTTAAGCTGGCAATTTTCTTATTCAATTTCGTTTAGATTTACCTTCAGCTATGTAGAGCAAGGGCCTGCCTGATTGCATACAAATTGAAAGTGTTTAGGTTTGACCTCATTTTACATAGCTCTCAACCAGTAGTGTATTTAGGTTTTGTGCTGCCCTGGGCCTAACTAAACTCATGTACCCCCTAATTTAAATATGACCCACCCCTTCCTGCCAGGGCTACACCCCTTTCTGTTTAAGACCTGCCCTGAAATTTTTTGAGCGGGGACACTAGTTCTGAGGGCCTGGCGGGGGGATGGGTTCCCTTAATTTGCATAGATTTCCTCTCACTTCCTGTTTGGCTATGGGGCAGGAAGTGAAGGGAAATCTCTACAATGGGACGGGGTTGGTAAAAAATAAACTGACAGGGGCTATAACCCTCCCTTACTCTATCCAAAATGGAAAAAAAAAGTGTTGCCTATAGTTCTACCTTAAGCACAAATTTCTGATAATTTTATGGAGAGGACTAAGAAGATATAACCATGCCAAAGCTGCAGCAGAAAACATAGCACAGTGATGAAGGTTTGTGGCCTAGGATGATAGGACAGTGACAGCGCCTCCCCCCTCACCCCACAGTTGTGGAATGCCGGCCGTCCACATACCGGAAGCAGTGCGTCCGCTTAATGGGGGCGCTAGACTAATTTGCCTCTCAGCCCAGTCTGCCCCATAAGACTGGCACTACACTAGCAGTGTAGCGCAAGCCGGCGGTGACTTTTTCTGTGCTGCCCCCCTGCAAAGTGCTGCCCTAGGCCTGGGCCTTGTCGGCCTAGGCCAGGATACAGCGTTGCTCCCAACTATCCCTGATTTTGAGGGACTGTCCCTGATTTAGAACAAAGTCCCTCTGTCCCTCTTTCCTCCTCATTTGTCCCTCATTTTGGTCTGATCTATATAGTTGTATATAAAATGCACTTTTTATCTTTCAAAAAGTGTTTCCCCAGTGCTAAAGCTTTCATCCAGTTTCTAAATTGCTGCATTTGTAAATTTCAAAAGCCAGTATAAAGGAATAGTAGTGGTAAAAAAAAGCACTTGTGGTTTTAACTAATCCTTTTTTTATAATTCTCCTTTAAGGGGGGTCTGGCAGGGTGTGTGTCCTATGCCTACATACTTTTGCTAATAGGTGTCCCTCATTCTTATCTCTGAAAGTTGGGAGGTATGATTTTATATGGTTTTGGTAAATCTAAAGCAAAACTGTACAAGAGAATTGTATAATGTATGGCAAGCCGTAGGAATGCGGGGTACAGCTATAGGCATGCAGATGGGCTTCTTCCACACAGCAGCCAGATGTCTTCAGTTGCCCACAAGCCATTTAGGCTCCATACACACTAGCGCGTTTTTTGATGCATTTTGCATTTTGCAGAAATGCACGGGAATTTTTTAACATGGGTTCCTATGGAACATGTTCACATCAATGCCTTTTTGTTTCTCTGCATTTTTGGAAAGGGTCAGGGACTTTTTTCATGCAAAATGCAGCGTTTTGCATGTAATAGAATTCAATGGACAAGCATCAAAAACGTTTTTGATGCGTTTTTGGTGCGTTTTTGCCGTTTTTTTTTTTTTTAAGACTGTAAAAAAAACTGTAAAAAAAAAAAACGCAAAACGCAAATCGCGGCAAAAACGTAGCAAAAACGCTGCTCAAAAACGTGGCAAGCATGAAAAAAAAACCTCCAAAAACGCTCAAAAGCAACATGCATAGGTGTGAATCGAGCCTTAGTGAAGGAGGTGGGTGAGCCAGGCTTTGTAATTGAAAGCCTTGTGAGTTGTAAATTACATCCAAAGGCAATGAGTGCAAGGGGAAAAAGTAGCATGTGTCCATGTGGTAAGGATTGCCGACACATTTTAAAGTATAGAAGCGACATGATCAGCATTGCAGCCAGACAACATCATTGTCAGGAAAGGTCAGCAGTGGCAGTCTCTAAATCCTCTTCTTTGTCAATTTTGTTTATGGAAATTTTATAAGTCAGGAAACAAGTTCAAAAGCGATACAGGAATATACAATATTAAGGTACAGTATAATTATATTATATGACTAAGGATAAATTAATCTTGCTCTTTAGTCAAAAGGTTAATAACTTAGAGAGACAACTTCCTATAATGTTAAGAGAGCATAAACTTCTGAACATAAATTATGATGAGAAAATGGAGTCTCCAAATAATTATAGTTGAAAATGATCTAAAATTCTTAATACAGGAAGCATTAAGGGAACATCGCTTTCATATTTCAAGCAGGAGGCAATTTCTAGGTTTCATAACGTCATAAGAACAGCAAATACAATTCAAAGGAACGCTATGTGAACCTGATGAAGAGAAAAAGGTATAAAAGAAGAAAAGGAAAAGTAAAGTAACAGAGGGGTTAGAAAAGAGGGAAAGGAGGAGAGAGGAAGAGAAGTGAAAGGAAAGGTATCCCCGAGGTAAGGTGTGTTTCCAATCAAATTTTAAATATAGGGGAAAAAATAAAAAATAAAAATTATGAAATCTACATCCTCTTCTTGACAGGTTTACATTAAAACTGGCCTAAGATATCCTATCTATATAAAAGCAGTGCTCCCAATTTAAGGCATTGCACGCCGTCATTGGGCTGTTTATGCACTGCATGAGGGTGAAATGAGTGTCTCAATTATGGTCAACCCAATATAGATCAAAAATGAAATCCTAACAAATATGGAAAATAATATACCTCATAATGTACCTTTTACTGGGGTTTGATAATGCATTTGCCAATCCTGTACCAAGTAACATTGTAAAGCCCTCTGACTGAAGTTCCACTTTAAAGTGTTACTAAACCCACAACAGTAAAATCAGTGTGTATATGCTGTAAAGCATGCTTGTTATACTCACTATGAAACCTAAGGGATTAATCCTCCACATTGTGTAAAAAGGCTGTTTGATCCTGTCTTTTCTGCTCCTCCCCTTCTTTTACTGTCCCCAATCCATGTGCTGATAGAGACACTCTACACATGCTCAGTTTGGTGTGTATTGCTATAGAGTTTTTATTTTTTTGGGGAGGGTGCATGTGATCAGCACGGGGCCATGCAACCTCATAGGACAGAGGAGAATGAACACTCCTCCTACAAGCTTTAACCAGACACTGATAGAAGTCACAAGACTGCTATATACTGCTGATCAAAAAGGATATTTAACAGTTTATATTTACTAAAATATTTGAATTTCCATGTTCTGTGTACTGTGGGAGACCAGATATAGTGAATGCAGGGTCCTGGGTTTAGTAACTCTTTAAATGGACACATTCAAAACTCATCATCATAAAAGTTAACCGCTTCCTGGCCGCCTCACACAGATATACTGCGGCAGAAGGGCACATACAGGCAGAATCACGTACCTGTATGTTGCCCTTTAAGAGGCGACTTGCCGGCCGAGAGCTCCGTTAGCATGATCGTGGGTCCCGCGGAGATGCCCGCGATCATCTCACGAAGAGGAATAATGTAAACAAGCTTTTCCCTGTTCTGCCTAGTGACACTGTCACTGATCACAGCTCCCTGTAATCGGGAGCGGTGATCAGTGTCGTTTCACACACAGCCCCCCCCCACAGTTAGAATCACTCCCTAGGACACACTTAACCCCTACAGCGCCACCTAGTGGTTAACCCCTTCACTGCCTGTCACATTTACACAGTAATCAATGCATTTTTAATTGAACTGATCACTGTATGAATGTGAATGGTCCCAAAATCGCGGCAAAAGTGTCCAATCTGTCTGCCATAATGTCGCAGTCATGATAAAAATCGCTGATCGCCACCATTACTACTAAAAAAAAAAAATATTAATAAAAATGCCATAAAACTAGCCCCTATTTTGTAAACACTATAACTTTTGCGCAAACCAATCAATAAATGTTTATTGCGATTTTGTTACCAAAAATATGTAGAAGAATACGTATGGGCCTAAACTGAGGGAAAAAAAATTTTTTTTTCAAAATTGTCGCTATATTTTTGTTTACAGCGCAAAAAATTTAAAAAACGCAGAGGTGATCAAATACCACCAAAAGAAAGCTCTATTTGTGGGAAAAAAAGGACATTTTGTTTGGGAGCCACGTCGCACGACCGCGCAATTGTCAGTTAAAGCGACGCAGTGCCAAATCGCAAAAAAGTGCTCTGGTCTTTGGCCAGCCAAATGGTCTGTGGCTTAAGTGGTTAAGCTAACCCTGCAGTGGAAAAAGCTGTGTGATAATTATACACTAGATCTAAGCACCATCTATCTGTAATCCACTTCACATTGTGCTCTTCCATTTTGCCTAGTCTGTAGAGTAGCATTAAACACATCTAGAAGAAAATCAACCGCAATAAGGTAGCAAGCTGACTGATTGTATCATAGCATGCTTTTAGTTTACATTGATTTTTATTAAGGACCATTTAGATGTATAATTCTGTCACACAAACTGGGCTACTACTTTCACACTTTCAGGGAACCCCATTATCAGGAGAAGCAGAAGAGGTGCTCAGTTCTATTGAGTGCTGTAGGGATATGCAAAAGACAAACTGCAAAAGACAAACTTCACCAGCATTTGGACCAACATTTTATTGCCTTAGGTTGCCATCTCCCCTGGCCTGATGTGAAAAGACATGAAATTAAATGATTGCGTTTGGGCTTTGATCTAGGCAGAAGTAAGCTGCTTAACCTTTCTTTAGGCTCCTTGTCTTTTTAGTTTTTTTTTTATTGTTTTTTTTTTATTTCAGGATATATACTGGCTTGCAGTTTTCACCGAGGGTATCCACTTGCGTATCTACTTGAGTTGCCAATTTTTTTGACAGGTTAAAGTAGACCCTAATGTTGTACATCCTGGACATAACCCATAAATGTGTGTGTTCTGAAATTGCATAGTAAGTATAAGGCCTCACGCATACAGGCACCTTAGGGGTGTACAATGTAAAATTCAGTCTTTTTTCTGTGCCAGGGAAGCCCAGGTTCTGATTAAAACTGTTCATTAACACTCACTTAAACCCACATAGAGCATTTGGATGTCTTCCCCAAATGCTGTGTTTGTGGAATACATCTGTAAGCTATATGCAGGTGTACGTAAATACAGAATTTTATGTTATATGCCCCAGTGTGCATATATATTTTTTAAAATGGGCTGGTGACAGTGTTTACATTTACATTTTGTTAACACACTGTAAATTAGCTGTTTAATAAACACTCTCACACCTCTGTAGCTGCCGACACTGTGGAGCAATTTATCCTCAGAGTTCACAAGGGAAGCATTAAGGTTTAGGTTTGCTCCCAATACTCTATTCTCTCCCTCTATCTTAACACCTACTTTGTGTCTATGTTATAAATTATAAGGCTAGAAGACTACCAAGTCACTACTGGTAGGTGCAGAATTTTTTGAGATGCATTTGTTATTATCTTTGAGGATGAATTACCCTACAGTGCAAGCAACTATGGAGATAGGATAGGGATGCTTTTAAAGTCCATTTAATGCTGCTATTGTTGAGAACATATAAATATTTGAATGTTCATAATCTGGCAACAGGTTCACTTTAAGTGTCAGCACCTCTACAACTCTATATGTCTTTAAGGCCGGGTTCACATATGTGTGGGTTCAGTACGTTCCTGTTCACTAGTTCGGGTGCGAATCAGGTCTGAATTTTTTGCCTGTGTGAATCGGCTCCATTGAGAGCCGGTCACACTCGCATGTCATGAGAATTGGATGCGGTGAAACCTGCATCCAAATTTGCACATATGTGAACCTGGCCTAACACTTGACCAGGGACAAAGGCATCAAATGGTTCAGGCATGGGATCCTAATTTTCTACTTCTCATGCCTGCACTGATTGGAATGGCTTTAAATGAAACTGCCCTTTCGGCTGTTTTGTGCCTGAGCTCTCTGTATCAGCTGCAAACAATCCCTATAGAAAGCTGTTACCATGGTACATTTATAGTCCTTTATGTTCAACTCATTATCTTAAGTGACTTTACAAATCCTTTTTAAAAGTAAATTGCATTGTTATTCAAAAAAATGAACAAGTACTTCAAAACATAAAGACAATACAACAGGAATGTATGCCCTGCATATATACAAGTTGAACATTGGAACCTCCAAACATGTCCTAGGCCAGTTGTGTGCTGCAGATGGTTCTATGGTGGGCTTGGAGAAAGGGGGGCAGAACCCCAAATGTTGTAATGTGTGACAGGTGTCAAAATTTGCTTTCTGGCAACTGCCCCAGCCAAGGTCCTTTTTGTACTTCCTTTAGTTGTTTACTACAGTATAGACAGAGCCACTAAGAGGAGACAGAGTTCAATTAGAGGTAGATTGAGGTAGAGAGGTATCTCTCAGTACACCCCTTCCTATAAGTAAAAAACACACATTAAACAAATCTACTTTAATAAAGTCCTAAACATTTTTAGGCATTGTCCCTAGGTTTCCTGGTGCGTGGGCAAACACACCCTGTGAGAGTCGATTGATTAATACCATTAGAAGGGAATTTTTGTTATGTTATAGGAGGCCATTGTTGTTGTTTAAGGTTCTATGATGGACAGAGTGTGCCATAAATTGTCCCCAAAAACTAAAACTTCTTTTTAGCCTCACTATTAAGGCCCCTTACACTGTTAAACATTTTAGTAAAACAATTATTTTTTGCTGAATGCAAAATGTGCGTTTCCACACTAGTCCTTTAGATAAAACAGCCTTTCTTATTTACAATTATTTTTCTTAACTGATGTTAGGTCATCCAAATGAGAGAAAAGCTTATTGTAGATAACTATCAATTTGTTTCCATTAAGCAATAATTAAGCAGTTGCTGAGATGCCATTTTAGCTGAGATGTACCTCAGTTGCATGTTAAACAGTCAACCGTAGACCTGCTGGCGAAAATACTGAACAACGCCTAATGGGGGAGAACAGCACTATCACCTACATCCATGTGCGATCTATATTAAATTGGGAGGAATTTCCATTGTTAAATTCTGTGATCTCATGTCAGACATGCAGAGAGGTGGAATGAGTCAGGGTCGAGCTCATAGGTTAAACTTTGTTCTGCTTATTATTTTACAGTATCCTCACAGTAGATTCTGTAATAACAAGACTGTTTGCCCATGGTAGAGAGAAAGTGTTAAACTTCACGTTGATTCTGCTAAGTTGAAGAGCTACAATCAATGACATGATGCAGGTCCGGACGTGTTACTGTTGTTTAAAGGGGTTGAAATGAAGCACAGCACGAAATGTTTCTTACACTCACATTCAGTGAGCTCTTTACCAATAAAAACATATGGCACAAATTGACGTGCTTAGGCTAAGTTCATGGAGTAGTCCAGGAACCCTGTCAAATGACATCATTCTCATCATGCTCACACATGTTCAACTGTCAATTTAAACATAGTCTTACTAGTGATTTGTTCCCTGCTGTTTGCTTAGGTTTATTACTGTGTTATATTGCCACAAAACAATCAATAACACTACCAGATTGCAGCATAACTGAATGAAAATGAAAACTTGTAAGTCTCTATTATGTATTGATTAATCCTTGATTTAAAAGGCATCTGAGCTCTTTGTGTATCATTCTTTATATTACTGTGTATTACAGTGTTATCTATCATTGTTTTATCATATACCATATTGTTATTCTTGGTGAGTTGCTGACATCTGCTTCATAAAATATCACAAATGTGGTCTAAAGTTGTCCATACATGAACAATTCAGGCAACCAAAAGTATCTCCTTAACCGTATGCAGCTCAATCTCCAACAGATTTGGCCACCTCAGCAATGGCCACATCTAACAAGAAGGTGCTGACCACATCTATCATGTATGGGACTATAAAAGCCACCAAATTGTCTCTGGAATGATGGCGCCTCCTATCCTGACTGTTTTGGCAGATTGCCCTTAGATGGGGACCGTACACAGGTATGAATTAACATTTCTGTGCAGATGTATAGGTAACTTAGACCTCATGTACACTGGGGCTTTTGTACACATTTTTCTCCTGGCAAGAGAAAAGCAACTTCAAAAACACGCCTAAGCCGTGCTTTTGCAAACACGTTTAGGTGCATTTTTGCATTTTTTTCAGTCACAAACGTTGCTTGAACGCACAACTAATGTTTTTTTTTTTCTGCCTCCAAACGCTCCTGCCTCTATACTCCTGTAAATGCCTTTGTGTGCATGGATACATAGGCTATAGCTTGGTACACACTAATAGTTTTTTGTTTTTTTTCAACCCAGCCATTTGAACTAAAACTTACTGACAGTTCTGGTCAGAGCCGCTGTACTAACAGTTTGACGTTAGCACAGCGATCTGCTCCGCTGAGCTTTAGTGTTTTGACAGGGGGACAGCCCCCCACCAGAACACTCCGGTCAGCGCTCTCAGCCATCAGCTGAGAGCGCTGATCGGCAGCCAGTTGGCTGCTGGTTTTTCAGCATGTTCGTCAGACAGAAGCTGGCCAAACGGCTGGTTTCTGACAGACCAGCTGATATACACACGTGCCGAATGCCGGCTGGTTTTTATTGAGCCGGCCAATGTCTCCCAACATTCGACCCGTGTGTACTAGGCATAACATATAGGGGCATTTAGAGGCAGAAAAAAAAAGTCAAACTCCTGATGCATAGTTTCAGTTTTAGCTACTCATTTTTCAATTGCTAACATATTCAAATTAATTGAGGTAACATACTACTACCTCTGCCATAAAGATATAAATTAAAATGTATGAGCAGTTGTTGGTAGGTTGCCCTTATCTGTTTGATCATTTTTGCTACATATGTATGGCTAGCCTTAGACCCTGTAATAAAGAGAACGAGTGCATATTTATTGCGTGGCTATAGTAAAACTATTTACTGAGGCAGTGCAAAGGGCAATGATCATATGAAAACTGCAGTAACTTGTAGCAACCAGTCAGATTATTTGGGTTCGAATTTGTTATTATAGCTTTCCGTTATTAGTACATTGCCATTCCAGTTTGCACGGTTTTTTGAGTTGTGTATGGAATGTAGAAGAAACCATAGACCTTGATATCAATCGCATGTCATCAGAGAAGTGAATCTTTAGTAAAATAGAAAACAGTGAATATAAGCTCTTCAAAAACCTCACATTGTTTCCTGTAACATGAAGTACATCACAGAGAGCCAATGCTGGGTCAAAAACTAGACAAAGGGGCAAGCAAAACTGTTGCTCACAGCAGTGAATGGCACATTCAAGACGTCTGTGACTGTTCTTTTTTTATCCAGGTCATGGTATAATCAGTAATAGTTAGTCACAATCAAATGGGCTTGTACTGTAATGTTCAAGACATTTTGCCACTCATCCAAGCACTGAGAACTCTACATGGATGAGAGCTTACATTTCATTTAAATGATAGAACAAATGATGTTGAATGTTACTACTACTAGCTAGATGTATTTAAAACACTGTCACCTGAACATGATCTCTCTAATTCAGTAAACAATGAAGGGATGAGAATTCAATTGGTTGTGTATATCTCCTGACTTCACTTGCTGCTCTATTGACCATCATAGCCTTCACTGATAGGGTCCAGCCTAGGATCTGTTCTAGAAAGTGCATTATCAAAAGAGGTGATCAGTTGTTGCAACTAATATTACTGCAACCACCACCACCATTTTCCTGCAAAGAATGTGACAGGGATCCTCAATTACTAGCTCATGGAGGTCCAACACTGTTACTTTTGTAAGGAAATAGAAAGCTATAATGCTGATAATTCAGCAAGATAGTCATATTGCTACAGTTCAAAACATTATAATCACATAGTGCTGATGTAACCTGTTGGCATCTACTTAGTTTTACGGTTTGTGTACACTTGGCCTTTAAATGATAGGTACACACTTAAAAACAACTTTTTGCAAGTATGCTTTTTGCTTTCCTTCCCTGACCTAAACATGTCTTCTGTTTCTCTCTGTCCATGTCTGCACAGTAGATCCACTTAGACTTTTATGGAGCCATCTCCCAATGCTGTAGATGCTCAACACACATCCCAATTGAAGTCTTTAGAGAGCTACTGCACAGGTGTGGCTAGGACACCGAAGACTTGGGGTGCAGATGTAAATAAACAAAGACAAAGCCTGTTGTTTGGAGGTAAGAAGACATTTAGGAGGAGGGAGGGTGGAATTGTTTAGGTCAGGAAAGGGGGGTAAAAAAGATAAGTGCACTTTGTTGCACTTATCCTTTAAGTTTAAAATGATCCTGTCACCACAGGGTTCAAAGTAAACATCCTGCAGTGATGTATGAGCTAGTGGGAGGAACCATAGTTTGTGGTGGGAGAAGCGGGTTTCCCATATACCCAGAAGTGGTCAAAGATCTGCAGAGAAGCAGAGTTTGAAAAAAATAGGCTGCCAGAAAGGTAATATATACATACTCATCTTTTACACGGTGGACTCTATTTACTTTTGATCTGATGGTGATAGAGTCACCTTAATTTTCAAGCTTTTATTAGGACAATTTGCTCTTGATAACATTGGAAGCTGTTTTTTTTTGCTTTCATTTTTCATAAATAATTCTTGGCTTTGTCTTTTTACAAATGAATCATTCCTATTCTAAACCGATTTGGACATGGCCCCGTAGGAGTAGAACGTCACCGTATACTAAATTAAAAAAACTAATGAAGCTTGGATGCTGTTTTGTGTCATATACTCCTGTGATTATTTCTACTTTTCTCTTTTTACTTTTTCTGTCTATTTTTTTGCTGTGCCAGACAGTCTTTTATAGGCTGATAAATGAAGCAAACATCTTGCAAATGAACAACTTAATATTATTAATTGTCATTTTAAAAAGAGATAGCCAGAAACTGCTCAAACGGAACAGATTATACCTTTAATTACATCCTTATTTCTGCTGATTTCTCACTTAGCAACCCCATTCTCTGTTTACTCTTTAATTGTTGTCCTCGTACGAGGAATGGATGAATCACCAAAAACATGGTCAGTAATCAGAATTGCTTACAGATACAGAAAAAAACATGTTCAAGACGCTTTAATTTCTTTTTTTATTTTCAATGCATTTCAAAGGTCCACATTTATCGGCAGAAGAGTGTGAGAGGGTGAGCATAAAACAGCATGCTGTGCAATGTATCTTGGGATTTAAGAAGTAATTTCATTATTACAAAGATTAAGTAAAAAACTCTTCTCTAAGGATCTGTGCTAGCAACAAGCACTCTATTTCAAAGCCTCTAATCTTTTTTTTTTAGTTATTATTTTGTCCCCTGTATTTCACAGTGCATATCACAGCCCAGCAGTCCCCATTTTCTTGCCTGTACTTTATCTTTGCTCCATTCCAAATCAGAATCATGAAAATGAATGTAGTCCACCACAATGTAAATTACACTGACACATACAAGGCTGAATGTACGTCTAATTATATGTGTACATTTCTGCCCGGTTTTATGTATATAATTTTGATGAACACCAGCTTAACACTTGCTCGTTTGACAAATGTAATCCCGTAGATTTATTTAAACTGGTTTATATTCAAATAATAAATGAAATATGGAAAAATGAGCCCATTTAATATGGAAGTAGCACACTCAAGGTTTTCTGTATTTTAATGTATTAAAATGGAAAATACATGCACAGTTATTTTTCTTATGACCTTTTAATAAGTCTGAGTATGTTTTTTTTTTCTACTCCCCTTTTGTAATTTTTGTAGTTTTAATACTGTATTTCTTTTTGAAGGCTGGAAGTCGGCTGCATATATTTAACTAGATATTCTGAAACAATTTGTGTTCATAAAATAAAATGATATGGGTAGCTCCATTCATCTTTTACTCAAGGAGGTTGTAGCCATGTTGGTGCTACTGTTCTTGGTTCATCCTTGGATAAATTGCCTATAGGGCTACACAGTGGGTTGCACAGCCCAATATTGCCATAGGCTGCCATTTAGGATGTACAGTGGGAGGCTCTGTGGGTTCTGCTGACAACAGTACTGGATGATTATTTGGACCGGACTAGAGTCTTACTGGGAACTCAGTAGGTCTGTTGGTGCCAGTAGGGCTACATTAAGTGATCAGCTGGCAATAATGGAACACTAAGTAGCTGTAGTAGAGAGCCCCAAAAAGGCAGAAATATATTATGTCGCAGATGGGCACATATCCTTAGTGAAATAATATGCTAAGTAACGGTTTACCCCCAAAAATTTCAAACACCCTCAGGCAGCCATAAATTAGTTATATCAGGATTACTCCAATGCATCAATATCAAGCTTCGCAGGTCTTACTGTGCAAGGGTTCTGTTATACCTTATACTTAAAGAGGAGCTCCGGTCATTTAAAAAAATAAAAAATAAAAGTCAGCAGCTACAAATATGGTAGCTGCTGACTTTTAGGAAACACTCGCCAGCTCTGGAGTCTAGCCATATCTGTTCCAGGACAGGCTGTGGGAGCTGGCTGTGACTTCCTGCTTTTTTCACAGCCAGCTGCCCACTACGCATGCACGAGATCATGCAGCGCTGTCAGATTGGTCCTGCCGCCTCCTGGGACATGTGGCGAAGGGGGGGGGGGGCTGGACAATATAGGGAAATTTGGGAAGTAGGAGTGGGTACATGTGAGGAAAAGGTACCCACTCCCACCAAAATAACACTTTAAGAAGTGGTGGTGGTGGTGGTGGGGGAGGATTAGCTAGTTAAGGTCCTCTTTAAATTATCTAAGCTTAAAACTATGCACTTGATGCTGAGCTGAAGTAAATAAAGGCAGACTGGGGCCCTAGGCAAATTTACATCTTCCCCCACTTTTTTTCACTTTCTTTACTGGCTTTCTGTACTGCCTAAAGTGCACCCTCTCTTGTGAAGTGAACAGCAGGTGCACAGTCCTTACCAAGTGCACTATCTATACTGTATGTTATACTGAATAGTATGAAGATTGTATTTGGCCCCCTGAAAATTCATGGGCTGCCTTGTGGTTTATCTGCCTTGGATGTTGAGAGTAGTATACTTCAGCACTGTATATTGCTATGAGTTTTTGCCCTGTGCACATAACCTGCTATTATTGCATTTAAAAGGTCGAGTATATTCTAAAAGTCAAACTGCAGTGACCTTTGGCAGCTAATAAGTCCTGTTTTCCTATTCAGACTTTAAAATTAAGATCTAAATGTTTTTTATGGGTTTTATATTTTCCACATATCCATTGTTATCTGGGGTGATCAAGCCTAAAGTAGTTAGAAGATTCTTATTTTTTTTTTTTATCAAAAATGTTTAAAGATTCTTTAAATTGTATCCAAACACAAAAACAAAAATGTAATATATTGCAGATTACAGTTCCTAGATGCGGTGGCTTGTTTTCTTTATTTCCACCTGGTAATCCTGCGAATAGCAAAATTCCTGTAATTCCTGTCTACTCTCAATTCTTCATTGTATCTAAGGGGGCAGCCATGATTGTTATACAGGCTGCTGTTCAAACACATTTTCCTTTATCTTCATACATGGTGGAGTGATGGGACTAGTAGTTTTTACAATAAAGATACGGTATTTTGTGTATTTGCTGAAAAAGTTGTTTGCCTGAAAAATAAAAATTAATGCAGTCAATACATCTAAATTGGAATATATTAAGTTTTTGCTTTTGGCTTTAGATATGAAAATCATAATAAATGCACAGGTAAATGCAGGTAAAAAAATGTGCATTTATTATTTTTTTTCTACGTGCACTTTAGTTCAGCAAAAATCTCTTGCAGACTCTTAGCATAAGTGTCTATTTGTACCTTGTATGGACAGGCGTTCACCCGAGAGTAGGGATGGGCTGTCTGAGTCAAACATGAGTTCGACTCGAACATTGGCTGTTCGCCCATTCGCCGAGTAGCGAACAATTTGGGGTGTTCGCAGCAAATTCAAAAGCCGCGGAACACCCTTTAAAAGTCTATGGGAGAAATCAAAAGTGCTAATTTTAAAGGCTAATATGCAAGTTATTGTCATAAAAAGTGTTTGGGGACCTGGGTCCTGCCCCAGGGGACATGTATCAATGCAAAAAAAAGTTTTAAAAACAACTGTTTTTTCGGGAGCAGTGATTTTAATAATGCTTAAAGTGAAACAATAAAAGTGAAATATTCCTTTAAATTTCGTACCTGGGGGGTGTCTATAGTATGCCTGTAAAGTAGGGCATGTTTCCCGTGTTTATAACAGTCCAAGAGCAAAATTACATTTCTAAAGGAAAAAAAGTCATTTAAAAGTGCTAGCGCTAGTGCCGGCTATTAATGAATTGTCGGTCCCGACAATACACATAAAAGTCATTGAAAAATACAATTATAAAAATGCGTGGGGGTCCCCCAAAATTCCATTACCAGGCCCTTCAGGTCTGGTATGGATATTAAGGGGAACTCCATGCCAAAATGTAAAAAAAAAATGGCGTGCGGTTCCCCCAAAAATCCACACCAGACCCTTATCTGAGCATGCAACCCGGCAGGCCGCAGGAAAAGAGGGGGGGACGAGAGAGCACCCCCCGAACTGTACCAGGCCACATGCCCTCAACATTGGGAGGGTGCTTTGGGGTACGCCCCCAAAGCACCTTGTCCCCATGTTGATGGGAAGAAGGGCCTCTTCCCCACAACCCTTGCCCGGTGGTTGTGGGGGTCTGCGGGCAGGGGGCTTATCAGAATCTGGAAGCCCCCTTTAACAAAGGGGACTCCCAGATCTCAGCCCCCCTGTGTAAAATGGTAATGGGGTACATTGTACTCCTACCATTTCACCCAAAAAAGTGACAAAAAAAATTAAAATACACACGCAGAGCTTGGCACAAGTCCTAAAAAAAAGTATTCCAGCGATGTAATCCTTCTACGATCCATGAATGATACAGCCTCCTCCATAGCAGAATGACGTGTGACTCGGATGACAGTTCATAAATAACCGAGGTCGGGGCCACCCGTGATGTGGACGGGTGACCCCGCCCCCTCTGACGCAAGGGTAAATGCCGGGGTTACCCAGTGACATGTACGGGTGACCCCGCCCCCTCTGATGTGTCATGAGAAACCCCCGTTGTGTCAGAGGGGGCGGGGTCACCCGTACATGTCACTGGGTAACCCCGGCATTTCCCCTTGCGTCAGAGGGGGTGGGATCATCCGTCCACATCACAGGTGGCCCCGCCCACTGTTATTTAAGAACTGTCATTCGAGTCACGCGTCATTCTGCTGGGTGTCTCCTATGGAGGAGGCTGTATTGTTTGTGGATCGTAGAAGGATTACATCGCTGGAATTTTTTTTTATTAAAGAACTTGTGCCAAGCTGTGTGTGTGTTTTTTTTACCTTTTTTGGGTGAAACGGTAGGAGTCCAATGTACCCCATTACCATTTCACACAGGGGGGGCTGGGATCTGGGAGTCCCCTCTTTTAAACAGGGCTTCCAGATTCCGATAAGCCCCCCGCCCTCAAACCCCCACAACCACCGGGCAAGGGTTGTGGGGATGAGGCCCTTCTCCCCATCAACATGTGGACAAGGTGCTTTGGGGGGCTACCCCAAAGCACCCTCCCAATGTTAAGGGAATGTGGCCTGGTACGGTTCAGGAGGGGGGGCGCTCTCTCGTCCCCCCCTCTTTTCCTTCGGCCTGCCAGGTTGCGTGCTCGGATAAGGGTCTGGTGTGGATTTTTGGGGAAACCCCACGCCATTTTTTTTTTAAATTTTGGCACGGCGTTCCCCTTAAAATCCATACCAGAACTGAAGGGGGGAACCCCACGCCATTTTTAAAAAAAATTTTGGTGCGGAGTTCCCCTTAATATCCATACAAGACCTGAAGTGCCTGGTAATGGAATTTTGGGGGACCCCCACACTTTTTTTTTTTCAATGACTTTCAATGACTTGTATGTGTATTGTCAGGACCGACAATTCATTAATAGCCGGCACTAGCACTTTTTCCTTTAGAAATGTCATTTTGCTCCCGGACTGTTATAAACACAGGAAATATGCGCTACTTTACAGGCATACTATAAACACCCCCCAGGTATGAAATTTAAAGGAATATTTCACTTTTATTGTTTCACTTTAAACATTATTAAAATCACTGCTCCCAAAAAAACTGCCGTTTTTAAAACTTTTTTTGCATTGATACATGTCCCCTGGGGCAGGACCCAGGTCCCCAAACACTTTTTATGACAATAACTAGCATATTAGCCTTTAAAATTATCACTTTTGATTTTTCCCGTTCGAGTCCCATAGACTTTAACAGTGTTCGCGTGTTCGAATAAATTTTTTTGCCTGTACGCATGTTCGTGTTGTGAACCGAACCGGGGGTGTTTGGCCCATCCCTACCCGAGAGCAAGGAAAATCAAGAGAATACGAGCACACTCACCAGTGCCCTTGCAGATCACTGAGAACTACAAGCTATCAGCCTCAATGGTACTTGTAGGCATTCAGTCACAGGTAACTGTCAATGAATGATGCGGCACGTTCACGCTGTTTTTAAATTGTGACAGTTGGTACAGGGAGAAGATCCCCCGTCACCCTAAAAATGGATGGAACATGTAACACGTTCGAAAGGTGAATTTAATTTTTGATATGTACACTGTGTTTTAGGAACATATAGGCCTGCAGTATCCTGCCTTGCGCATGTCATCGAATGTGAAATTTTAAAGATTCTGTGACAATGTGTGATCTACAGTATTTAACATTTGCTTTTATTCCTGACAAATTTTTAGTTAGGAATTAAGTACTTTTTATCTAACACTTACAGAATTCAGTGTTAATTGCCAAAACTGTTTTTTTTTTTCAGAAACATCAATGTTACAGCAAATAATATGTAGACAAAATCAAAATTATTAATAAATAGTAACACTTTTTTTTTACCTGCTATCACAAATGAACCTTGCTATAGTTAAAATATATTTAACTCACTGCTTCAAATTTCCCTAATTTGTGACTTGCGAAGTGGGATTTTCAGCATAATGAGACATTTGTGTCTCTTCAATAGTCAAGTGGTGCATGCAGATTGTATGTATTACTATTATGTATACTCACAGGAACACAGTCAACATAATTGGAATAAATCAATGGAATACAGAGTTTATTTTCTCGTCTGAAGAAGTATGTGAAAATATACAGTATATTAACTATGTGTTTTTTTTCTTGTGAAAGTCTCTATAGCCCAGAGGTTGTTAATATTTGTTGCTTTAATCATGTTTGTTTTACCCAGGGACATTTCTAGGATTGTGAAAGACCTAAGGCACCCTTAGACGCCATCAGGAGAGTGATGATGTGGCATATATAATGTGCCATGGTGAATAGTGGGTGTGGCAAAATTGGGGAAATTTCTAAACTTGTTTTTATCCCAGCGACACCACAGAGAGAAAAAAGGGGGAAAGGTGGCCACACAGGAAGACACAGATGTTTTGTTACTAACAGCACTAGTGATGAGCAAATGTGCTTGAGTTCAATTTGTGGACCATTCCTCAAACTCATCATAAAAACTGTTAATTGTGAACTTTTTTCAGAACCTTATTGAAGTCAATGGGAGGCGAATCTTGGAAAACAATTCTGGCCATTTTCAAGGCTAATAGGCAAAGTATTTTCAAACAAGGGCCAATGAGTGCTGGGCTTTGCCAGGGGAACATGTACCAATGCCCCCCAATAAAAAAATTGAGAAATACCATTCACTGGGGACAGAACAAGGGCCCCCACCGTGGGGGGGGGGGGATGGGGGGCAGAGCAAGGGCCCCCGCTGTATGGGACATCAAGTGCAATATGGGAAAAACACCAATTCTTCAATTTGTAAGTGTTTTACATATTTTTTTCTTTTATGTTATTCTGTGGCTTACATGCAGCAGCTTCTCTCATATCTGATTAATTTTAATGTGCAAGATAAGTCTTTCTAAGTATTCAAAACATGATTTTTTTTATTTAGCAGTAATAGACCAGAATTGAGCGATTGTAATAAGAAACAGAACAGATCTAAAAGCTATTGAAAGGTAGCTTACAAAGAAAAAAAATTAAATCTATTAACTTTGTAACAATTACCAAACAGTGGCAAAACATAGCTTTCACAGTTTCATAGCTTGTGATCTTTTATTACAGCAGTACCACACTGCATTGATTATACATTTTAATAAAATGTCATACACAGAATGCACAAAAACACTTCCAAACCACAACCCCATATTCCAAAGATGAAGCAGTTGCTAGGAAGAAATACAAATTACAGAGCCATATTTCAGAGGCAATAGCCAAACATAAAACACAGTGGCTGGAGAGTAAGCAGTTTGTTTGGGCAGCAATATAAGAAGGAGAGACAAGGCAGCATGGGCATGCTGCACATCATGTGAGTGGTTTTATTAGGCTGCATTTGAAGAAGGAGAAAGGCAATTTTATCAGGAAATAAAACTTATTGTATGTTATTTTAGGGACAATAACCAGAAAAATAGAACAAACACACTACACACTATGTAACCCTTATTAGTAGACTGCATTTAAATAGCAGGAGACAAGGCATTTTTTGAATCAAGAACTAATTACAGTGGATGATTTCAGAAACAAAGTTTTCTTGTGAAAAAAATTTCAGTATATTATGACAGCACAGTGGCTGGAGCATATGTAAGCAGTTTGATTGAACAGCAATGTCAGAGGGAGAGAGAAGGCAGGTTAAATTGTGAAAAAAATTATAGTGTATTATGTCAAAGACAACTACCAGAAGTATAGCACAAACATGCTGCACCATATAAATGGTTTTACTAGACTGCATTTTTGTTTAAGAAATAACAATTACAGTGGATTATGTCAGAAACAAGAGACAGAAATATTGCACAGACATGCACACGTGCATATTACACATTATGAAAACCTTTTTACTAGGCTATTATATAATATAGAGAAATAAGGTAAGGTGTATTATTAAAAGGGGAATGAATAGGCTTCGGGGGCGGAGCAAAACAGGATGTGTGGCATTAGGAATTAACTCTTTTTTTCTCCCTTGAGCTATAGCCAGGACAGGCTCTGTTCTTTGCCAGCACTCTCTGCAGCAGAGACAGAGGAGAACACACACATACCCCATATTGGCGAGCCTTAGCGCCACACATAGCTACACCAGGGGTCACATGCTGTGAGTTAGGCCTGTCAAAATAACTATTGTCAGACTTCTATCTTTATTTCTTGAGGCCATTGATGTTGCAGAAAATGGAGATAGAGATTTTGTGGAGTATGGGAATTGGTGAATTGGGAGGAGTGAGAAGGAGGAGAATTGTAGGGTTTGCTGCTGACCAATGTAATCCATGTGCTGCTCCCATGCTCCAGCAGCTGAGGAAGAGACATCTGTCTGGTCAAGCATGTATTGTAGCTGGAGATGTCAGGGTGGAGTTAGGAGACTTACAGCGAAGTTGAAACCTATGCTTGTTGCTATTCTGCATGGTCCATTGCTGACCTTTTTTCCCTTTGATGTGCCATAAGATGCAACCTGTCCCTGGACGACATTTTGTCTCACTGATATTGTGTCTCCCTCACTTTCCTTCTGTACAATCTCGGGCATCCGTTTTATACTGTGTATAAATAAAAACATATATATATATATAAAAATATATATATATATATATATATATATATATATATATATATATATATATATATAAAGTTTAACAAAAAAAAGCCACTATAGTTTCTCTTTCGAAAAAGTTTACAAAACAAGAACTGCACTAGAAAATAAACAACTGACTTACTAAATTCATAACAGCTAGCACTCCATGGAGAGTATACTTTCTACAATCTCTTGGCTCCTATTCCATAAAAATTAGCTTTGCAACTCCATTGTCACTTTGTCAGGGAAAACAGGTATAATTACAGCTGTGCATATAATTACACACTTTCTCTCTAACAAATCAACCAGTTATATGGTGATTTTCTAGGGAAAGTAAACGTTTTGAGCTAATTTCATGTTTGCAAGACAAAGCAATTGGGAACATGTGTGCAAATTTGTGCAAAAATTTGGAAATTTCACCTGTCTTCCCAAGCAGCTGTTATATCTGGTGAAGACATTAATCATAAAGCTTTTGGCAGAAACAAGATAGTAAATAACAAAGAAAACAATGCAGAACTTTTCGCTTATGATAAATATGCTCACAGATATTGTACTGCACTGATTAATGAGAACAGTGGGCTAATGACTAAAAATGGCCAACCCAGCCAATTATGTCTCCCAAGGCTGTTTGCTTGACAAAACAACAGGTATCTCAGTAGATTACATTTACACATCTCCATATTCTTATACTATAGGAAAAATAATAGTCTTCAAATGTTGGGTTTAAAACTGTAATCTAAAAAATGTATCACTATCCTCCATCCTGTCTTTATTCAAATCCAACATTTAACCTGGAAAGAACACAAAATACAGCTAAATCTTTAGAACATTTAAGGTTAATGCACACTTACTAAATTAGGCATTCTTTATGCCTAGCATACATTTCTTGATGCTTTTCTGCAGCTGGGGAGCCACACATGCCATGTACAGCCTGCCATACAAGTGAAGGGCTGTACATGCATGGCATGTACAAGAGGTGGGCAGGAGGGGTGGCTGCCCTGAGCACTGTGGTATCATGTGAGGTGGGGGGGCACCACAGGGAGGTTGGGGGGAGGTGATTTGTGCTGGGAGGGGGATTAGGGGGGGTGGCAGGGAATAAGAATTGTTTTATGAGGGGAATTTTGGGGAGGCAGGCTAGAAGTGATGATCTGAGGGGATTTATGTTAGGAGGGGGGATGAGGGAAGAAGATTTG